>JAGDYQ010000001.1:21332391-21416844 GCA_021962125.1 Bulinus truncatus
TTGCAGGAGAACAGTGCCCACTGAACTGTAACAGATTTCATGAGCAGAAGTCATTTGTGGAAATTTCTTTTTTCTAAATTGTACACTTCTGCGCACGAATCGTCTGTGAAATCCCTCAAAAGGGTTTGACGTTCATCTCTTAGATCCTATAAACTACTGACGGGGGCTGTTTACATTGTGCCCTTTTAGTTCATCCACATCACAGCCGTTAGAGCAATGGCCATGGAGGCACCACGGGAGACGTACTGGGGAATGTAGCCATGACCTTGGAAAATTCCCTCCTTGATCCTACGCGGAGATCGACCTGGGGGACCCTCAAGTACGTCAGCCGCTTGGTTTACACCGCTTGGTTTACTACACCGCTTGGTTTACACCGCTTGGTTTACTACACCGCTTGGTTTACACCGCTTGGTTTACATCGCTTGGTTTACACCGCTTGGTTTACACCGCTTGGTTTACTACACCGCTTGGTTTACACCGCTTGGTTTACACCGATTGGTTTATACCGCTTGGTTTATACCGCTTGGTTTACACCGCTTGGTTTACACCGATTGGTTTATACCGCTTTGTTTACACCGCTTGGTTTATACCGCTTGGTTTACACCGATTGGTTTATACCGCTTTGTTTACACCGATTGGTTTATACCGCCTGCTTTACACCGCTTGGACGTACGTCTTGTAGACAGTGAGTGTTTTTAATGTCAGACCTGCAACTGTATGTACAAACATCAATAGATGGGAGAAATCTGCATTTTTTTTTGTTGAGATTTGTAAGGCTCAACAATTTTTTTTTACTAAAATCTTTATAAACTGACCCGTGACATGTCTGACAGTGACCCAAGTGACATGTCTGACCAGTGACATGTTTGACCAATGACCCACGTAACATGTCTGACCAGTGACCTCTGACCAATGACCCACGTGACATGTCTGACAGTGACCCACGTAACATGTCTGACCAGTGACATCTCTGACCAATGACCCACGTGACATGTCTGACAGTGACCCAAGTGACATGTCTGACCAGTGACGTGTCTGACAGTGACCCAAGTGACATGTCTGACCAGTGACATGTCTGACAGTGACCCAAGTGACATGTCTGACCAGTGACATGTTTGACCAATGACCCACGTAACATGTCTGACCAGTGACATCTCTGACCAATGACCCACGTGCCATGTCTGACAGTGACCCGATGACATGTCTGACCAGTGATATCTCTGACCAATGACCCAAGTGACATGGCTGTCCAGTGTAATGCGGCTCTTTAGAAATATTTTTGACCATCTTAAAAAAACCCAGAATGAGGCTCCTAATATCTCAATGACCTCTTCCGGTGGGTCGCGGGTTCGACTCGCGGCGAGACCCAGTCACCGACATGTCCCCCCCACCTCCCCCGTGGTGCATCCATGGCCATTGCACTATCGACTGTGGTGGTGGGGATAGAAAAAAAAAAAGGGGGCACTACACCAATCGTCCCATTAGTGGCTTATAGCATCTCAGACATTAACAACCCATCCTGTCATGGACTTTAAAAATAAATAAATAAATAAAAAGAATGTAAACAACAAACACACTTATTTTTTTTTTTTGAAAGAAAATAACAGCTTCACATACATTGACATATGCTGCTGCATTCTGACGTAATAACACATGACATACACCTCCATGTCACGTGGTGTCGGTGTTTTGGACAACTTCAGCAACACTAAATGCTCACACATTGTTATTGCTTCTGTGTTTAAGACAAACAATCTTGTCCATAGGGAGTAATATATATATAGTCTGTGCAACAAAAGTATAATATTTTTTTCAATGGATATAGACAACATAGAATATACGCTTACAGTTTACATTACCATCAGTAATTTAAGTAGTTTCAGTAATTTAAGTAGTATCAGTAATACAAGTAGTATCAGTAATTTAAGTAGTATCAGTAATTTAAGTAGTATCAGTAATACAAGTAGTATCAATTACATTAGATAATATTGTATACATGTCCATAGAAAATAGTTATAGATAACCGTAAAGTGTTATATTCATCCACATAACATTGTTATCAATTGCATCAACTAGGTACTCCATTCATCCACATAACATTGTTGTCCATTTAAAAATCAAAGACTGGACTGTGCTGTGAACCGGTTCATCCTGAATGGCTGCATGTTGTAGGTCGGCGGGTCTCGGAGCACCAGCTCGGTGACGGCCTTGCCGACTGCCGGGGCCAGTTTGAACCCATGACCTGTGATAGGAAGATCGAAACGTCAGACCTTTTCACCTTTAGACACGCAGACGTCAATTGCTTTAGTAACGCTCGGGTCAGACTCTTCCCCCCCCCCCCTTAGACATATTGTTGTTATCCTCAAATCAAAGCCCGTACAGACAAAGGAAGCATTGTCCATGCCCAACCAATCACCGACAAGTTAAAAGATCACACGACAGTCACTGCTATAAATAGACGGGCTAAAAAAAAATATAGCAGGTGGGTGTGTCATAAGGGGGAGGTAAGTCTTTGTTCAGTTTACAAATTAAATTTTTCAGATAATTGGAGGTATGGGGAAAAAGAACAAAGAAACGGGTTTGTGATGTAAGCAGGTCAGAGGGTCACTACATCTTGACCGAACGGTCAACACGGCCAATGGCGGGACCGTAAATATTAGAAAGAAGAAAAAAAAAAAGATTGAGAGGGCAATGGGAAATAATGATGAGGATTAGAGCATGGGCGTCGCTAGGAATTTTTCCGGGGGGGGGGGCGGCAAAAAATTTCCAGGGGCGGGGGCAAATAACTTTTTGACATTTTTTTTAAATGTAGGGGGGGGAGCAAATGCCCCTCTCTTATATGACATTTTTTTCAAAATGTAGGGGGGGGCAAATGCCCCCCTTACCCCCCCCCCCCATGAATACGCCCATGGATTTGAGGGAGGAGGAGGAGGGGGGGTTTGCAGTCAGATGTTGCCAGTCAATCAGGCGGGTTAATGGGAGACATGTCAATAAAGAAAAATGAAAGACGGATTTACAGACAGACAGATAAGTTACCGTTTCATTATTGGCAATAAAAGTAAAAATTTAGGGTTATTATCATGTTGTTGTTGTTGTTGTTGTTGTTGTTGTTGTTGTTGTTGGCTTTAGGTATTTATGGCATTTGGGCCCTTTGATGATCTATTTCGATCAAGTTAATATGTTGGTAGCGATTTTTTTTTATGGACTCTGTTATTCTCCAGACATAAACATGAGAACAAAAAGAGAGAGGCATGGGTGTAGGCAGACAGACGAACATGCAGACAGACACGCAGACATGGGTGTAGACAGACAGACGAATATGCAGACAGACACGCAGACATGGGTGTAGACAGACAGACGAATATGCAGACAGACACGCAGACATGGGTGTAGACAGACAGACGAATATGCAGACAGACAAAAAGACATGGGTGTAGACAGACAGAGGAACATGCAGACAGACTTACTACTCACCCGAGAATCCTGCGGCTATCACTATGTTTGGATATTTCGGATGTCTGTCTATGTAAGGATGTTTGTCGGGTGTGTTCTGTTGATACAAACATAGACAGAAAAAAAACTGTTATAGTGATATAAAACGTCTAGTTCCAATTGTCTGCCTCAGTCACCCCTCCACTTAGATAGCCGGCCATGCATGTCATAAGACAGGTCCATGGCGCATGTCATCAGACAGGTCCACGGCGCATGTCATAAGACAGGTCCATGGTGCATGTCATCAGACAGGTACATGGGGCATGTCATAAGGCAGGTCCATGGCACAGGCCATGGTCATATGTCTTAAGAGGTGAACCTGAACGCGGTGCACACTGCAGACACTTGTTTCCCTCTAGGCCGTGGGAGTGCGCATAGCTCACCGAGAGCCAGCGAGTGCGCATAGCTCACAGAGCGCATGCGCATTATTTCATCGAGAGCCCGTACGTAGCTCATCTTTTGCGTGCATATAACTCACCGAGCACGTGCACACAAATTACACGAGAGCGCACAAAAGTTTCGTCAGGTTTGCCAATACATGTACACTTTAAAGTTATCCTCAAACCAAAGCGAATTTCGCGTATCTAGGTAGCTCGCGAAATTCGCCCCTCTTTCGCGGCAGTGTATTTATATGGCGATGCTCAAACCGCGGAGAATTTCCGCGGCGGTGCAGATAAATTTCGCGGCATCGCTTCTTGCATAGTTGTTTCGCGTTTCGCGAGTGACAACAATCCAAAATGGCTGCCTAGAAACATCGACTAAAATGAAAATCAAGATTAAAATTGATATAAATGTCTTAAAATTAACAAATAAGACTTGCATTTATATATAGAAATATGAATTATATCAGATTATACCAAAAAGTAAGTGTTTTTTTTTCACTTTTTACTTGTAAAATACCATAACTGTAGAAAATGTATAATAAGAAAATGTCTGACGACGTCTTCAAATAAAAAAAAAGAAAATTTAAAAAATCATTATATCCGGTCGGCTGACGCCCACTTTCGCTTCGCCTATGTGTAGCGAGGGTTTTTCGCGCTTAGAAAAATCTCACGTGAGAAATAGCGCAGCGGAATGTTTCGCTTTGGTTTGAGGATACCTTGAAACATTTTCAATTTCATTTCACAGGCTGTGCACTAGGGTGATAACTATTTTCATTTTTTTTCGTAACGAAACTGAAACCCCTTACATTCGAGGAACAATTGTATGTAGATGACAGTATCAACATTAATTTTTTTTTTTTAATTGAAAAAAAGTTCCCCCATCTTTTAATTTTTGTTTTCTCATATCGCGCAGTTTGACTCTCGGTTTTAATTTCACAATGAATTTTTATATGACTTTCTTGACTGTTTTTAAGCACATTCCAGTCATCTCCTTTTGTTTATAAAAAGGCATTTACTATACTCATCTTCCCTCATCTTCTAAACAGAAGAGGTATCCAAGAATTCTATCTGTTGAAAAGCTAATCAATCTCACATGGATGCCGACAAACCGTCAAATTCTTGAAAACTTCACTTTTCTGTTCACTAGCCAGAAACGGCGACTGGATCGAATCAAAATTATGATTACTAATATAGAATTGCTCTGGAGGGAAATTCTAGACTTTCCACTATTATCCAGCACACTAATCAGAATGAAACTCAATGGTCTAATTGATTTATATGACAAAACTTAAAGAAACCATCTGATAACACTTTCTCAGTTATTTGATGTCACCAACTTTAATGGAGAATGGAAAAACACAGAGGATAAAGAGCTCTACCAGAGGCAAGTTAACAGTGGAGGAAAGATTGGTTATTCAGTGGTCCAACAAGCCCCTTTGGAATCAATCCACCCCAAGAAAACGAATCCGACTATCAAAAACTCAATCTCAAGCCAGCTCTTGTAAATCATAACCTACAAAAACACTAACAACTGTCTCACAATCTACACAAACACACACAACTGTCTCAAAAACTACACAAAAACATACATCTGTCTCAAATTCTTCGGATTCTGAAACCTCTGCTTCTTCACCCGAGTCGCCAACTATTTCTTAAACGTCATCTTCTGAATGCAAACCGAAATACCAAAGAGCAAGCACTAGAACGGCGGGTTTACTAGTACTGAAAAACATTTCTACACATAAAGCATATGACGTTCTGCAACCATTGCTGAACAGGGTCATGATGTGCCGGTTCCAAGTCAGCCGGGTGTCTGGAAACGAGTAATCTCTGAAGGACGGAAAATGAAAACTAAAATTGTTCAAAAACTTCAAAGCAAAGATCCCTATTGTCTGCAGTTTGATGGTAAAAGAGTGCAAGGGGAAGAGTATCAAGTAGTTGTGCAGAAAAATATGACAACCGAAATAAAACTCGGTATTTTTAAATGTGAGAGTGGTTCTGCCGCGGCCATTCACAGTGAACTACATCAGCTAATTGATGAATATGATGCTTGGGATACTATTTGTATGTTAATTTGCAACACGACCACAGAAATACTGACCATTTGCACGGGATTGTAAAGCTCATACAGGATGATGTCTTGAGCAAGGGCTTTCAGAAGCCACAATATATTGACTGTCAGCACCATGTACTCGACCTTCTTCTGAAACATGTCAAGAATTTTCTTATTCAAGAGCCAACGAGCAAACCAGAACTCAACTATTCCTTCATTGGCAAATTAACACAAAACTATGTCAATCTTCAAACTGATTACCGCTTCTTGCGACAGAAGATGTTAGCACAGGCTAGAACCCACGTTGGCCTCGCATTAGCTGGAATAAATTACCAAATTTACACCAGGCAAGAGGGAACTCACGTACGATATATACTGTTATAGCATTATTTCTGATACCAGAGTGTTGCAGCATCCTAACTCCTGCCTACAACTTCATCTGCTACGAATGGGCAAATGCTTGGTTCGATTCGCAACACTACAATAAAGCGTCCTTCAATGAACTGTTTACCTCACTCATCAAGATAAAATGCAAGAAGGCAATTAAGGGATTAAAGACCCATTGGTCAGTCGAGAAGTCGTTAATTGACATTCCCAGATCTAACCAAATTGCTGGACATGCTGTGAAACTGATGGAGGAACTTCATGCGAAATTGAGAAAAATTAAATTTTTGAATCTGAAGTTCATAGAACAAAATATGTTTTTGAACATTTCTTGTACATTATGTACAGAATACTAACTGTTATGTATCTTATTTGTTAATAAAATTTGATTAGTTATTATTAATACTCTTTTGAATTAAGCTAAAAAAACATGTCCTTTTTTAGAAAAAAAAATATTTTCTTCCAAAAAATGGGGAGGTGGGGGAACTTTTTTCAAAAAAATTTAAAATGCAATTGATATTCTTAAATTACACATAAAGTTTCCTCGATTGCAAGTGGTTTCATAAAAATTTTTTTTTGTTATCACCCTACTGTGCACAACCAATATCTCTTACTTGCGCAGGCAGCCTTCCGAAAACTAGAAGGCATAATCATTACAAGTAGGGAACTTGGTTACAAGCAGTTTAACTGACCCCAGATAGAGGGAGCTTGGTTACAAGCAGTTTAACTGACCCCAGATAGAGGGAGCTTGGTTACAAGCAGTTTAACTGACCCCAGATAGAGGGAGCTTGGTTACAAGCAGTTTAACTGACCCCAGATAGAGGGAGCTTGGTTACAAGCAGTTTAACTGACCCCAGATAAAGGGAGCTTGGTTACAAGCAGTTTAACTGACCCCAGATAGAGGGAGCTTGGTTACAAGCAGTTTAACTGACCCCAGATAGAGGGAGCTTGGGTACAAGCAGTTTAACTGACCCCAGATAGAGGGAACTTGGTTACAAGCAGTTTAACTGACCCCAGATAGAGGGAGCTTGGTTACAAGCAGTTTAACTGACCCCAGATAGAGGGAGCTTGGTTACAAGCAGTTTTACTGACCTCAAATTGAGGAAACTAGGTTACAAGCAGTTTAACTGACCCCAGATAGAGGGAGCTTGGTTACAAGCAGTTTAACTGATCCCAGATAGAGAGAGCTTGGTTACAAGCAGTTTTACTGACTTCAAATTGGGGAAACTAGGTTACAAGCAGTTTTACTGACCCCAAATTAGAGGAATCTTTGTTACAAGCAGTAAAACTATGATACATTTTCTAATTGTACGTTGCCTTGTCTTTCATACTAAGAGTTACTGTTACATCATTCTGACCACAAGACTTAACTGTATAGATGCAGTACTCCCTGATAGAGGGCGCGCTGTCCAGGTGGCCGAAAGTCGAGGCCACTTCCTTTTTCACCTCCTCGGTCATCTGGCTGTCGTCCTCCATTTTGTCCCGGTCATCAGGGTCAATGACCACATCGGGGTTAAGACAGATCTGGTGAGTGGAGAGATGGTTACAGCGCCTTTCTAATTATTCAAACCTTAGAGGTCATAGCAACGCAAATTACCAATCGTGAGAATAATAACAATACATGTACACGCATTTTGGTATAAAGTACATGCATTAGATTGATCACAGCCCGCAAAATCGTGGTGGTGGGGGGGGGGTGTTCGGAGAAGAGGGAAGTGACGTAGGCTATATGATGCTGCCGTGATGCGCATGTCATGGCCGATGGCGAGACAAAAAAATCAATATGTCTACGATGTGTGCAAAATTTGTGGAAGTAGAGCAGAGCATAAATAAAGGAAGTGGATCTTTATTTTTTTCAATTACTCTTGGTTGTCTTGTTGTTGTTTTTTAATATTTAAAAAATAGGTCTTACACGTCAACACGTGGACAGCAACGATTTCACTCGCTGACAAAGACTCACACCTACCGGGTCTACACCTGGACAGCATCGATTCCACTCGCTGACAAAGACTCACACCTACCGGTTCTACACCTGGACAGCATCGATTCCACTCGCTGACAAAGACTCACACCTACCAGGTCTACACCTGGACAGCATTGATTCCACTCGCTGACAAAGACTCACATCTACCAGGTCTACACCTGGACAGCATCGATTCCACTCGCTGACAAAGGCTTACACCTACCAGGTCTACACCTGGACAGCATCGATTCCACTCACTGACAAAGGCTTACACCTACCAGGTCTACACCTGGACAGCATCGATTCCACTCACTGACAAAGGCTTACACCTACCAGGTCTACACGTGGACAGCATCGATTCCACGCGCTGACAAAGACTTACACCTACAAAGTCTACACGTGGACAGCATCGATTCCACTCGCTGACTAGGAATTTTTGATGAGGCCATCTCGACAAAAAGAAAAATGTAACATTACGATAATCTAAGGGAGATTAAAACAAAGAAATCTATTTTTCTATTGAATGAATAACCTCCCTTGAGCTAAAAAAAACGCATTCAACAAACCATGACAATCTTTATTACAGATTAGTATGAGATTAGCAATCAAGACGACCACCTAGGGCCGCCACAACCAAATGGCCCCCTTTCAGTACTAATTCATATGAAACCTAAAACTATGGGGCTCTTGACGGGTAGTTTTGTTTTGGATCCCAATATAATCAAAAGAAAGGCCCAAACTTCATTTATTTATGTTTATTTAAATACTATTTGAGTGAGATACATATTGAACATAGACCTTACTTTGACCAACCCTGCATACTCCAGTACATATTGAACATAGACCTTACTTTGACCAACCCTGGATACTCCAGTACATATTGAACATAGACCTTACTTTGACCAACCCTGGATACTCCAGTACATATTGAACAAAGACCTTACTTTGCCCAACCCTGGATACTCCAGTACATATTGAACAAAGACCTTACTTTGCCCAACCCTGGATACTCCAGTACTTATTGAACAAAGACCTTACTTTGACCAACCCTGGATACTCCAGTACATATTGAACAAAGACCTTACTTTGACCAACCCTGGATACTCCAGTACATATTGAACAAAGACCTTACTTTGCCCAACCCTGCATACCCCAGTACATATTGAACATAGACCTTACTTTGACCAACCCTGGATACTCCAGTACATGTTGAACAAAGACCTTACTTTGACCAACCGTGGATACTGCAGTACATATTGAACAAAGACCTTACTTTGCCCAACCCTGGATACTCCAGTACATATTGAACATAGACCTTACTTTGACCAACGCTGGATACTCCAGTACATATTGAACATAGACCTTACTTTGACCAACGCTGGATACTCCAGTACATATTGAACATAGACCTTACTTTGACCAACCCTGGATACTCCAGTACATATTGAACATAGACCTTACTTTGCCCAACGCTGCATACTCCAGTACATATTGAACAAAGACCTTACTTTGACCAACCCTGGATACTCCAGTACATATTGAACATAGACCTTACTTTGACCAACGCTGGATACTCCAGTAATATTGAACAAAGACCTTACTTTGACCAACCCTGGATACTCCAGTACATATTGAACATAGACCTTACTTTGACCAACCCTGGATACTCCAGTACATATTGAACAAAGACCTTACTTTGCCCAACCCTGGATACTCCAGTACATATTGAACAAAGACCTATTATGTTGACCAACCCTGGATACTCCAGTACATATTGAACATAGACCTTACTTTGCCCAACCCTGGATACTCCAGTACATATTGAACAAAGACCTTACTTTGACCAACCCTGGATACTCCAGTACATATTGAACATAGACCTTACTTTGACCAACCCTGGATACTCCAGACACGGAAGTCCGTACATGTGAATGTCATCTGGGGTTCTGCTATCTGCGAAGCAAGGCAGGCTGTCAGGGCCGTACGATTGAACAAAGTCCTCGTCAATTTTCCAATACAGAACAAGAGCGCGAATAGGCTGCACGAGAAGAGGGGAAAAAGTGACTTTGAAATAGAATAGCTGAATATTAAATAGTAATGTAAAAAGTTATACAAATGAAACGTTGGTATTAATGTGAAGAAAACAAGCAGGGAGATGTAAAACACGAAGACTAAGACCAACAGCTCTATAAGTGTTCAAGCGAAAAATAGAAAGTATTATAAAGAAATCAAGCTGGTGCTGATGGTATGAAATCACTGATAGGAATTAAGGAAAAAAGAGATTGAAAAAGGTTGGTGATGGTAGTGTGAACTAATTGTGGGTGTGAACTGACACATGTAGTAGTGTGAACTACCAGTGGTATGAACTTATGTGGGTATTCCTAATGTCGGTATGAACATACAGTGTGGTGAACTAATAGTGGGGGATATGAGATGACTTTGAAATGAACTAATCGTTTGATGAACAATCATCATTGAAATAATCTAAGCTAAAGAAAGGCTGAACTAATAATGAAATGAACAAATAGATGTGATGAGCTAATAGTCAAATGAACAGTGATGAGCTGATTGTGAAGTTCAATCACAACTAGATAAAAATTGTATTGTGGTGTGAACTAATAATGAAATAATCCAGTGGAAACAGGAACTAACAATAAAGAGCTCTATTGGCGTCATTGATAATTGTATTCAATGGCAAGTCTCGTGCTATTTCAATCTGTTACCAGGATGACCACTCACCTTGAGAAACACCTTGAGGTCCAAAGATGTGCATATCTTCTCTGACCAGGGTCCGGCAGCGACGACCACGTTGTGGGCAGTGTACTGGCCCTTTGGCGTTGTCACGGCGACCGCGTCCCCCGGAGTTATTTTCGTCACGGGCTCCCCGTCTCTGATGACACCGCCCAGCTGCTGAAACACATCCTGTGGAGCGGTGTCGATGATAAATTGTACACCCTTCAATATTATATCCTACGTTAAATTAAAGCTATTGCAGCCAGAGCCGTTCTTATGGACCGGGGGGGGGCACTGCAAAAGGAGGCCGTCACAGATTGACATTGTGTGTCTGTGTGTATGTTCTGAGGGTGTGAATAGCTGTGCATGGTATGTATGGTCATAGGGGGAGAGAATCGGTGTTTGACTGGTGATAAGAGTGAGATCAAGGAATATGTGCGTGGGTGCGTGTGTAGTGAACATGTAAACAAGGAGTTGATGTCCAGCCAGTGTAATAGGGAGTCGTAAGAGTGGAAGAGTGGACTGAGATTGTGAGGCCCTGTTGAGGTTTTTGTTATGTGATATCTGACTAATAAAGGACTACTGTGCTCATGGGCGTCGCTAGGAATTTTTCCAGGGGGGGGGGCAAAAATTTTCCAGGGAGGGGGGCAAATAACTTTATGACATTTTTTTTAAATGTAAGGGGGGGGGGAGCAAATGCCCCTCTCTTATATGACATTTTTTCAAAATGTTGGGGGGGGGGGCAAATGCCCCCTTGCCCCCCATGAATACGCCCATGTCTGTGCTTATCTTATGTTGCGATATTCTATTGCGGTCAGTTCTATTGTGACAGGGCGCCATTTAAGTACTATTAATTAAATCTGATACTAGGATTGCCTCGACGGTACCTCTGTGAGTCTCTGCCTTGGGAGGAGGAGGGGGGGGCGGGGCACAAATACCTAAAGAACCGATCAGATTTCAAGTTTCCTTCACAACTGAAATAATTCTCTTACAAAAAATCATGACGACATTATTTTTTACCTGGAACGCCCTGAGGCATTTGTCAGCTTTCAGCAGGCCTCCCCGGGGGTCCCACACGGCGCTGTAGTCTCCGCCATCTTTAATCGCGGGGAAGCGACGCCGCACCTCTGCTGACGTCAGCACCTCGTGCGGGACCTGGAAAGCCCTCAGGGCGTTGGTGATCTTTCCGAGGTCCGCGGAATTGTTGAAGTGTAAGCTGAGCATGCCGCAGTTTCTGATGACGTCAAAAAAAAATTGAATTTAACGCACGCAGGTAAAACCAAACCGATTATAAACGTTTCCATAATTATAAACAATTCCATTAACATAAACTATTACATAATTATAAACGATTACATATGCTATTTCATACTTAGGATCAGGGCCATCTTATGATCATCGTGGGCCCTAGGCATTTATAAACTGATATGGGGGCCCCGAGCTAGAGAGTAATAACATTATATTGGTATTTGACATTTTAATTTTAGACTTCAGTGGCCCTTCTTAGGTTTGTGGGCCCCAGGCAGAAGGCCTTCCAGGCCCGTAGCGTGCGGGGGGGGCAGGAGGGCCGGCCCTCCTGTGTTTTGTCTGGCCACCCTGCTTATTTGTTCTACTTAGTAAAATGTATTACATGACCCCCCCTGCTATTGCCTGGCCCCTGCTGTAGAACACCTGGCCCCTCCTGTAGAATTTTCACGCTACGGGGCTGGGGCCTACTGTGACTATAGCATAAGACTGACATAAATAGTGGACCCAAAGCTAAGAATACGAAATGGCGTTCAGCCTGATGGACGAAAACTACCCACCTATGTGGTCCGTTATTATTTTAAATATCACAATAGTTATAATGCAGCCAGTGTGCATGCATTAAGCTACAACAGCACACTGTTATTCACTTCAGAATTAACGCTTTATATGTACAGTGTACACCCACATGAACAGATTTGTGTTGGATTCCTTCTCCAGCTGTGTCCACATCGGGAAAGCGTCCACCATCATCCGGACATAGAAGTCGTCATCGTAGGCGTACCTGGTGATCCTGCTCTGCCCGTGGGAGCTTCCCCGAGAGTGGGGCAGTGGGAACTGTAAAGAGGGGGGGGGAGGGGGCGAGGAAGGAAACATTAATTAATTCAACTGACGTAAACGGGTAAAAAAAAAAGAAGAAAAAAACAAGCAGGACATTTGTGACACGCAGGTCAGGTGTGTGTGTGTGTGTGTGTGTGTGTGTGTGTGTGTGTGTGTGTGTATGGAACCTGACATAGCATAGACAATAATAATGAATAGATCGGCGAGGCGGAGGGGGGGGTGCGGTTTGCTTATCGAGAGGATGGACAAGAACGGGCGTACCAAAATCACAATACAAGACATAAACTTAATGAGTCCAAATGGAAGGATTAAAAAAAAAAAAGAAACAAGCGAATGGATACAAGATCTTGAACCCGCTGAAAAATAAATTAGGTCAATTATAAAGATTTGCAGCTACTGTTTGATCTTTCTTCGGGCCATCCCCGAAGGGAGGAGGGGGGATGCAAAAAGTGGAGTGAGCTTTCTGTCCTGTGAATAATGAATTATATTTTCTTTTTCTGACATGCCCCCCCCCCTCCCCTGAACCTGCTTATTTTAAGTCCGTATTTGTCTCTACTTTTTCCACCTACACCCCCCGGTCTTCCCATACAGTACTTGAAATCCAGATAATCTGATAAGCTTAGTATAGTTTGAGGTGTGTATAGCCAGAATTGTACATAGCCAGAACTGTGCATAGCCAGAATTGTGCATAGTCAGAATTGTGCATAGTCAGAATTGTGCATAACCAGAAGTGTGCATAGCTAGAAGTGTGCATAGCCAGAATTGTGCATAGTCAGAATTGTGCATAACCAGAAGTGTGCATAGCTAGAAGTGTGCATAGCTAGAAGTGTGCATAGTCAGAAGTGTGCATAGCTAGAAGTGTGCATAGCCAGAATTGTGCATAGTCAGAATTGTGCATAACCAGAAGTGTGCATAGCTAGAAGTGTGCATAGCTAGAAGTGTGCATAGCTAGAAGTGTGCATAGTCAGAAGTGTGCATAGCCAGACGTGTGCATAGTCAGACGTGTGCAAAGCTAGAAGTGTGCATAGCTAGAAGTGTGCATAGCTAGAATTGTGCATAGTCAGAATTGTGCATAACCAGAAGTGTGCATAGTCAGAATTGTGCATAACCAGAAGTGTACATAGCTAGAAGTGTGCATAGTCAGACGTGTGCATAGCCAGACGTGTGCATAGTCAGACGTGTGCATAGCTAGAAGTGTGCATAGCTAGAAGTGTGCATAGCCAGAAGTGTGCATAGTCAGAATTGTGCATAACCAGAAGTGTGCATAGCTAGAAGTGTGCATAGTCAGAAGTGTGCATAGCCAGACGTGTGCATAGCCAGAATTGTGCATAACCAGAATTGTGCATAGCCAGAAGTGTGCATAGCCAGAAGGGTGCATAGCCATAAGTGAGTAAAGCCATAAGTGCGCATTGCACGCAATAGCGCAGGAAGTGCACTGCGCCGAACTAGGAAAGGGGGCACCTAATGAGCGCTGTTTAATTGTTTTTTGTACTTTTTCAGATTTGGAGGAGAGCGCCAAAAAGAAAAAAAAAATGTAGATCGCACGGGGACGCCGAAATAACTGGCTCCGGCTCTGATAGCTAGACGTGTGTACACACACGGTTGAACTGTGTTGGCTAGTGACGTGCCGGACACCATTCGTCCGGATAAGGCGAGAGTTTGTTGTGTTTATTTGCCATCATTTGTCCATTTCCCCTCCCCCCCCCTGTCCTCACACCAGCCAGGCGAAATCTCTCACAAGACTAAATTAGCTTAAAGTATACCAGCGTGGGGCTACTACACTCATGGAGCCCCGCTACATAAATTCATGGGGGGGGGTGCATTATGAAGGTTACATCTGTATGTGTGCTAACTGTACACAGATAAAATGAGGAAAGCACATTCATCAGTACATAGTACATGTACTAGCTGGGATTTCATATGTTTAAGAAGATAAGTAGCAGCTTTTTGTTTCCTTCTTGAAATGAAGAGCATAACAGCAAATGTTACTACAGTGAAAGTATCAGGCACAAAATAAACTCACGACATATGGATAATTGTTATGTCTAAAACGTGTTGTTATCAACCAAAGACTCTAAAATGAAATTATCAGGAATATATGAAAGGTTTGTTCACCGAAATTCGTTATAACGAAATTATCAACACCAACAGGGATACATAGCAAAAGATAATCTCTATACTCAATCTTAAAAAAAGTTACCTGCTCAATTAAAAGTGTTTTCTGTCCCCTCTTCGCCAAGTTATAGGCAACAGACGATCCTTCTATTCCCGCTCCTATCACTATGACGTCATATGCTGCCCTGTTCAACGTCATTGTATTCCGTTTCGTCAAGAAACAAAACTTTGCCAGCCGATCTGCTGTTTTAGCGAATAATGATATGTTCCGGTAATTAGAGAAACCCTGCACATAAAATAAGAAACTGGGTCACGGATACTCTGCAATAGAAACAGCTGATGTGTACATTAACGACGATTCGGATAATCAGTTGATTCGTTACACAATATGAACATCTTTTATGCAAATCTTAATTTCTATAACAAATAATATTATTCGCCCTACTTACGGAGAGAAAGATATAACGAAAATCGGACATCGGTACAGTTTTAAAAAAGTTAAACAACACATCTATACCTTGACCTTCCGGTGTAGAGTTTAACTAAGCATCCATTAAAATTTTTGACTCGAAAAAAAATCAAAAGTTGCTACGTTACTAAAGATTTTTTAAAGGAATTGTATGCAGTATTATGAATGACATGATAAAAATATCATTAGTGTCTTAGTGGCCTACAATTTGACCCAGGCCAGACAATTATCATTCTCTTGCTTTATTAACGCTGCAAAGAATAAAATGGTATACCGAGAAGCAGACGACAAGATTATGGTACTCTTACTCTCAAACAAAAAATGGTTAAAAAGAACAATTTATCATGGGTGGAATTTTAACTCATAAGATATCATTAGACAGGTTGAGGGATAGGGGGGAGCAGGTACAGGGCCGGATTTAGACTTGATGAGGCCCTAAACTAGTTGAGATATGGGGGCCTTTTATAAATGCAGATATCATATGTCAATGTTGCCAAATATTTAGGTGTATATATGACAATCACTCCCAAAAAAAAAGGTGGGGGGGGGCCTAAGCTATAGCTTGTGTAGCTTACACGTAAATCCTGGAATGGGCAGGTGAGTGGAGGTGGGGTATAGTGAATGGAGAGATAGATGGGGGATCGAAGGAGGAGGGGGGGATAATGGAAAGAATGACCAAAGTATAGGAAGATATGAGGATGGCAGGCAACAGTCCCTCTAGTACCCAGTGTAAAAAAAAATTGCCTTTTTTTTAACGGGCATGTTTTGTCCTCATTTCATTGTTTTCACTTTATCCGTGCATGTCTTTCCAATGTTCTATCATCTATCTACCATCTGCCTACCGTCTATCTACCATCTATCTACCATCTGCCTACCGTCTATCTACCATCTATCTACCATCTGCCTACCGTCTATCTACCATATATCTACCATCTGCCTACCGTCTATCTACCATCTATCTACCATCTGCCTACCGTCTATCTACCATCTATCTACCATCTTTTATATCGGTGTTAATATTACAGACTAGAAACTACAAAACATAATGAAGTTGTAATGGTTAGTTTATTTAATCAATGATAACACATTCCTCTTTTAATTACTAAAAACGCACCATGTACCAAACATATAAAAAAAACATATTGCAAAACATATAACAAACATGTAACAAACTTATACAAAATATATGATTCAACATATAGAAGGCATATAAGAAACATATAACAGACATATAACAAAAATACGACAAACATGTAAAAACTTATAGCAGACGTATAAGAAACATAGAACAGACCTATAACAAAAATATAACAAACATGTAAAAACTTGTAGCAGACGTATAAGAAACATTAAACAGACTTATAAAAAAAACACATAACAAATGTAATAAAAAAAAACTCCATGTACAATATGTGTCAACTTAATAACAACAATTCTCTGATTATTTTTTTCATTTTTTTTCTTTTTGACGTCCTGTTTAACCAAATGTCAAGTGACATGTGAAGTCACGTCATTAAATACCCGGCTGACATTAACAGGTACGCGCATATGCGTGCACAGCATTAAGCCCAAACACTGGAGATGAGTATCATTAGAGGTTGGCTTTGGGTGAAAATCGGTTCAGCTTGAATGGCGCCATGTTGTAGGTCTGGGGCTCCTTCAGCACCAGCTCGGACACGGCCTTGCCTACGGCTGGGGCCAGCTTGAACCCGTGACCTGTCACGTGATTGAAGAAAAAAAAAGATTTAAAAAAATAATGCGAGATAACTCATCAATAACAACGGATAAAAATATGAGTGCACATGGGTTGGGGGTAAAGACCAGGGGTCGGCAACCTGCGGCTCGCGAGCCGCATGCGGCTCTTTCGATGTCAAATTGCAGCCTAAACAAATACAATAATATTGAAACAACAGTTTTAGTGGCTCTGTAAAAATTGAGAAAGTTTCAAATTATAACTTTTGGCTCTTCCGTCTCAAAAGGTTGCCGACCCCTGGTATAGACAATGAGTATGTAACGTATGTAAATTAGCGCGTGTTGACCCTTGTCTGAACTATACACTTCTGGACTTTTGAAAAAAGTTTAGTTCGAGATTACATGAGAAGTATTTTTTGTTATAATATTCGTCGTTATAAATTGTGCGCATCTTAAATGCGGTTTATTTAGAGTAACCGTGGTTAGATAAGGCTTTCCATAAAGTTTGGTGCAACTTCCATTAGGTTAGATACGGCTTTCCATAAAGTTTGGTGCAACTTCCATTAGGTTAGATACGGCTTTCCATTAGGTTTGATGTGGCTTCCATTCGGTTAGATACGGCTTTCCATAAAGTTTGGTTCAACTTCCATTAGGTTAGATACGGTTTTCCATTAGGTTTGGTGTGGCTTCCATTATGTTAGATACGGCTTTCCATAAAGTTTGGTGCAACTTCCATTGAATCGGTGTTTTTTTTTTAATTTTATTGTATTATCTTTATCTTACAATCATATTGTTATGTAGATATTATTATAACTACGGTGTAGTTCTATATATATTGCTTTATAATGTAAACAAATTCGTTATGTAGCTCCCGCCCATCTCACACGCCCCCCCCCAAACTCCCCAATTTAGTGAAATTAAAAAAAAAGCAGGTCTTTGGAATCGTCTGCTCGTTACAAAGCTCCTATGTTGTTGTTTCTTCGATCCATCAAAACAAAAATCAATAAATTATTATAGAAGTGTAGAAACTCGGTGTACAACGTCACCAGAAAGGTGGCACCGTTTCAATCGGTAAAGTTACCTGAGAAACCTGCAGCGATGACGATGTTGCTGTAAGTGGGATGTCGGTCAATGAACGGGTTGTGATCGGGTGTGTTCTGGAAAGAAAACATAAACAAACCCAATCACATGTTATCATATATAATATAATAATACTCATTTCCAGTGTGCGTTAAATCGAAAGTAAAGAATGAATACAACAGTATCCCAGTTTAAAATACAACCATGAAAAAAATCGGATCTGCCCGAAACTAAAAATAACCTAGCCTACCAATCAAGCATAAGGGGATATAACTATATGCAAAGGTTTTGCACGGTACAGCTGGTATACCTATATTTCCTTTAAAAAAAAGGCGGCAAAAGCAAAATGTATCAGGGGCATCAATTATCGGAATTAGCTCCCCTCACCTCACCCCAGACTACTATATCTACAGTCAGAGACGTTCTTATGGATAGAGAAAGTAGGGAAGCTCCCCCTTCCAACACAGCCAATATGCCCCCCCCCCTTCCTCAGGTACTAATTTCTATGAAATCTTATGAGCTGGGGACCAGAACCGGAACTTGTTGCCTGGGGCCCACAAACATCTCTGGAAGTCTCTGCTGAACAGGTAAAGTTAATAATTTTAAGGTCCAGCGATGTGACTTTTTGGGGTCATAGGGCATAGGCAAAGTACATTTGGGAGGGGGGGGGCTTATGGCAAAAGTAATTCAGGACCGCCGCACATACAAAAAAGCCCGTTAAAGTGCCCCTGAAAAGTAATCATTGCTCTTCATTTTCTCTACGGGGGGGGGGGTCTTCAGCAATGGGGACCCTTGCCAGTTTCTCCATCTTCAAGAAGAACTCTGTCACCACCAGCCACATCTTGATCTCTTCAGAAGGCTGAGATGCGTTCGACATACTCTCACGGATGACTTGACGATTGCAAGCATTTGAACATGTGGCCGGATCCTTTTACATCCAACTATCGCCCAACTTCTAAAACCAATTTACGAAAATTAGGCCATAATTTTGTTTTTAATCAGATTATTGAAGAAAAAAAAAGTCAGCCAAGCGGGCGAAAAAATCAAATCTCACCGTGTACATGCAGTATTCTTTAATTGCCGGCTTGCTCTCCAAAATATCAAAAGTGGTGGCCAGATTTCTCTTCACCTCTTCCTCTATCCATCCGTCGTTCTCCACTTTGTCTCGTTCGTCTGGATTCGTCAGAGCCCCTTGGTGGAGACAGATCTGCCGACACACAGGGCATGGGATTAGAGAGTCGTTGAACCAAGTCAAGCGTAATAAAAGTAGTCGCCAGTCGATGGTTAGTCACTTCCACCACCACCACCACCCCAAACACCCCTTACCTGTCCCCTCATTTATTACCTATGCACGTGTACTAATGTCGTAGTATACCTGTGGGGGCCGGGGGCCCTGTGCTATGTCGAAGGAATTTTTTTTCCCAATTACCCCCCACACACCCATGCGGCTGGTTGTGTTGTCGGGCGTGTGGGTGTGTGTGTGCGTGTGGCTCCGAATTAAAACCTACTTAAATGAGCCCCCTTACCCAGTAGCCCCAGATCTAAACTACTTCAGTTAGTCCCCCCATTCCTGTAGCCCCAGATTAAAAACTTACCTCAATGAGGGCCCCATACCGGTAGCCCCCTGATCTAAAACTTACTTTTATCAGTCCCGGGTACTAAAACTTACTTTTATCAGTCCCGGGTACTCCTTCTCTGGGAACCCGTAGACATTGAAAGTTTCCTCGGTCCTGGAGTCGATGAAACACGGAAACTTCTTGAAGTCTCGACCTTCAAACTTCTCCTTGTCCACTTTCCAGTACATGACCACAGTCCGGACGGGCTGTAAACAAACAGACAGATAAGTAATAAAAAACATTAAAAAAAAATAATCAACGTTAGTTGACCATCAGCATTGGGGGGGGGGGGAAGTAATGGAAATCATTCAAGCGGAAAGTTAGTGGTTCATCGCTTTTCTTGCATTTTTTTTTCCTTTCCTAGTCCTGCGGTTCTCAACATATTCGCGCCTGTCCCCCAATGGCGGCGAAAGTAAGTTTTTTTTCCTCCGGTACCCTTCACATTTAAGTTCGTTAAATTATTGATTATTTAAAAAAAAATAAAATTGCATGTTCCTGCGTAACCTCTGCATAAAAACTTTCCGCCCCCCCACACTACCCTCAGGGGTACGGGTACCACCGGTTGAGACCCGAATCCCTGGGTCATATCCACTCCAAGTAAACACTAACAAACCGAAACAACAACAACAACAGCCAATCGGTGACTTGAATGGGAATCAATCAAGCTTAACTCTGACCGCCCAAATGATTGGTTATTTTTATATATATATATATATTTTGTTTTCTCTCTAGGCGGTATTGACGTAAACAGTGGACATCTCAACATCTGGACTCCCGCCTACACCCCTCCCACAACCTTTTATTTAGCCACAACTATAGCTGATGATGTGTTTTGTGTGTGTTTGTTGGTTTGTGTGAAGGCAAAAACAATTCGTCACTGTCCACCCCCCCCCCACCACCGCGCTAAACGAGTCGCGCGTGTGTGTGTGTGTGTCTGTGTGTGTGTGTCCGAGTGTGGTGGACATTGTCCTCAGCGCTGACTGACCTGTAGTGGCAGGCTGAGGCCCAAAGATGTGCAGAACCTGCCGGCCCAGGCCCCGGCGGCGATCACCAGGCCCGAGGCCGCGTACACTGCCCTGGACGTCTCCACGTGGACCACGTCGCCTGGAGTCACTTTTATCACGGGCTCCTCGTCTCGTATGACGCCGCCCAGTTGCTTGAACACCGTCTGAAATAGAAGAATTAAGTCACAACTAGGTTATTAAATTAACAAGTGACTCCGGCACCAGCCAAAACCATTATATTAGGGTATAAGGAACATGACATATATAATTTTTTTTTTTTCAGAATGTTTTTTTGAGGATTAGGGTTAGGGTTAGGGATAGGGTTAGGGTTAGGTTTAGGGATAGGGTTAGGGATAGGGTTAGGGTTAGGGATAGGGTTAGGGTTAGGGTGTGGAGCAATATTATCTATGGCTGGTACCCGAAGTAAAAAAAAATACGGGTTCGGTCGGACCGAACCGTAGCAACTGCCTTAAATTAATTGATTCAGTTAATATTGAAATAAAAAAGAAATACAACCCACATTCGATAAAGCCATTGAAATATCCTTCAACAGTGGCGGTGATATAGGGTCAGCGTGGTGGGCCTCGGACTAAAAGGGTCCTATAGATAGGGGGCCGCATATTTCTCCAAATATCTCTGCCTAGGGGCCCATATTTCTACAAAGTCTTGGTCTAGGGCAGGGATCGGCAACCTTTTGAAACGGAACAGCCAAAATTTACAATTTTCTCCGTTTTTAAAGAGCCACTAAAATTGTTGTTTCAATATTATGGTATTTGATTATGATTGGGTATTTAAAATAATACAATTATTATTATTTGCTCATAGAACAGGAAGGCCGCAATTTGACATGGAAAGAGCCACGTGCGGCTCGCGAACCGTAGGTTGCCGACCCCTGGTCTAGGGGCCCTAACGTCTACAGAAGTATTTGCCTAGGGCCAACAAAAATGTAAGACCGGCTCTCTGACACCACACAAGAGATTACGTCACAGAGATCTCGCCACAACCATCTCTCCTCCCCCCCCCCACACACACACAACATCTCTCCGACCCCACTGCCACGTTTCTCCCACTCTGACATCGTTCATCCTGCACAGTGAGTTATTGACCCTAACATCCATCTCCCACACACAATATCCCCCCCTTTCCCTACCTCCCCCAGAGGAACGGGATGTTCGATGTGTTCGAACGAATAGCCACACAAACAGACAGACTTACAGATTACATAAGGTAAAAACACAGATACAAAAAAAAAACTTACTTCGAGATAATTGTAAACAAGAATGGGAAGATTCAAAATGACAAACTGCTTCGACTGTAGGAAAACTAAAGTCTAACCTTCAAAGAGACATGTGCTCATTTTTAAGACGATTGCTACTTTTTTGGCATTTCACTTTGCGCTACTTTAAACATAGTAAATAAAGAGCACGATTGCTACTTTTTTTGGCATTTCACTTTGCGCTACTTTAAACATAGTAAATAAAGAGCACAGTGTCAAAAGTATCAAAGGAACAGCAATCAGGGCCATCTTAGCACATCTGGACATCATGAGACTCATGCTATTCGACCAATTTACATTTCATTCTTCTGACTGATTGTCCGTCGTGGTGGGCCCCTGTACGCTGCCCAACCCGAAAGCCCTCACTGATGTTAAGACGGCACTGATAATGACATAATTGCGACGTTCACACAAGCACACATATCTTGTTACCTGATAAGCACTCAAAGCTCTGTCCGCTCTCAACAGACCCCCGCTTGGGTCCCACACTCCCGCGCAGCCGTCGCCACCCTTGATGTGCGGGAAACGCCTCTTTAAGTCCGCAGGGGAGAGTATCTCGTGGGGGACGCTGTGGGCCTTCAGGGACGTGGACACCTTGCTCAGGGTTTTAGAACCGTCGTGGTGCAGGTCCAGGAGCCCGCTGTTACTGTAAATTTGTGTCACGTGACAAAGTAAAAGAAAAAAAAATTATTTCGTTTGTAATTTATGCGATGGATGCTGTCGAATTATTATTTTTTTTTTTTTGAAATACAATTATGAAACTAGGTATGTCTATAAGCACAGTGCTGTTGTTGGGTCTTTGGGGGCCCCCATCAAAAGATATATTTGAGGACCCTGGGAAAAATGTATTCGGGGCCCTCTTCACATGCCATTTAACAGAAATTATGTGGGGCCCTATGTGGATGCCTTTTTTTGCCTATCTAAAAGAAGAGCTCCACATTTACGGTTAATAAATGTAATACTCTCTAAGACAGGTGTCCATGGTTTTAGTTCTGTGTATTTAGAGCTATTTAACTTGCAGATTTCAGACAGACTGAATTTAATTAGAGCTAGCTGGACACAATCAATAGACAGATCTAATTTAATGGACGTCTTTCGGCAGGCAGAGGTAGGCTTCATTCAAAAGATATCGACTTTATAAGGCAGACGTGAACTTTGCTTAGCAGACGTGGACCATACCGCAGACATGGACTTTACTCAGCAGACGTGTCTCTGACAGCCTCTACCTAGGGCCCCCAAATATCTCTCAGTCTGTAGACAGGGGCCCAAATAATGTCTCTGAAACCCTCTACCCAGGGCCCAGCAAATATCTCTGAGACTGTAGCCAGGGGCCCAAATAATGCCTCTGAAAGTTACTAGCCAAGGGTCCTCCAAATGTCTCTAGAGAGCTGCCCTGGTGAGGGAAGTGAGCCAAACTATATGTGTGTGACAGACAGCGTAGAAATTTTTACCTTCCCCTCCCGCCCCCACCACCCCCACCCCCCCACACACACACTGTCGATCAACAAACACAAACAGCCGCTCTACCTACACGAAGAAGTCGGCCCCTGACTCCTTCTCCAGCTGGGCCCACATCGGGAAGGCGTCGACCATCATGCGGACGTAGAACTCATCGGCATAGGCGTACCTTGTAATGCGGCTCTGTCCGTGGGAGCTACCCCGTGAGTGGGGCAGGGGGAACTGATGGGAAAAAAAAATATTTGAAAAAAAAAAAATTCATTAAAAATGTTCATATAAAATATTAAAATAATGGTAAGGTCTGTCTGTCTAATGGCTCTGGGTTCATTGACAAGCAAAGATGTCCCTAGCCATAGGAGAACTATGCACCCACTTCTGAAAGCCCCCCCCCCCGCCGGAAATATAAAAAAGAAGGCACTGTCACCAAGTATCCCCATAATTAAATTATCAAAAATGTAAATGATTAACTCCAAACAGCGTAAACTCTCATTCTTTCCGAAACAAAACATTTAAATATTTTACAAACACCTCCCACCTGCTCTATGAGAAGAACTCTTTTTCCTTTCTTGGCCAAGTTGTACGCACTGGACGAACCCTCGATGCCTGCACCAATAACGATTACGTCATACGCAGCTTTGCTCATTTTTTTACAAGTATGTAAATGTAATCTCGATTCTGCTATTTTACCGTAGTCTGCAAAAATAAAAAAAAAATAAAAAAAACTGGCATTAAAAAAATCACTGGACTTTAAGACACAACTGCACACACTTAGAAACACACACACACAAATACAAAGCTGCACACTTGCACAAATACACAGACAAGTACATATTTACACATATACTCAGACAAGTACAAAGCTACACACATACCAACACTAGCTACGAGACATGTAATTTAAATTTTAGAACTTGCATGACATTTACACACACATACACACATACACACACACACACAATGCATAAAAATAAAGTTTTTATTATATATGAGGGTGCACTAAAACAAGAGGTGGCACAGGTTTAGAGAGTAGCAAAATTGGGGAACAGTAAAGTGTAATAATGACGTAATAAAGATTGGGAAAACGGTCTACAGCAGTGATGCTAAACCTTTTTTTTTCTGTGGGCCATTATCGTCTGCCAAAAACATTTGGAGGGCCAAAAATATAATTTTTATATTTGTATGTATATAATGAGATGTTATTTTTTTTAAAACTTGAGGGGGGGGGGGCAAAAAATATCATAAAGGGCCAAATTTGGCCCGCGGGCCAGTATTTAGCATCGCTGGTCTACAGGAATAACCGCTCGTCAGCAGCTGTTGGTGTTCATTTTGCAGCAAAAAAAAAAAAAGAAAGATCCATAATCTTGAGCTCATTTATGTCTTTTGCTAAACGGCAAGCTGGGGGTCCCCTTCTGAGCACACAGCCTACCAAGTGCAAGTTCATTTTAACCTCAGATTACAGTATCCGATGGGGCCTCGAAGTACCGGGGCCCAGGACAAGTATCATGGCCACACACCACTTGCTTTGACATTGCATCAATGGATGGTGACGTAGCAAGGATCACTTTCATATTCACACATAGATACCGTCAAGAAGTTCAGCAGTGAATATAACTTAGATAAGCAAACCGTGCTGTAAGCAAAATTTTTTTTATTGGATCATTTGATATGCGCGCGGCCTGTGTTATAACAACACATCCCACCCCTGCGCGCTTCACATATAGTGTGTCAAGTTTCTGGCCCAGATGTGTCGCGCAATCAAATGACCCTGTCAATTATTAGGCCAAGTTTAAAGTTTTAATATATATATATATATATATATATATATATATATATATATATATATATATATTAGATTCAATACAGAAAGAGTAACACTTAAAGCTGTACATGCCAATCAAACTGTTGCGGCCTCGCTAAACAATACAAGTTCAGTACTGTCACTCTTTAGTTATAGTGGGGGGCAACAGCTGATCAAGTTATCCACATGAATAAGAAAAAAAAAATTAAACTCACTATTACAGAAGCATCGGTGGGTTTGTGTTTAGAACCGTGTACTTTTTTCTTAGCCAGCGCGTGAAATTTCGGTAAGTGGGCTAAAGAATTTCAAACGGTGTAAAGTCAAGAAAATCACTCCACTTTTTTTTGTGCCTTATTGATCAAATAGTATAAAAATACAAACACACACACACACACACACAGAGAGAGAGAGAGAGAGAGAGAGAATGGGGGGGGGAGGAAGGGGAGAGAGAGAGAGTTGTTCTAATTGATATGTGAACTCCGCGACTGCTTTGTGCTCACTTCACCAAAAGGACCTTCTTTCCACTGCTAGGCTCTATCAAATTGGATGCTACTTAGACTCCCAAACATTTCAAAGTCTTTGTCTAGGGCCTGCAAATACCTCAAAAAACGGCCTTGCACGTAGACACTTATACACAACTCATGAATAACTTAAGTGGCATGTTAAAATTTTAATAAATTCAAACAGATGGCGATCGTTTTAAAGTAAATGTTTTGTGCTGTGTATAAAAATCTCTAGTCCAGAGACTTAACAATTTTTAAATAAGATGGTTGCTAAGTTAGGGGCATGCTATGGATAACATACGTCCTTATTTTTTTATGGACAATTTGTATTTTGGGCCCCCTTGTACATACGTAGCCGGGGCTATCTTTCGTTTTGAATGAGTTCCCTTCTTTGGAGCAACATAGCAAAAGAATTGCCACTTGTTGCAAATAAATTATTCTTATGGAAAATAGTTGACAGCGATCTCTTTGATTACTGAAGTCTAACTAAGTTTGTTACATGCTGTAAACTTGACAAATATTTGTCTCCGTCTTTGTCCGCGCTTTCCACTCCTACTTGACCATTGTCCATCTCCTTCCCTTCCATGTCCATTTAATCCAGACTATCCGAACCCACATCTTGGGTTAGGCTTCTATGGATATAAACTAATCGTATCTAATACATAATCGGCTAACCTGGGCTTACGTTCGACCGAACGTACGTTCGACCGTGCTCCGCGGCTAAAAATAGTCTGGGGAATTCCAAAATTTTAGTCTCACTCAGGGTAATGGGGTCAACTACGTAACTACAAGCGGTGGAGTGTTGTTGTTGTTTTTTTATGTTGTAAAGGGGAGTTAACTCTTGCTCACCTAAAAATAGTCTGGGGAATTCCAAAATTTTAGTCGCACTCAGGCTAATGGGGTCAACTACGTAACTACAAGCGGTGGAGTGTTGTTTTTTTTTTATGTTGTCAAGGGGAGTTAACTCTTGCTCACCTAAAAATAGTCAGGGGAATTCCAAAACTGGAAATCTAAACACGACAAGGATTTCTTATTATATGGCAAGTAGCAAGCAGCCAGCGTCAGCGGGCTTTTGAACTAGTGGTAAATAAAGTAATGTTCCCATAGCCCATTGAAAGCCATCGGGGAACATCAAGAGTTTATAAAGCCACGGCATAAAAAGAGTTTTAAGTGGCTAGTAGAAAGCCACAATTCTTCATATATTTATAAATATTTATGTAAGAAGCGTTTTGCGCCCTACTTACCTGGTCTGGCTTAAAACGCTTTATATGTCACACAGAAAGCGCGTGGCTAAATAACAAGTCCTTTAATAATGACTAAAATAACCGTGTTCTAAAAAAAATGGTGTTGTTTTTATTTTTATTTTGCCATGCACGCGTGTATAATCAAGTGCTAGCATAGATCTCGATCTGAAACATGAAGTATTATTGATGCAAGGGAAGTAATCTTGATCTGAAACATGAAGTATCATTGATGCAAGGGAAGTAACCTTGACCTGAACCATGAAGTATTATTGATGCAAGGGAAGTAACCTTGACCTGACCCATGAAGTATTATTGATGCAAGGGAAGTAACCTTGATCTGAAACATGAAGTATTATTGATGCAAGGGAAGTAACGCATTTGTTAGTACCGTTCGTCACAGTAAGCTGAACTCAAAAGTCTGGTATACTCTTAATGTAAAACTGTATCTACAATTTGTACATTTACTAACGTAGGTCATAAGTCACAGGGTGTAGGTATGTTTCCACATGATGCAACAAAAATTACCCTCAGTTAATATCCGAAAATGTTAATAAAAGTTCTTCGTAGCACACACGATGGGCCAAGAAGATAGTAACTGAGCCCCGTACATGAACTACGGTGAGTTTGATTACAGGCCGTCACTGACCTTCCAAGCAAGTGTTTTGATTTATTTGGTGACGTCATGTCCAGTACACAAAACTACTTGCTGGTTGGATATCACTTGAGTCTTTCTAGACGCACGTGCACCAATAGGAATACACGCTGTGCCGGAAGTGTGTAATTCTGTATAATTTATATTCTGTGGGTGGCACCCTCTATATATATGGCATCTGTCTACCATCTATCTACCATCTGCCAACCATCTATCTACCATATATCTACCATCTGCCAACCATCTATCTACCATCTGCCAACCATCTATCTACCATCTGCCAACCATCTATTTACCATCTATCTACCATCTGCCAACCATCTATATACATCTATCTACCATCTGTCTACCATCTGCCAACCACCTATCTAAATCTTCCAACCATCTATCTACCATCTGTCTACCATCTGCCAACAATCTATCTACCATCTGCCAACCACCTATCTACCATCTGCCAACCACCTATCTACCATCTGCCAACCACCTATCTACCATCTGCCAACCATCTATCTACCATCTGCCAACCATCTATCTACCATCTGCCAACCATCTATCTATTTATATTATAGACTAGAAACTACAAAACATAGTGAAGTTTTAATGGTTTGTTTATTTCATTAAGGTCAAAAATATCTCATTGCAATGATAACAACAAATTACTCTTTGAATTATTTCAAACGTAACATGTAAAAAAAACATATTACAAAAATATAGCAAATATGTAAATGTAAAAAAAAAACATATAGCAGGCATAAAAGAAACATAGAAAAGACAACAGACCTATAACAGACATCTAACAGACATATAATATACATCATCTCACAGACATATAATTGACATAAAACAGACATATAACAGACATATAATTGACATAAAACAGACATATAACAAACGTAAAACAGACATAAAACAGACATATAATTGACATAAAACAGACATATAACAGACATAAAACAGATATATAACAGACATAAAACCGACATAAAACCGACATATAACAGACATATAACAGACATATAATTGACATAAAACAGACATAAAACAGACATATAACAGAAATAAAACGAATGTAATACAGCTCAGTGTACATTCTCTGTCAACTGACTAAATAAAAACAGTTCTCTGTATTTATTTTTTTTTTGACGTCCTGTGAGTTAAATGTCAACTGACAAATCTGGTCACGTCATTAAATACCCGGCTTCCATTGACATTTATTTCTGTGTTACTGGTACACACACACACACACACACACACATGTGTACTGACTATCTGCCTGCATGCACACAATGAGACGGTCCGACATGAACGGTGACTTATTGTATCCACCAGATGCACGTGTTTGTTCCACGCAGGGACGTGTTAATTGCAGCCAAGTATAAAATGTTTGGTCATCTCATTTGGGACAACACCTTTTAGTGGCACGGGGGGGGGTGATAGGGTGTTGGGAGTTGGGGGAGGGGGGGGGTAAAAAGTGAACACTTATGCATGATTCAATAAAATAAGAAATATCTTTCACTGAACTATACAAACCATCAAAAAGTAATAATTACATTATTTTGTTATCATTAAAATTATTTGTGTTATATATATATATATATATATATGTGTGTGTGTGTGTGTGTGTGTGTGTGTGTGTTTGTGTGTGTATGTGTGTGTGTGTGAGTACGTGTTTTGTATTCGTCAACACTATTGACGGGGCGACCGTTTCACCGTGAGGGTAGCACGGCGCAGTCTTCAAATCCCGTCACCGGAGGTTGGCGCTTAGGAGGTCGAAAATCGGTTCAGCTTGAATGGCGCCATGTTGTAGGTGTGGGGCTCCTTCAGCAACAGCTCGGACACGGCCTTGCCCACGGCTGGGGCCAGCTTGAACCCGTGACCTGGTCACGCGATTGAAGAAAAAGAAATATATAATTCATAAACAAAAATAATGTAATCGATAACAATGGATAGAATTGTGGGCAGACGACAATCTCTATTATATACGGAGCTAGGCTTTGATGCTTTCTCCCGGTACCGAATATGTCATTTGTTATAAGATAGCGCGCATAATGTTATAAGCAGAGATGGGGTATTCGATACTTGTTTTACCAAGTATGTGTACCCGATTACATTCTTGGAGTATTTGGTCAGCACTTATGAACATCTCTAGTTATGTCCCTGTGAGAATGAGGTGAAATCTCTTAGACCAGCGGTCGGGAAACGTTTTTAATCATTACCCCAAAATATTTTTGTGTAAGTTGATATGACCCCATAGCAAATTAAAAATACAGTCGATTCCGCATCGGGACCGATGCTTTTTGTCCCAATTTACTATTGGCTTCTTGGTTTGGTTTCTTTGAGATTTGTCCCAAATAAGCGGCTGTCCCAACTAAGCGGTGTCCAAATTAAGCGGAATCCACTGTATATACTTTTTACTCACAAAAGTTTCATTTTTACCTCCAAAAATTTCATTTTTACCCTATTTGGGGTCATTTACCCCGGTTCCCAGACCGCTGTCTTAGATCCTATAAACCAAAAATGGGACGGTTTTTAATGTACGGCTTTCCATTAGGTTCTATACGGCTTTACATGAGGTCTGTGGTTTTTAATGTAAGGCTTTACATGAGGTTCTATACGGCTTTACATGAGGTCTGTGGTTTTTAATGCACGGCTTTCCATTAGGTTCTATACGGCTTTACATGAGGTCTGTGGTTTTTAATGTAAGGCTTTCCATTAAGTTCTATACGGCTTTACATGAGGTCTGTGGTTTTAATGCACGGCTTTCCATTAGGTTCTATACGGCTTTACATGAGGTCTGTGGTTTTTAATGTACGGCTTTCCATTAGGTTCTATACGGCTTTACATGAGGTCTATGGTTTTTAATGTACGGCTTTACATGAGGTTCTATACGGCTTTACATGAGGTCTGTGGTTTTTAATGTACGGCTTTCCGTTAGGTTCTATACGGCTTTACATGCGGTCTGTGGTTTTTAATGTACGGCTTTCCATGAGGTTCTATACGGCTTTACATGAGGTCTGTGGTTTTTAATGTACGGCTTTCCATTAGTTTCTATACGGCTTTACATGAGGTCTGTGGTTTTTAATGTACGGCTTTCCATTAGGTTCTATACGGCTTTACATGAGGTCTGTGGTTTTTAATGTACGGCTTTCCATTAGGTTCTGTACGGCTTTCCATGAGGTCTGTGGTTTTTAATGTACGGCTTTCCATTAGGTTCTATACGGCTTTACATGAGGTCTATGGTTTTTAATGTACGGCTTTACATGAGGTCTGTGGTTTTTGATGTACGGCTTTCCATTAAGTTCTATACGGCTTTACATGAGGTCTGTGGTTTTTAATATACGGCTTTACATGAGGTCTGTGGTTTTTGATGTACGGCTTTCCATTAGGTTCTATACGGCTTTACATGAGGTCTGTGGTTTTTGATGTACGGCTTTCCATTAGGTTCTATACGGCTTTACATGAGGTCTGTGGTTTTTAATGTAAGGCTTTACATGAGGTTCTATACGGCTTTACATGAGGTCTGTGGTTTTTAATGCACGGCTTTCCATTAGGTTCTATACGGCTTTACATGAGGTCTGTGGTTTTTAATGTAAGGCTTTCCATTAGGTTCTATACGGCTTTACATGAGGTCTGTGGTTTTAATGCACGGCTTTCCATTAGGTTCTATACGGCTTTACATGAGGTCTGTGGTTTTTAATGTACGGCTTTCCATTAGGTTCTATACGGCTTTACATGAGGTCTATGGTTTTTAATGTACGGCTTTACATGAGGTTCTATACGGCTTTACATGAGGTCTGTGGTTTTTAATGTACGGCTTTCCGTTAGGTTCTATACGGCTTTACATGCGGTCTGTGGTTTTTAATGTACGGCTTTCCATGAGGTTCTATACGGCTTTACATGAGGTCTGTGGTTTTTAATGTACGGCTTTCCATTAGTTTCTATACGGCTTTACATGAGGTCTGTGGTTTTTAATGTACGGCTTTCCATTAGGTTCTATACGGCTTTACATGAGGTCTGTGGTTTTTAATATACGGCTTTACATGAGGTCTGTGGTTTTTGATGTACGGCTTTCCATTAGGTTCTATACGGCTTTACATGAGGTCTGTGGTTTTTGATGTACGGCTTTCCATTAGGTTCTATACGGCTTTACATGAGGTCTGTGGTTTTTGATGTACGGCTTTCCATTAGGTTCTATACGGCTTTACATGAGGTTCTATACGGCTTTACATGAGGTTCTATACGGCTTTACATGAGGTTCTATACGGCTTTACATGAGGTCTGTGAAACATGTTGCTCGTTTCTTTGATATTTAAAAACCCATTAAAACAAAAATCAATAATTTATTCTAGAAGGGGAGACACTCGGCGTTCAGCGTCATCAAAAAGGTGGCTTTATTTAAATCGGTAAGTTACCCGAGAAACCTGCAGCGATGACGATGTTGCTGTAAGTTGGATGTCGATCGATGAACGGGTTGCGGTCGGGTGTGTTCTGGAAAGAAAACATAAACAACAACAAATTACACGTCAGGTATTTTTTGCTTTAAAAAAGGGCGACAAGCACAGGGCGCCAGTTATTAGAACTAACTACCCCCACCCTACTCCAGACTGTCACACCTACAAGCGGATGCGTTCTTATGGATAGACAAAGTAGGGCCCCCCACATCAGAATATGGGCCCCCCCTTCAGGTGCTAATTTCTATTGAATCTTCTGAGCTGGGGACCAGGACCAGAACTCGTTTCCTGGGGCCCCCTCAAATCTTTGGAAGTCTCTGCCGAAAAGGTAAAGTAAATAATTTAAAGGCCCTGTGATGTGACATTTTCGGGGGCCATGGGCCAAGGTAATTCGGGGTCCGCCGCACACAATTATCACAGATAAAGCCGCCGCCTTCAAATATCAGGACACCCTAAAAAAATTTTTTAGAAAAATGGGCCACTTAGGACACATCAAACTTTTAAATCGTTTTGTCCAAGGGCCCATGAAAAGTACATAATTTGTTCTTTGCTCTTCCTAGCGGTTTGGGGGGGGAGGGGTTGGCAGCCAAAGAGTTCGCCAGCCACATCCACATCACTCCATAAGGCCGTGGTGATCAGGTACTTGAAATTTTGTACAACCGACATGTCGGATAAGTTGGGCTTTTCCTCTTAGATTAACCAAAATACTATCTGCCATACTATCGCGGATGACTTGACGATTGGATGCATTTGAACATGTGACCAGATCCTTTTATAACTATCGCCCAACTACTAAAACCAATTTACGAAAACTAGGCCATAATTTTGTTTTTAATCACATTATTAAAAGAAGAAAAAAAAAAGTCAGCCAAACTGGCAAAAAAATCCAATCTCACCGTATACATGCAGTATTCTTTAATTGCCGGCTTGCTCTCCAGGATATCGAAAGTGGAGACCAGAATTTTCTTCACCTCTTCCTCTATCCAGTCGTCGTTCTCCACTTTGTCTCGTTCGTCTGGATTCGTCAGAGCGCCATGGTGGAGACAGATCTGCCGACACACAGGCCACGGGATTAGAGAGTCGTTGAATTAAGTCAAGCGTACTAAAAGTAGTCGCGGTCGATGGTTAGTCATCTCCCCTCCCCCACACACCCCACACTAACCTGTCGTCTCACCTGTATTATATTCACACGTACGTATGTTATATTTTACTTGAGGGCCCAGGGGCCCATGAATGCCCATGATGATCGACCATTAATTTTAATTCAGTCAATTGATGAAGGAGCCCTAGCACAATTTTTTTTAGGTTCTTCCGATGAATAGTCATGAGTGTGGTTGTGTGCATGTGGCTGCGTGAATGATCATGAGTGTAGTTGTGTGCATGTGGCTGTGTGAATGGTCATGAGTGTGGTTGTGTACATGTGGCCGTGTGAATGGTCATGAGTGTGGTTGTGTGCATGTGGCTGTGTGAATGGTCATGAGTGTGGTTGTGTGCATGTGGCTGACGTGAATGGTCAATGAGTGTGGCTGTGTGCATGTGGTTGTGTGAATGGTCATGAGTGTGGTTGTGTGCATGTGGCTATTGTGAATGGTCATGAGTGTGGTTTGTGCATGTGGCTGTGTGAATTGTCATGAGTGTGGCTGTGTGCATGTGACTGTGTGAATGGTCATGAGTGTGGCTGTGTGCATGTGGCTGTGTGAATGGTCACAATAAAGCCCTATAGCCCAACATCAAAACTTACCACAATGAGGCCCTATAGACCAAAATCAAAATTTACCACAATGAGGCCCTATAGACCAACATCAAAACTTACCACAATGAGGCCCTTTAGCTCCAGATCAAAACTTACCACAATGAGGCCCTATAGACCAACATCAAAACTTACCACAATGAGGCCCTTTAGCTCCAGATCAAAACTTACCACAATGAGGCCCTATAGACCAACATCAAAACTTACCACAATGAGGCCCTTTAGCCCCAGATCAAAACTTACCACAATGAGGTCCTATAGCCCCAGATAAAAACTCACCACAATGAGGCCCTATAGCCCCAGATCATAACTTACCTCAATAAGGCTTCCCCCCCCCCCGCCCACCCACTGGCCCCAGATCTACACTTACTTTTATCAGACCCGGGTACTCCTTCTCTGGGAACCCGTAGAAGATGAAAGTCTCCTCTGTCCTGTTGTCCACGAAACACGGAACTGCAAAATCGACTTTCTGGCTGATCTCAACTTCTCCTCACTTTCCAGTACATAACTTACAGTCCGGATAGGATACAAAACAAACAGAACAGACCAGACAGATAGATAAGTGACCAAACATTAGCAAAGAATCAATGTCTGGATGACTCATGTAAAGCAAAGTGGAAATGTTTCTTGAAAGTTCACGTATTAATGCCAAAGTTCGTGCTGACTGGCTTACCAGGGTGCTCATATTTTTCCTCTCTTAGCCCTAGACCGTAGCCACCTAAACACTAACAAGATAAAACAAAAATAAATAAAATGAGTCAATGTAAGCTGACCACCGGTCATTGGTGAAGTAAAGGGAATCAATCAGTAAGCTGACCACCAGTCATTGGTGAAGTAAAGGGAATCAATCAGTAAGCTGACCACCGGTCATTGGTGAAGTAAAGGGAATCAATCAGTAAGCTGGCCACCGGTCATTGGTGAAGTAAAGGGAATCAAACAGTAAGCTGACCACCGGTCATTGGTGAAGTAAAGGGAATCAATCAGTAAGCTGACCACCGGTCATTGGTGAAGGGAATCAATCAGTAAGCTGACCACTGGTCATTGGTGAAGTAAAGGGAATCAAACATCAACTGGGTCGTTGATCGCCCGACTGATAGTTGTTGTTGTTGTTTGTTTGTTTGTTTTTTGTTTCCCTCTAGTCCGTATCGACCTAAACAACGGACCTTTCACCATCTGTACTCCTGCTAACACCCTCCACCCCGCCCCCCCTCCCCCTCCTTTCCTTTTACCCACAAATCTGATGATGCGTTGTCTGTGTTTGTCCCTGGCTTTACAGTGCTACAATGGTGATGATTTGTTGAGCAGAGAGAGATATATACAGATTTTTTTTGCTTTTTTAAATATAAGCATCAAAGGGTTAAAACCATTGCCCTGTATGACTGTGAGACATGGACACTTCTCGCAGCCATGACAAGCAAGCAGGCCCACCGACAGAAATTTCGGGCCCCTGGGCAGGGCTGTACGGGCCCCCCGTGCTGATAATAATATTTTCAAAAGTTGATTGGCCAGCTCAGTCCGGGCCCCTAAAACTTGCCGGGCCCCTAGGCATTTGCCCCCCCCCCTCTCGGCGGGTCTGCAAGCAAGTTGCAGCCATTCGAAAAAACAAAAAAAAATGCTAAAAATTCTTTGAATCTACTACCTTAGAACGCAAGACCAACGAGTACGTCTGGGAAAGGAACATCCTCAATCTCGGGCCCTCAGGAAACAATTATGGTAACAATAAAGCCTCGCAAGAGCGCAAGGTACGGCCATGAGTTAAGGCACAATAGCCTGCCAAAAACCATTCTTCGAGGAACTGCAGAGGGTCGCCAGCGGAAATGTTGGTTTTGAATGGACAGAACTACTAGAGAGAACTATATGAGAACTATAGAGAAATATGGTGTTGATGTATCCATTTGTTCCCCCACACAACGACCACATCGTTTAAGGATATGATGAGGATGATGATGATTAAGGAGGGGAAAAAAATGAGTTGTTTCATAAACAAGGTACGATTTCCTTCTATAAATTCTTTCAGACATCCTTAGTTTATACAAAATTGTCATACTTTTAGGTTGCATTGCCCAGTGTACAAATGGTTTCTGAATTATAGCATTAAATTATGATGATCCCTGTGGCTAAGGCCAGTTTCTTTTATTGCCAGGATCTCAAATGTAGTGGCCAGATTTTTTCTTGAGATATAAATGGTATCAAGTGATTCAGAAATGGGACAAAGTTTAATATCAGCTCCAAATTGTCTTCTTAGAAGTGTTAATCTTTATAAAAAAAAAAAATAATAATTTTAAATTCATCCATTGCTATCCATCAGGTGGCCCATATAATTATTGGAACCTTCACTCAAACATGGGTAAACTTGGGCCCTCGGGCCGAATCAGCCCCGCACTCTATTCTCGTGCTCATTCACATCAATGACGATTACTCCTGGTCCGGCCCTTATGTCAAATTTAAGAACCCATTGTGGCCCGCGGAATTAAACATTTGCCTACCCCTGCTTTAGATGGATAATATAAATAGGACATTAGGACGGGGGAGTTTGTCCACCCCCACGCTCAACCACCGCGCCAAATGAGTCGCGTGGGTGTGGTGGACATTGTCCAGCGCTAACTGACCTGAAGTGGCAGGCTGAGGCCCAAAGATGTGCAGAACCTGCCGGCCCAGGCCCCGGCGGCGATCACCAGGCCCGAGGCCGAGTATACTGTCCTGGACGTCTCCACGTGGACCACGTCGCCTGGAGTCACTTTTATCACGGGCTCCTCGTCTCGTATGACACCGCCCAGTTGTTTGAACACCGTCTGAAATGGAAGAATTAGGTCACATCTAAGTTAATGGACGAATCCATTAAGAAATATACAGAAACAAAAAAAATTGCCCATCTCATAACCATTTAATTCAACCAGCCAATTACACAGTGACTGCGATATAGGGCCCGGGAGGTCTGCTGCCCGTGAGTGGGGCGGGGGAGGAGGGATTATTGGGACTAAGTGGTTTCCCTCTGGGGTCCGAATATATAAAACATGGGCCCTCTCAAAATATTTTGGAAAATTGTTTTCTATAAAATATTCTTATAAATCACATAAATCACTTTTTTTTTAAAAAATAGATAATTCGCAGTAACAGTGGTGGCCTGGGGGAAACTTTCACTGGGGCGACATCTACATGCCCCGCGCCTGGGGGGGGGGCGTGGTGGGTGGAGGCGCTTTAACTAAAGCCGACCTTTGTACCAGTGCAAGGTGTAAAAGGGAAAATCAGTACTTGTCTAACAGACTAATTACCCATCGAGCTCGGTGAGAGCCCCCCCACCCCCACCCCCATAGGCCCCCTTCCACTCAATAAAGGCGCCCAGCTTCGAGGCTCAGCCAGTTTTAAAAAAAAAAAAAACAATATTTAAATCGATGGGTTCCCGCAAGTGGTAGGGATCACTAACAAGTGGTAGGGTGTTGCCTCTCCCTCCTGCGGCAGCTCTTTTCACGGGGGGGGGGGGGGGGGAAGGGGAGAGAGAGACTTATGTCACGCCGACATAGATTCGACTGTAAGGTCAAGGTCAAATGTTTTGTCCATGTCGGGAATGTCTGGACTGTCATAAATTTGACTTTATATTTGAATTCTGTTTCGTGTGTGAAAAACTTCAGATCAACCGACTGTTTCTTATAATAATAATAATAATAATAATAATAAAGAAAGGTTATTCTTTATTCTGCCCCTTGGCAGACTCAACCGTGAGTCAGTATTTCCATTCATCTTATTCTGAATAATTCGACACATTGTATACATTCCTTGTTGGTTTGGCATCTTGCAACCAATTTCATTTTCCGGACGAAAATCAACAAATTTTTCAATCGCGGTTTTTAAACAGGGATAAAGAGGGGGGGGGGGGGAGGCAGTGGTCCCCAACCTTATTTCTCGCCGCAGGCCGGTCAACGTTTGATAAATTTCACTGCGGCCTGCTGGGAAAAGAGGAGGGGGGTGGTAGACGTTGATTGTGTTACATCTCGCATTGTTTGGATCTACATTGTTTGGATCTACATTGTCTCGCTTAAAAACCTTTCGTCCACGGAAAGTCGCACAATCCCCTCGAGAGAAATAGCACAACAGTAAATAGAAAGGGAAAGTATTTCACATCTCTCGGGCGGGCCCGGTATAATTTGATCCACGGCCCGGTACCAGACCGCGGCCCCGGGGCCCCACTGGTCTAAGATATCGAAGGGACAACATTCAGGGCCTTAGCACATCCACCGGCCGGGCGCTAGCCTAGGGACGTCATGAGACCCGTTCTGTTCGAACATTTAAATTGTGACTGGTTTGTCGTAGGGGGGGCGGGGGCTCCAGCAAACTGACCTTCCCGGAAGCCCTTGCTCCTGTTAAGACGGTACTGATAATGACATAATTGTGACATTCACACACTCACACACACACACACAGATCTTGTTACCTGATAAGCACTCAAAGCTCTGTCCGCTCTCAACAGACCCCCGCTTGGGTCCCACACTCCGGCACAGCTGTCGCCACCCTTGATGTGCGGGAAACGCCTCTTTAAGTCCGCAGGGGAGAGTATCTCATGCGTGACGCTGTGGGCCTTCAGGGACGTGGACACGTTGCTCAGGGTTTTAGAACCGTCTTGGTACAGCTCCAGGAGCCCGTTGGTACTGTAAAGTTGTGTCACGTGACAGAGTTTAAAAAAAAAATATTTACTTTGTAATTTTTTATGGTCAATTCTGTCGAATTATGTCTTATGAAATACTCCTATGAAATAACTTATGTCTATATACACAGTGCTTTTGTTGGGGGGGGGGGGGTTCATGGGTGTTTGGGGGGGGTGCAAAAACTTCAGATATTTGAGGGTCCCAGGTAAGTGTCTTACGGGGCCCTCATTCTGTGGAAGTGGAAAGGTGAGGGGGCGGGGGGTAAGTGGCTCCCTGTTTTGCTTATCTATAAGGAGAGCTCTGTATGTACGGGTAAACAAAAATGTAATAATGTCTACGACCAGCGTTCACGGTATTAGCTCTGTGTATGTAGAGCCATTCAACTGGCACATCTCCAACAGCCTAAATTTAAATAAGGGCTAGCCGGACAGAATAACTTGAGGGAACTATAATAACGGATATATTACGGCAGGCAGACGTGGACTTTACTCAGCAGACGTGGAATTCGTTCAGCGGACGTGGAATTCGTCTAGCCGACGTGGAATTTACCATCAAACTAATACTTGGGAAAGGTCAATCCATAAGAATGGTTCTGCTATCCAGGGGCTCAACAGCTACTATTTCGTAAAGCCCCACAATGGTCTCTGAAAGTCTCAAACCAGGGCCTAAATCTATCTGAAAGTCTCAAGCCAAGGCCTAAATCTATCTGAAAGTCTCAAGCCAGGGCCTAAATCTATCTGAAAGTCTCAAGCCAGGGCCTAAATCTATCTAAAAGTCTCAAGCCAGGGCCTAAATCTGTCTGAAAGTCTCAAGCCAGGGCCTAAATCTATCTGAAAGTCTCAAGCCAGGGCCTAAATCTATCTGAAAGTCTCAAGCCAGGGCCCTAAAATGTCTCTGAAAGTATCTGCTTGGGGCACCCAAAATTTTTTGAAAAGTCTCTGCCTGGGGTTCCCAGAAGTCCAAGAACGACCCTGTTTAGGGAAGTGAGTTAATGTAGAAATGTAAACCTTCCCCCACACCCCCCCCCCCACCGACACCAGGCATGATCGCGCACTGTTGACCAACAGACAAGTCCAAACCCTCTACCTACGTACACGAGAAAGTCGGCTCCAGACTCCTTCTCCAGCTGGGCCCACATCGGGAAGGAGTCGACCATCATGTGGACGTAAAAGTCATCGGCATAGGTGTGTCTCGCAAGGCGGCTCTGTCCGTGGGAGCTACCCCGTGAGTGGGGCAGGGGGAACTAAGGAAAACAAAAATATTTGAACAAAAAAAAAATTCATTATAAATGTTCATATTAAACATAAAAAATAATGGAAAGGTCGGCCCTATCTAATGGCGCTCGGTTGCCTGACAAGCAGAGATGTCCCTAGGCATAGGCGTAGGAGAACTAGGAGACCGCCTAGGGCGCCTACTTCTAAAAAGCCCCGCCCCCCTCCCTACGCGCATTAATGTCTATTCTACACTTGGGCATGCCTATATCTCTGAGGTCTTGGCCTACGATCCCTAGCAATCTAAAAAAAAAAAAAGAAAGCACTGGTCCAAGTATCCCAATGATGAACCAATCAAAATTGTAACTGGTAAACTTCTCAATCTAAAAATTCATTTCCCCCTTTTTATCCGAAACAAAACATTTAAATATTATACACACACCCCCGACCTGTTCTATGATAAGAACTCTTTTTCCTTTCTTGGCCAAGTTGTACGCACAGGACGAACCTTCAATGCCTGCACCAATAACGATTACGTCATACTCCGCTTTGCTCATTTTTTCTTTTCAAAGTATGTAAATGTACTCTCAATTCTGCTTTTTTACAGTTGTCTGCAAAAGTAAAAAAAAAAAACGAGATTTAAAAAAAAATCACAAAGTTGTATGATGTGTATACAAAAATGCACACACAAACATACACACACAAATACGAAGCTACACACAAACACACACAAATACAAAGCTGTACACTAGTGTACACATACAAATATTTCCTACAAGACAGTTTCGACTGTGACGCTTTAAGTACTTACCGGACATTTATATACACACACACACACACCATTGCATCAAAATTGTTTTATGACGATGGTTTAGAGAGTAGCGAAATGGGGTAACAGTCAAACGTAACGCGATGGCGTAATAAAGATTAATGAAATAATCTAAAGGGACAGCCGCTCTCTCCATCAGCAGCTGTTGGTGCTCATTTTGCACAACAGGTCCATAATTTTTTTTAGCTCATTTTTGTCTTTTGCTAAACAGCAACCATGGGGTCCCTCTGAACACACAGCCTTCCAATCGCTAAGTCATTTTAAAATCAAATTACTGTCTCCGATGTGGCTCCCTAGGATGGAGTCACCGACATGTGTCATGGCCATTGTCAAGAATTAGTTAATAGTTCGTTAGACTGGTCGTAGCCTACGAGTGAGGCTGTGCAACACAGGCTGTCGTTAGAGTGGTCGTAGCCTACGAGTGAGGCTGTGCAACACAGGCTTTCGTTAGACTGACTGATCGTAGCCTACGAGTGTGGCTGTGCAACACAGGCTGTCGTTGGACAGGTCGTAGCCTAAGGGTATGGCTGTGCAACACAAGCTATCGTTAGACTGGTCGTAGCCTAAGGGTATGGCTGTGCAACACAGGCTGTCGTTGGTTGGACATGTCGTAGCCAAGGGGTATGGCAGTAAAAAATAGGCTGTCGTTGGACTGGTCGTAGCCAAGGGGTATGGCTGTACAACACAGGCTGTCGTTGTGTATATGTTTCCCTACTGAGCAGCGTAACTCAACAATCAGGAAACAAACAATTATCGAAAACATATACCGATTAAACAAAACCCAGTTTAATCAGAATGACGCACTGGCTGTCGTCCTGAAAAGGACGGGTAGTGTTTATGGCTACAAGCCAGCAAATAAAATATAAACAATTGTAAAGCAAAGTCTCCAGTTATCGACTAAAATAAAACTTCCACTCCCCCACGTGGGACGCTGACCATTCAACTTCAGAAACACGTCTCACTCCGCCGCCGTCTCTTAGTCTTACCCAACTCCCACCCACGCAACTGCCCCGTGGTCTCCATCTCGTCGCCTTCTACCACTGCCATCGTGCTTCCACCCACGTCTTCTCGCTCTCTCTCTCTCTCTCTCTCTCTCGTCCAGGTGCAACCCGTGGAAGTAGGAGATATTTCGCCCCCACACACAATTGTTGACACGCACACACACACACACACAATTAGGATACTCACACAATAGGCGGCCCCCTCACACCCAATTTGTGACAGCCATACAACTATGGTACAACCCTTGCTGTGGGGCATGGGGGGCAAGTCGGGAAAATCACTTTCATGCACAAATAAATACCGTCAAGAAGTTCAGCAGTGAATATGATAACTTAGATAAACAAACCGTGCTGTAAGCCATTTTTTTTTAATTGAATCATTTGATATGCACTTGGCCTGTGTTTTATAACACCACATTCCACCCCTGCGCGCTTCACAAGTATTGTGTCATGATTCAAGCCCAAACGCATCGCGTAATGTAATGAATCTGTCAATTCATGGGCCGAGTTTACAGCTTAATATATAAATAGATTAGTTTCAACACACAAAGAGTAAAGCTTTCCTCTAACCAAAGCGAATTTCGCGTATCTAGGTAGCTCGCGAAATTCGCCCCTCGTTCGCGGCAATGTATTTATATGGAGATGCTCAAACCGCGTAGAATTTCCGCGGCGGTGCAGAGAAATTTCGCGGCATCGCTTCTTTCAGAGTTTTTTCGCGTTTCGCGAGTGTAAACAATCCAAAATGGCTGCCTAGAAACATCGACTCAAATGAAAATCATGGTTGAAATTGATATAAATGTCTTAAAATTAACAAACAAGACTTACATTTATATAAAGCAACTTGAATTATATCAGATTATACCAAAAAGTAAGTGTTTTTTTTCACTTTTTACTTGTAAAATACCATAACTGTAGAAAATATATCATAAGAAGAAAATGTCTGCCGACGTCTTCAAATAAACAAAAAGAAAATTAAAAAAATCATTATATCCGGTCGGCTGACGCCTACGTTCGCTTCGCTTAGGTGTAGCGAGGGTTTTTCGCGCTTTGAAAAATCTCACGTGAGAAATAGCGCAGCGGTACGCTTCGCTTTGGTTAGAGGAAAGCTTAATAATTATTTCAGCTCCGGCCTGTAAACCGGTTGCAGCCCGCTGAGAGCTACGGCCATCTTGAACAGTCAAGCTGGCCGTTCTACAATACACATTCATAAGCGACACTCTTTAGTTACAGTGGGGGCAACAGCTAATCAATTTACCCACAAGTGACACCGTTTATTTATAGTGGAGGCAAACAGCTAATCAACTTTTCCACATGAATGAGAAAACAAATGAACTCACTATTACAGTAGACTCCGTAAGTTTGCGTTTAGAACTGAACAGAACTGGGTTTTTTTTATTTAGCCAGCGCGTGAAATTCTGGTAAGTGGGCTAAAGAATTCCAAACGGTGTAAAGTGTAACTTTAAATTTCAGGCCATTTCCTGGCTGTTGGATTGATGATGTCATGCGCTTTTATACGCCTGTCTTTTTAACAGAAATATTAATTTTACGAGGTCAGTGGTTAATGCCAGGGTTCGATTTACCGCCGGGGATACCCCCCGGCACCGAGAACAGTCAACCCCGGCTCTGCTTTAGCTAATATATCCCTGCCGGGGATGAAATCATAGACATTTATCCCCGGCTCTGCTTTAGCTAATATATCCCTGCCGGGGATGAAATCATAGACATTTATCCCCGGCTCTGCTTTAGCTAATATATCCCTGCCGGGGATGAAATCATAGACATTTATCCCCGGCTCTGCTTTAGCTAATATATCCCTGCCGGGGATGAAACCATAGACATTTATCCCCGGCTCTGCTTTAGCTAATATATCCCTGCCGGGGATGAAATCATAGACATTTATCCCCGGCTCTGCTTTAGCTAATATATCCCTGCCGGGGATGAAACCATAGACATTTATCCCCGGCTCTGCTTTAGCTAATATATCCCGCCGGGGATGAAACCATAGACATTTATCCCCGGCTCTGCTTTAGCTAATATATCCCTGCCGGGGATGAAATCATAGACATTTATCCCCGGCTCTGCTTTAGCTAATATATCCCTGCCGGGGATGAAATCATAGACATTTATCCCCGGCTCTGCTTTAGCTAATATATCCCTGCCGGGGATGAAATCATAGACATTTATCCCCGGCTCTGCAGAAATTGTTTTCATCCCATCCCTGTCACTGGTTGTTTTGTTTTTTTCCTTAAATCGAGCACTGGTTAATGAGGCTAATGTCTCCAACACTTTGAATTCAGGCACTGAGCTGACTATAACAACGAGATGGTCAATCGACATGGATCTTTTGGGTTGGAAACAAATAAATTGTAGACTTTTAAAAAAAAATGACTTTTATTAAAAATAGATAAATAAAGTTTAATCTATTTTTTTTAAAAATGTATACAATGCATTTTATTATGCTAGCTTGTAAACGTGCATGACATGCAATACAATCACGTAATTATGTCAATCATATAATTATGTCAATCATGTAATTATGTTGAATAACAAATCATTATCTTTATGTGGATATAAAATAATGTTTTTCTTACACGATGCTCGTCATGGGCTTTTATGTACCAGCACGACCCTGATTTAACCTCATACAACCCAGTCTGTAATGAAAAGCACTCGATTGCTATAAAGAGTTAGGCTGCATTAATACATACAGAGAGAGAGAGAGAGTGAGGGAGGGAGGGATGGAGGAGGGAGGGAGAGAGAGAGAGAGAGAGAGAGCGAAAGAGATGTTCTCATGGATATTTGAACTATGCGACCACATTGCCGCCCTTTCCACTACAAGTAAAGTAAAGTAAGTAAAGTTCCCTTCTTAGCCCTAACGGGCCATCGGGGCAGATGAAGTGTAGAATTCATCTGTTTCTATAACCTCGGCATATGAAGGGATTGTGTGGTTAGCACAACGCACAGCCACCCATTTAAAGTTGGGTGGACTTGTGGGACGACTTTGCATCAAATTTCACCTGGAAAAATTCCACGGGCCTCACCGAGGATCGAACCCAGGACTCTCAGGTTGACAGTCGAGTATCTACACCACTCGGCCATCCGTCCCACTTTTCCCACTACAAGGGTCCATCAAATTGAATGTTATATGGACCCCCAAACAAGACTCTGCCTAGGGCCCCCCCCCAAAAAAAAACCTAAGGACGGTCTTGCATCTAGACACGTTTGTACAGCTCACATAAAACTTAAATAGCATGTTAAAATTCTCGCCCTCCCCCACCCTTCTCCTCTAAATTTCGTTAGTCCACAAAAAAACGGAATTGGCACTAAAAGGCCGACATCATTTCCCGTATCCTTTCCAATTTTTTATTTTACTCTCAGCTCATTTTAGTTTCCGAGAAACTCATCTCCATTTAATTATAGCCAGCATGATAAATACCATCATGATCGCCATGTCATTAACTTCATCGTCAGCATCTGTACCATCAACACTATCCTCACCAACTACAACTAGGTCATTGTTATCATTATGAAAAAGAAAGGTAGATAATCATGATGAATCTTATTTTTTCTCAATCTAAATATTGAATTAACTCCCTTTGTACTCTTTTTCAAGTCTTTTTCATAAGTTAAAAATAACCACTCAGCTAATAAACAGATTAATTAATTAGCTGGTAAGTGACATTTTAATGGATAAACAAACAAAATTAGCTAAACGTAAGTTGTAATAAACAGAAGAATGGGTGAAATGCTAGTTGACCTTTCAGAATATATATATATATATATATATATATATATATATATATATATATATATATATATATATATTAATCTCTTTTTGTATATTATTTTATATCAATGGTCGCCATTTTTTTTTAAACTTTAGTACCATAATACAGAGGTGCAGCCCCGTAGCCAAGGGGGGCACTGGGGGGCGTGCCCCCCCCCCCGCTAGGTGTGGAGTGCCCCCTCCCCGCTTAATAGAATTTTTAAAAGTTAGGTTTTTAAAAAAATTATTTCGGAAAACCCCCACCTTCCTGGCTATTGGTGCCTCCCCGTTTACTTTGATCTGGCTACGGGCCTGCAGAGGCGGCCTTCATATGTGCTTAGTAGGGTAACCTCCCCAGCCATCGAGACTAATGGTCGGTAGGGGGGGTGGGGGGTAGGGCGCTTGATACAAGATTCTATAGTCAACCTACTTTGGTATTTTTTTTTCTAAGGGCGTTGTAGATGGGTTCCCCGTAAGACACTCGTCCAATACCCACCCACCCACCCAACCCCGCGTCGTCCCGGTGACGGACTGGTCAATAAGTCATCTCGTCCAATAGCGAACTTCGGGGAGGGGGGGGGGTCCCTGGAACAGAAAACTTTGAGACATCCACCCACTTCCCAAAAAAAAAAAGTGTTTTAAAAGCATGCCCCCCCCCTGTTGTGTGTTGGCGTTTCAGCCCCTCACCCGACTGCTCCGTGGCTACGCCCCTGTTATAACGCCTCTGCTTAAAGCTTTAAAAAAAATGAATAAATTCAAACGGATGGCATGCGTTTGTAACAAACTAAAAAAAAACAAGCAATTAAGCCTGTTCCATTCTGGACACAGGACGTGTTAGCGCATTTTTATGTTATGTATCAGTACGTTTGTTATCTTTCAGTAAATATTTGTAAATTTTGGAAATGTTTATAAATTCAATTGTGTAATGCATATATCTGAAAAAAGATATTAAAAGGACAAGTAAGTCATGTTGAATAACTGTTACAAAAATAAATAATGATTATGCCCCTTTGATTAGCTTTTATTATTTATATTTAAAATATAAGCAAAACGGTACATAACAAACTCTTATATTTTGGCCCTGAGAGGTCAAATCGCGAAATGGACTTTTGATATACACTTGGCAGGTCAAGACCTACACAATGATATATACATCATGGGTCTAGGACTTATGGTTGCTGAGATATAGGGCGGTCCATTATTAATATAGCTTATATAGTAAAAAACGGTACTTTATAAGGCCCCTTTTACGGCCCTGAGAGGTCAGATCGCGAAATGGAAAAAAGCTATTTCTTGGCAGGCCAAGACCTACAAAATGATATATACAACATGGGTCTAGGACTTATGGTTGTTGAGATCTAGGGTGATGACAGACAGACAGACAGACAGACAAAACGGGGACAATAGAGCATTTTTTTTCGAAAATGCTCTAAAAATCTGCTCAGTGAATGTCGTCACTGATGAAACGGAATATGGAGGTTCGATTATCTTACTTAAGAGATTCACCCCAGTGCTAAATGTCAGCTCCTTACGTCAGTAGCGCAGTTAGTTTGACTCGCGCCCGGGGCACAGTACCTTTTTTAGTGCCCCCCCCCCACATTCGAATACCATACAATATTATATGTAAAATATACCATTTAGCGCCCCCTTTGTGAGTAGCACCCTGGAAATGATCCCCCCTTGCCCCCCCCACTACGCCACTGCCTTACGTTCAACATCTATAGTGCTATTAGTCAGCGACGTAGCGTGGGTATCGGCCGCCCAGGGCGGAAGACGATTTCGCCGCCCTCTCATTTAGGTATTTCAATTTAATCTATACATTTTTGCCTCCCCCCTAAAAAGTAATAAAAAGTGCCGCCCAGTGCGGACCGCACCCACCGCCCCCCCCCCCCCTGCCTTACGTTCAACGCCTATAGTGCTATTAGTACATTTCTTAATCAGAATTAGGTCAATATCACCGCAGAGTTAGCTGAAAGTCTTGCCCCCCCCCCCCCCCCCGGGATTGTGCGGTGACTATTTAACATAGTCAAACCGGAAGTGATTAGATTTGTACTTTTAGAAACTTCTTTTTTTTTAATATACCGTAGAATTTTTTTTTTTCAGTATTCACGAATCAGCAAATGGTGATAATAACTAAACAGATCAAGGCTAAGTTACAAAAAAATTATCATATTGCGTTATGTTACGTCACACAATTTGTCAATAAGAGAAAGTCAAGGTCTCTTTATCTGTGGGAGACTGTGACTGCATGTCTGTGTGTGTCTGTATATGATGGGCGTCTGCAGATGTGTCTGTGTGTGTGTCTGTACATGATGGACGTCTGCAGATGTGTCTGTGTATGTCTGTATATGATGGGCGTCTGCAGATTTGTCTGTGTGTGTGTCTGTACATGATGGACGTCTGCAGATGTGTCTGTGTATGTCTGTATATGATGGGCGTCTGCAGATGTGTCTGTGTGTGTGTCTGTACATGATGGACGTCTGCAGATGTGTCTGTGTGTGTGTGTCTGTATATGATGGACGTCTGCAGATGTGTCTGTGTGTGTCTGTACATGATGGACGTCTGCAGATGTGTCTGTGTGTGTCTGTATATGATGGACGTCTGCTGATGTGTCTGTGTGTGTCTGTATATGATGGACGTCTACTGATGTGTCTGAGTGTGTCTGTACATGATGGACGTCTGCAGATGTGTCTGTGTGTGTCTGTACATGATGGACGTCTGCAGATGTGTCTCTGTGTGTCTGTACATGATGGACGTCTGCAGATGTGTCTGTGTGTGTCTGTGCATGATTGAAGTCTGCAGATGTGTCTGTGTGTGTGTCTGTACATGATGGACGTCTGCAAATGTGTCTGTGTGTGTGTGTGTGTCTGTACATGATGGACGTCTGCAGATGTGTCTGTGTGTGTGTGTGTATAATGGACGTCTGCAGATGTGTCCGTGTGTCTGTACATGATGGACGTCTGCAGATGTGTTTGTGTGTGTGTCTGTACATGATGGACGTCTGCAGATGTGTCTGTGTGTGTCTGTACATGATGGACGTCTGCAGATGTGTCTGTGTGTGTCTGTACATGATGGACGTCTGCAGATGTGTCTGTGTGTGTGTCTGTATATGATGGACGTCTGCAGATGTGTCTGTGTGTGTGTCTGTACATGATGGACGTCTGCAGATGTGTCTGTGTGTGTCTTTACATGATGGACGTCTGCAGATGTGTCTGTGTGTGTCTGTACATGATGGACGTCTGCAGATGTGTCTGTGTGTGTCTGTATATGATGGACGTCTGCAGATGAGTTTGTGTGTGTGTCTGTACATGATGGACGTCTGCAGATGTGTCTGTGTGTGTGAGTCTGTACATGATGGACGTCTGCAGATGTGTCTGTGTGTGTGTCTGTACATGATGGACGTCTGCAGATGTGTCTGTGTGTGTGGTTGTACATGATGGAGTCTGCATAATTGTCTGTGTGTGTCTGTACATGATGGACGTCTGCAGATGTGTCTGTGTGTGTGTCTGTACATGATGGACGTCTGCAGATGTGTCTGTGTGTGTCTGTACATGATGGACGTCTGCAGATGTGTCTGTGTATGTCTGAATATGATGGACGTCTGCAGATGTGTCTGTGTGTGTGTCTGTATATGATGGACGTCTGCAGATGTGTCTGTGTGTGTGAGTCTGTACATGATTGAGTCTGCAGATGTGTCTGTGTGTGAGTCTGTACATGATGGAGTCTGCAGATGTGTCTGTGTGTGTGTCTGTACATGATGGACGTCTGCAGATGTGTTTGTGTGTGTGTCTGTACATGATGGACGTCTGCAGATGTGTCTGTGTGTGTCTGTACATGATGGACGTCTGCAGATAAGTCTGTGTGTGTCTGTACATGATGGACGTCTGCAGATGTGTCTGTGTGTGTGTCTGTATATGATGGACGTCTGCAGATGTGTCTGTGTGTGTCTGTACATGATGGACGTCTGCAGATGTGTCTGTGAGTGTGTCTGTATATGATGGACGTCTGCAGATGTGTCTGTGTGTGTCTGTACATGATGGACGTCTGCAGATGTGTCTGTGTGTGTCTGTATATGATGGACGTCTGCAGATGTGTCTGTGTGTGTCTGTACATGATGGACGTCTGCAGATGTGTTTGTGTGTGTCTGTACATGATGGACGTCTGCAGATGTGTTTGTGTGTGTCTGTACATGATGGACGTCTGCAGATGTGTCTGTGTGTGTCTGTACACGATGGACGTCTTCAGATGTGTCTGTGTATGTCTGAATATGATGGGCGTCAGCAGATGTGTCTGTGTGTGTGTCTGTATATGATGGACGTTTCCAGATGTGTCTGTGTGTGTGAGTCTGTACATGATTGAGTCTGCAGATGTGTCTGTGTGTGAGTCTGTACATGATGGAGTCTGCAGATGTGTCTGTGTGTGTGTCTGTACATGATGGACGTCTGCAGATGTGTCTGTTTGTGTGAGTCTGTACATGATGGAGTCTGCATAATTGTCTGTGTGTGTGAGTCTGTACATGATGGACGTCTGCAGATGTGTCTGTGTGTGTGTTTGTACATGATGGACGTCTGCAGATGTGTCTGTGTGTGTTTGTACATGATGGACGTCTGCAGATGTGTCTGTGTGTGTGTCTGTACATGATTGAAGTCTGCAGATGTGTCTGTGTGTGTGTCTGTACGTGATGGACGTCTGCAGATGTGTCTGTGTGTGTGTCTGTACATGATGGACGTCTGCAGATGTGTCTCTGTGTGTCTTTACATGATGGACGTCTGCAGATGTGTCTGTGTGTGTGTCTGTACATGATGGACGTCTGCAGATGTGTCTGTGTGTGTGTCTGTACATGATGGACGTCTGCAGATGTGTCTGTGTGTGTCTGTACATGATGGACGTCTGCAGATGTGTCTGTGTGTGTCTGTACATGATGGACGTCTGCAGATGTGTCTGTGTGTGTGTCTGTATATGATGGACGTCTGCAGATGTGTCTGTGTGTGTCTGTACATGATGGACGTCTTCAGATGTGTCTGTGTGTGTGTCTGTACATGATGGACGTCTGCAGATGTGTCTGTGTGTGTGTCTGTACATGATGGACGTCTGCAGATGTGTCTGTGTGTGTGTCTGTACATGATGGAGTCTGCATAATTGTCTGTGTGTGTCTGTACATGATGGACGTCTGCAGATGTGTCTGTGTGTGTGTCTGTACATGATGGACGTCTGCAGATGTGTCTGTGTGTGTCTGTACATGATTGAAGTCTGCAGATGTGTCCGTGTGTCTGTACATGATGGACGTCTGCAGATGTGTCTGTGTGTGTGTGTCTGTACATGATGGAGGTCTGCAGATGTGTCTGTGTGACATCGTGTCTAGTGTCTGTGAATACCTCTGTACATCTGTATAGCCTTGCGTGTCTTTGTCCCTGTCTGTCTTTATTATGTAAGTATATTGTTTATGTCTGTATGTATATGCGTATTTGTCTGTGTTCCTTTTTTGTCTTTGTGTGTGTGTTTCTGATGGTCTTTTTTCTAGAATTCGCATTTGCTTTTTGGAATTCAAGCATCATGCGAGCTACTTTCCCTAGCGTTCATGCCCATGCGAGCTACTTTTCCCTAGCGTTCATGCCCTTGCGAGCTACTTTTCCCTAGCTTCATGCCCATGCGAGCTACTTTTCCCTGATTGAACTCTCTTATGTTTAACGAAACGAGACTGGGTCCCTTAGGGCTCATGACATGACACCTGCTGTGTCTCTCAACATCTGGAGACTGCCATAGGGCCCGATGGCCAGCGGGGTTTCCCGACTCGTCAAGTCTGAAAGCCTCCAGACGTGGACACTCATTCAACAAGTGATCTACCGTTTCCTCTTCCTCACCGCAATGTCGACAACGGGAGTCATGCTCGGGTCTCATACTCCCAAAATAGGCGCCAATCGGACAGTGCCCAGTTCGGAACTGGGCTATCAGTGCCTGTTCGTCTCTTCGAAGCCTCCACCACGGGTCGGATTTAGAAGGTCGCTCCATATTTCTTCTTACCTCTCGCCCTGTGGTTCCTCTTTCCCTGTTCGAAAGCCATACAGTTTGTTCAAGGGTGCGTAACTTGGTGATGATGGACTCATAGGAGGCCCCATCTGCAGTTTGCGATAAACTCCCAGAGGAGTCCATTCGTGTACCAGACTTTGCTAGGCCATCGGCCCTCTCGTTCCCGGGTATGCCCGCGTGGCTGGGGATCCACTGCAGCGTCACAGCTACACTGTGTTTGGTCATGAGTTGTTGGATAGCCCCCACCATGGCTTCCAGTCGTTGCGGCCATTCCCCTGGCCCCACTATGGCTGGGAGAAAAGACTTAGAATCCGTCAGGATGACGACTTCCGTCGGCGGAATCGCCCCATCCTCGATTCTTTTGTCAATGTGCGCCACCGCCTCTTTTATGGCTCTCATCTCTGCTTCTGCTGCACAGAGAAATCCACATGGCCCTGCAACGTCCTCACTGTAACCCGTTGTCTGGTGGACGATGTGAGCACCGTATCCGGACTTATCTTTGCCATCCTCACCGACGACCACGGAGCCATCAGTGTAGGCTAGGATCGCCCCTTCTCGATAGGACTCGATTGTTTTCCTAGCTGCCTCTTGCAGCGTCTCTAGCTGGCTGCTTTTCGTTACCTTGGTCTCGATCAGACTCGTGCGTACCTCAGGCATGTGGGACTCCATGCCAGGTGGAGACCGGGAGTGGGTCTTCAAACCTTCTCGTTCAGTAGGAAGCTTTGCATCCTCCGTCAACATAGTTGCACAGTGCATGAATGACTTCATCGTTAGCCTCTTTCCTTCCGTCCAGTTATCGACCATTTCCCTATGGACAGTGGTCTCCTCCAGCCGTTTGAACCTCTCGAAAGTGGTCAAAACGGCTCTGTCCCTACTTTTCCCTAGCGCATGCCCATGCGAGCTACTTTTCCCTAGCGCTCATACCCAATCTGGCTACTTTTCCCTAGCGCTCACACCCAATCTGGCTACTTTTCCCTAGCGCTCATACCCAATCTGGCTACTTTTCCCTAGAACTCATACCCAATCTGGCTACTTTTCCCTAACGCTCATGCTACTTAATAAAATGTAATGATAATCATGTATTCGTATGAATAAATTAGGGCCGCGTAAGTTACTTTTGCATAGCCCCCCTCCCCCTCCCTCCCCCTCCCCACCCCAAAAAAAAAACAACTAAGCACATCTAGGCTACCAAACAGATTGTCAAAGGCCCCCGTCCAGCATTAAATCGTCTGCTGTTGAGAGGAACCCGGCATGTGTGCGGTTAACAAGGGCCCTTAAATATACATCTAATTTTCGGTCTAAACGCCCCCACCCCACCCCCCCCCCCCCGTTGTCCTTAAAACGGCCCTGAACAGTTCTGCCATGCACGAGCTAGATTGATCAACAGTCCATGGTGCCAGAGTTCAACATTTGTATTCCCTAATCTCACCCGGCGGGTGACTAGTCTCTGGTTTATGGTATCGTCCTAAAAGTCGAATAAGTCGAATGTACTAGACCCAGATACAAAGTGCAATATCACACAGAAATATCTATAGTTCGTCAGATCGCCACATACACACACATATGCGCAAAAATGTATATAAGGAAGAGACAATATGGCATATTCTGCTCTGGGGGGGGTGTATTTGTTAATAGACCAGATTTCAATACATCTGCTATGTTATATTAAAAATAAATCGAAGTATGGATAGTACCAAATGATATTTTCAAATACCGTTTCTGATTGCGGTTGGGGGGGGGTGGAAGGGGGTAAACCAGCAGGCGTAATACAAAACAAAACAAAAAAAAACAAGCTAAATAAAAACATTGTGTTGTAAGAACAAATAACTCAAAAATGCCAAACAATATAACCTATTTACACGTTTCATGATAGTTTCATGAAAGAATTCACATTATTGCAATACAATATGCTTTACAATTACTACTAGTTACTACAATTTTTAACTTTATAAGAATAGAATGGATCGACACCAATGCATACTACTCTAAGAGAACGGATTGTCAAACTATTAATCAATTGAAAGTTATCTTTACCAGAAAAATGTGTGTCATGCACTCTGCAGTCGCTTATCTAAAATAGGTCAAAAACTAATTGGGTAAATATACACACTAATACAATTCTTGATTCTTACCATCATTCAAGTAGAAAATTATTATTTGATTAATTTTCTCTAATTTTAAAGAAAGTATGTACGTTCTCTTTAAATTAATTTATCAATGCTATAAAAATAATTAAATACAATAAATTATTAAATTTAAACAGTTGGGCTGCGTGTTGAGAAGATTTTATTTCTTTATAGTCACAGGTCTTTTGTATATATTTACACGGGATTCATATAGAAATGTATATTTTACTATTATTATTTTTTAAATGCAATATCTTTCAGATTATATTTCTAAAGCATCCTCTTAAAAATCCATATTTGATCATGTCTTTTACACGCTTTTGTGTAATGTTAAGTAACCTTTCACCGCCCGGTTGCAGTTGGGAAATAAAAAAACGACAACGTCACCCGACAAAGAAAACGAAATGTTTATTTCGCCAACTTTTTTTATCTCACCAGAATAATCTTCTGTTAATAATCTTTTTAAAATGTCTAGAGAATCATCACCAAATGTTTTGCTATTGGCAGCGATGGAAGATTGGAACGATTTAGAGAAGGAATATGTGCAACTTGAGGTAAATCATTCACAAAATGGTTAAATTAAGCCTAAATTAATTCAAAACACTGTCTACAATACTCAATAGTGACTAGTCAAAGTGGGTCTGTCACTCTGTGTATGTTATTTACATTTTTGATTCTGCTCTAGAATTTGCCTGTTAGAATTTTTTAAAGTTCATGCAATCGAAAAAACACATTGTGACATGATTGTTTAATATAAAATAAGTATTTTAGCAAAATCTCGCATTTATTTTATTTAATTAGTTGTTTTTTTTTCCACACACTTTACTGATTTACTCTTTAAACTTTAACTAATACTACTCACTGGATTCAATAACAGACCACTGAGACCAGTACTTACAATTTCCTATCCTAATATCATGATTAAAAGCTTTTCCTACACTATAGCAACATTTTCATTCTGCGAAAGAGCTGAAATACATTTACTGTTTTGAATTCATATAACATATGCATACCTTGTTACGCCTTGTACGCTTTACTGTCGAACCCTATAATGTTAACATATTTTAAGCTAGGCTACTGCTAGGCTTACCATATTTCGTCTTTATCAGTAATTATTCTATTTTTAATAAAATACAAAATTAAACAAAACATTTATTACTTTATTTTTATTTAAAGAAGCCGAACAAAACATGTAAAGACTTTTAAATGCCAAAAGTGTGTTTGATGTTAAAAACTCTGGTGACACGATAGATAATCTATTGGAATTTACAAATTCTGTTCCATAGCTTTTTTGTTACCATTTTTTAGGAGGACCATAAGGACTATTGTGATTTGCTGGCCAAATTAAGCGCAGCTCAGAAAAAATGTTTGGCACAAATAGCTCATCACAGATACAGAATGAAATGTATAACAGATAACATTGCAAGGTATGTGTCTTGGAACTTGGAATAAAAGTTTCCCCCATTAAAATTGTATTTTGTTTAACATGTTTAAAGAGAGAAATACATCATCAATTTTATTTCCCTTTAGGGCAACAAAAGGTGGCACAGGTGAAGAGGAAAAAAAACAAGTCGAAGATCTGAAAATTAAAATGGCTGAGCGAAAGATAAACTTTCATGAAATGGAAGAAAATCTTCCACACAAAAATGGGTAAATGTTATTTTTAATGCTTCTTGTGTTGTTGATGTCTTGCTATTTTTAAAATGCACATTTTTAAAAAAATTAAAATCCAAAATGTTGTCAATGAAACAATGACAAATCTTTTTGTGCTAAAACTTGTTCATATATCTGAGGAAATACATAGGATTTTACAAATAACAGTTACTTCTATTTGTGATTAATCAGGTAACAATTCATGGGTAATTGTGTGTAATTCAAAAAGATTGGATAATACACTTAAAGACTCAGATTACTCTCAAACTAAAAAATTTCAATATTTCAAAAATAAAATGATTTTTTTTTTTAAAGAATTTTTTTAAGGTATCGAAGGATACATTTTGACAGATTGATTTAGAATTTTCAAATATTCCCTTTTTTTAAGTTTTTTTTTTTTAACTTATTTCGGCAACAATTTTTTTACCTTGACAGATTGTACCTGAGGATTATACTTGGCCAGGTGAATGTGTCTTTACTTACAAAAGAAGCAAAGTAAGTCAATCAACTTTCATTTTCTTCTCTTAATTGACAGGTACAAAGATCAAAATTTAAAAAGAAAAAAAATTTCCAAAAGAAAAAAAATTATTAAACCAGAATGTTAGTAACTGGGTTTCTCTTTCCTCAGATTTATCTACAAAAAAGACTATGAGACTTTTAAACTAACAGTCAGCTATATTATCGTAGCACTAAGTTTTGTCGCAGCTTTCATCTTCAACTCCAGGTGAGTCTGAGTATTGTGAGCTTTTTATTTTTTGATGCTCAAGATGTTTGCTTGACATTGCATTATCATGTGGTTAAATTTTTGTAAAAGTGTTAGTAGAATGATATGTCCAGCTCATGATGTACATATTAATACATACATTTTTTTTTTAAATCCTTACTACAACCCTTTATGTCCATGCGGTGTTGTTTTTTTTTTCAACCTGAAATGTATAAACAGGAGTAAACTTTATTCAGTAATTTACATGCTGCCCATTTTTTTTTTTTTTTTTTTAGGGTATGTGACGCTGTGGTTAACTTTTTACTGGTATGGTATTACTGCACATTAACTATTCGGGAAAGTATACTGAAAGTCAATGGCTCCAGGTAAATTGTTCAAACCCAAGAAGTAATGGTTATGTTTTTTGTTTTTTTTTTTTTGTTTTTTTGATAAATTATGTTGTAAAAGAGTTTTGTCTTCACATCATGGTTGATACATTTTTGTTTTCGCCACATTTAAATTCGTGAACTCCCATCCTTAAATTTCTTTCTGCTTATTTTATTCACTATTCTTAAGATGTTTAATAAGATAAAATGTAACAACTTTAAAACGTATACTAAATTCCTTTTTTTTTTTTGTATTTAGTTGTTATTTTTTTAGAATGGTTTATTATCAGTGAAATGTTTAGTTTCAGTGAAAAGTTTACCAATATGTTTAGTATCAGTCATACATCTCTCTTACTTTTCAGGATCAAAGGCTGGTGGCTAACACATCATTTCATTTCTACAGTCTGTGCCGGTATCAGTCTCATATGGTAAACTTTTTAAAAAAAAAATAAATATTTGAATGATAGCTGAAAGCTTCTCATAGGCTTCAATTTTAGCAGGTTTGTCATGTCATGTATTTCAATGATGTCCATATCCCAGATTCTGTCAAGATCCTTTTAAAGATGAGATGTTTATCTTTTGATATTATAAACCAATGATGGGATGGTTTTTGTAGCTTCCTCTTTTCACACACACACACACACACACACACCCCCCCCCCCCCCCATGATAGCTTAGTGTGCAACCTATAAAAATAAAGTTTCCCTTGTAAGCCTATACAGGCCATCAGGGTCGGATGAAGTAAGAGTTCACCTGTTTCTATAGCCATGGCTATTCTCTGGGATTGTGTGACTGACTAGTACATGTACAATGCCCAGCAATAAATACTGCTCACCATTTGTAAGCTGGATGGACTCATGACCTTCAGCGATCTACCACACTGCCTCAGCGTTCCTAATACCTATTGTTTGGGCTTACAACCTAAGTGCCAAAGAGCCACCTGTATTCCATTAATAAATACATCTATATATAGGTGTTGACTGCTTCTGTGTTGTGTAGCAGGTGCTCAGCCTGTCATCAGAGAATGGGACTGATTGCCTGTGTTGAAAATCAGGAAGTCTCTTTCTTTCTTAGATTTGTGCCAGAATCCAAGAGGCTTATTTTAGAATTCTTCAGAATTTTACTAAATGCACAATGGGGCTCTTTTAAAAAAATGGTCCCAATTCATTTCTGGACCATTGAATAAATTCTCCTTAATGTTCATTTTTTTTGGCATGTTCAAGACTTATTTCAAATACATTAGTATATTTATATTTATAAAGACAGTCTTATTGTCTCCTTCCCTAAATACCCCTAGTGTAAGTAAGATCACTTGGTATATTTTTAACATGTTATATTCTTGTGATTTCTAGGCCTGACGGTTATACATATTCACAGTTCCGTTATCAGTACATTCTATTTGTTATGTACATAAGTAAGTGAAAGTTCTCTTTTTTATATTTTCTCACTATTATATAAGTATATGTATATTAATAATTCTTTGTTTGTCCCACAGTCTTAACTTTCAGTTGATTTTTTTATGGCACATTTATTAAGAGTTGTGTATTTCAGTGATGAGTCAGCTAGTTGTTTTGGTTTTCTTTTATTATCTTAAAGCAATTATTTCCAACAGATTTATAAAAGCACAAATGTTAAATCTGATATTTTTAAAACAAATCTAATTTCACAGATAATGCTGAGAGCTGCTCTTATTTAATTTATTAAGGGATAGAAATTTTAAATAGCAGTTTAATAATTGGGCCATTTTATAAGTTGACATTTAATAATTGTATCATTTTATAGTTTTTACATTTAATAATTATCATTTTATAATTTTAACATTTAATAATTGTACATAATTTTAACATACTTTTTTTTTTCCTTGGGCAGGTTTTGTTTATGTCCTTCAGTATTACTATCAAAGTGGTTGTTTGTATCGTCTGAGGTCCCTCGGGGAGAGTCATGAGATGGACATAACAGTTGGTAAGTGACCCATTGATCTGTAATCTCTCGGATGAGTAGAATGTTGTGAATTACTGTTTTGAAACTTTGAAATTGATTTAGAATGTCTAGAGGCAATGTCAGAAAGTAAAATAAAAGTAATTTAGGCAAGTCTCAAAATCTTATATTTTTTTTTTTCACTTTGTTTGCCGTTATATATTTTTGGATTTAGTCTTTATATCTGAGTAGAAAAGTGATGCATTAAATTTGAGCAGAAAACTGATGTTTTTATTAAAATTTTAACACTTCTGTTTGTGATTCTTTTTTCAGAAGGTTTTATGTCCTGGATGTGGAAAGGTCTCTCATTTTTATTGCCATTCCTGTTTTTTGGTTACGTAAGTGGTGTTTTTTTTACTTTGTCTGTTTTTCATATACATGTAGTATGTACAGTTGATTGAGTGCTTGAAATATTTGAATAAGGCAATTCATAAGTTATTCATTAACTCTTTACCCACCACACCAGTCTTCCTCATGGTGACAGCGACTTTTCTTAGCTTAACTTCTCATAACTTGATCTTTTAACTTAACACAGGTTTTCTTGATATCAATTACAAAAGAAATGAATTGTCTTCACAATGATATGACAATTAATGTAAATAAAGTTATTTTAACAAAATTCGCTTAGATTTGAAAAGTAAGGTTTGTCTCTGACATTGAATATAAAGTAATGAAACATCCTACTTTTGGCATCAATAATTTAAAAAAAAAAAATTGTTCAAAGTTGAAATTACATCTATAATGTAATCTGCCATCAATTCTGAACAACATATTGAAATTTTTCAAAAAATTATCGAGAGATAGAAAAGTTACAGCAAAAACAAATTGCATGTATTCCAGCGTTGTCTCAATCGACTCGTAAACACTAAAAAAATCTAATATTAAGATCACTCTTTCTATCAGTATTTATAGTTTAAATGAAAGAACCAGATGTTCTAATACTGTAAAATAAGGGAAATTAATTACTCTTAATCAAATTTAATTCACACTTAAGCTTTATTAGAATGTATTCTGTCTGTGTTTCAACGGTTTGAAATGAAAAAAAAAAATACTTGAAACGCTAAATGATTCTGCTTTACATTTCTTTCATTCAGTTTTTCCAGCTGTACAATGCCTACAGTCTGTTGTTACTGGCTAGTCATCCGAAATGTACAGAGTGGCAGGTGAGAAATCTTTTTTTTTTTTGTCTTTCAAAAGGTTCATGTCTATTTTTTTTTTGTGTGTTACAGTTTGGCTTGTTAAAAAAATTTGTAAAAATCTATTTTGTCATTTATTTAAATTTTTTATTGGCCAAGAAGTTTAAGGATGAATTAAAGGGAAGCATAGATTATTTGCACATAAAAGGGGAGCATAGATTATATGCACATCAATTTTTTTTTGTCCGTCCAAAGAAAAATTCAAAACTTATAACTTCACTATCCACGTTAAGTAGATAAAATCAACCACTTGATAACCTAGTGCTGTTCCCTTATAGCACTTGATATCCTAGTGCTGCTTCCTTATAGCACTTGATATCCTAGTGCTGCTTCCTTATAGCACTTGATATCCTAGTGCTGCTTCCTTATATCTCATTGAACTTGTCTCGCTCAGTAAACTTATTTTAACTCAATGTTTCTTTTTTAATCTGTCTACACCTCAGTCAAAGTTGGCTGACATCTGTCCACTTTGTCATCAAGCTCTCTGACCTGATGTATATATGTTTTATTTCACTACCTGCAAGCTTATGAAATGTGATCTCCTGAGCCTGTTCTATTGAGCATCAGAGCTGACTAAAAAAATATCCCAATTACTCTCATAGCAAATTAAAAACCGTGTTTTGAAGATTTTCGTGAAACAATTTTGTTCTTTGTTTTCAGTACTGACAATAAGTTCCTTTTATAATGTATAATTTATTCTCTGTCAGGTGTTTGCGCTGAGTGCCATTCACTTCTTCTTGTTTGTGGGCAACACCACCACCACCTGCATGGTGCTGTTCAACAAGATCAAGTCTGACGGACTCAGAATTCCTAAACTGAAGAACAAATACAAGTTCAGCATAGGTATAGGAAATTTCCTAAGCCAAGGTCATGGCCACGCTGAGTAACAGTGCATGCCAGTTTTTTTTTCACATGATCCTGATAGGTGATATGGAGGAAGACTTTGGTCTATTTTTGTATGTATTGCTTGTGTGAAGTGTGTATATTAAGGTGACAGGATGTTTGGTATCTGCAGCTGCATTTATGACTGAGGGCAGTTCTGCTAGAGATCGCTTTTATATGTTTTTTATAAACATAATGGCTTGTTTTTCTTGCAGTATATTCAAAAATATATATATATATATATACATGTTTATTTTTTGCAATTCATCTTAGCAGAGCCTATATTAAAATAGATTTTCAGACATTGAAATGTTTACTAATGTGTTTACTAAATTCTATGTACTCGTCGTGGCATTTTTTAAATTAACAGTTCTCTTCATTTAAAAAAAAAATTTTAAATAAGTTGCCATTTATAAAAAAAAGGCATGAGATAACAATATTCATTATCTATTTGTATGTTAGTTTGAAAAACAAATTAATAAGGAAATGTCATTTATTGAAACAAAATTTCTCTCTTTATATAGTTTTTTTTTTCTAATTTCTATCAACAATTTCAAGACTTTAAAGTTGTGTTAAGTTTATTATAGTCAACGACTTTAAGATTTGGTCTGCATTTTTTTTATGATTTTAATCAAATTTATGTTGGCCGGAAATGTTAGCAGGAAATGTGTTTTTGTAATTTTTTATTTAGTTTTAAATTCATCTCTTGAAAGTGTTACTTTGTGAACTGTTGCTGTAAGTCACTGAAGACTCATTTATAATTTACTATTCGAAGTCTTTCTCAATTTTTTTTTTATTTGTGGGTAAACTTGACAAATGTCGCAACTTTACACAAAGTCTCCTGACATCTTATTTTATTTTTTTTGTTAAAGTTCATGAAAATTTCAATGTGAAATCAACTGAAAAATTTTGGGTTTCACTCTAATTCGCTAATTTAGTTTCATCCAACTCTGCATTTGTTATTTTGAAAAAAAAATGACTGAATAAAATACAAATGAAGGATTTGGTTTTTGTTTGTTTTGTTTTAATTTTTATTACTAGATCTTTCACTGTTGGAAAACATAATATATGATCTAAAAATAATGTCTTATAACATTCAGTATCTGTTGAAACCACATATAGTATAATGGTCTTAATATGTGCCAGTTTGTACTGACTTGACATGACCAAATTAATTTGGTTGTTTGTTGAAGATTGCTCTTTTTTTTTTTTGTAATTGAAATGTTAAATTTAAAATTTTCTAGACCAACATCTTTAGGAAGAAAGTTTTACTGAAACAACCATTGGACTATCTTTGTAAAGGAAGAAAAAAAAAAAAGTTTTTTTTTGTTTAAACTAAATTTGGGAAAGTTATTGTAATTTAAATAATGTTTAAAAAATGCAAGCTGCATATTTTCAGTCTCACCTGTTTAAATTATTTATTTTAGACAATTTTTCTTATATCTTTATAAAATGTGTATGGCTTTATGCCAAAGTATTTTGTTAATGTGGCCAGATTTTTTTTTAAATATATTTATTTTTTCTAATTAATAAAGTTATAATTATACAGATAAAATAATATTTATTAGCATTGTATTCATAATTGATATGTAAAGCTTTTGAAAAAGAGTCACAAAGCATATTCTTTTTATTTTTATTTTCAACATTTGTTTTTATTTTAAAAAATTCATCTGCATCATTTGAGGAATAAAAAGTTAAATTACGTTTAATATAAAAATCAAAGGTAAACAATACAGAAATTAAAATTATTTTTTCCAAATATAAACAACGAGGTCTTTCAACATTGCAAAAGATATTCAGCATGTCAGCAATGTTATTTCTTCTAAACGGCTTTGCCAAACGCTGTTCACTTGTTATAATGGCTTGACTAGGTTGATGTAAAGTTTCAACAAGTTCAGTGTGCCAGACTGGCAATTGTAAAAAAAAATTTTGGGTTAAAAGTGAGTCACATAAAAAAGTTTCAATTGTCTCCAAGGAAATAATATTTTATATTTAACTTATAGATTTTTAGCTTAATTTTTGTAATACTAAAGTATTTGAGTGTAACATTTGAATTTTTTTTTTGCTTTTAAAAACATTGGTTTTTACAGTTGTTTTTTTATTCTGGAATGAGCAACATTCCATTTTTGGTTATTGCATTCTTTGTGTAAACTTTTGTTTAATTAAGGCACACACTTTTTAACCTGTTCATAATTTTATTTCATTGATGAGTTTAAAAAAAATGTTCATTCAGCTGTTTTCACAAGGTCATGAAATTGTTTTTGTTTTGTTGCGTTCTGTACCAGTATCTTTTAATGCCAGATTATTATTAAGGTGCGGGATGGATGGCTGAGTGGTGTAGATACTTGACCTGAGAGTCCTGGAGTTGATCCTCATTGGGAGACACGGAATTTTTTCCAGATGAAATTTGGTGCAAAGGCATCCCACAAGTCCATCCAGTTTTAAATGGGTACCTGACTAAAGTTGAGGTCGTAAAGGCGGCTGGGCGTTGTGCTAACCTTGCAGAGTTCATAGAAACAGATGAAATTCTACACTTCATCTACCCTAATGGCCCTTTAGGGAACTTTACTTTTTTTTTTTTTGTATTATGAAGGTGACTGTCTGTGATATAATGTAGAATGATCAGCACCTATAACCTGTCAAACAGATTTACCATCTATGGATCAATTTTTTTTTAAATATGGATTTTTTTTAATGCTCACATGATACCATTGCATACTATGGGTCATTATAAGTTGATGTCAATTAATAACATTTTTATGTTCACGCCTTCCTTTTTTTTTATCATACAGCATTAGCCTGTACTATCTGAATTATCTTTGGACGATTTGTTAGTGCATCAACAGTTTTGTTTTTAATCCCAAAATTTTTATTTCATCTCAAAGAGAAAAAAGCTCATGTCATTTTTCAAATAATATGTTTCTGATTACGTTTCATATAACTGTTTATAATTTAAAATTCGTATAAATGTTTGCAATCACATTTAAATGTCATTGCTTGCAATTACTTTTAATGACGTTTTTTGCAATTAAATTTCATAATCAATATCTGTAATTACATTTCATGTCAGTGTTTTTCATAACATTCTCATTTCAATTGACAAATGACATAACAGCACCAGACTCTAGTTTTTGATTAAAATGCTAGTCCCACCTACATATGGACATAAATACTTCAAAAGACATGTTAAAATTGTTTATAAAGTTCTGATATGTGTATTACATTTCATACAATGAATATTTTTAATAAATTCACACATTTGAATGCTAAATATGTCTCTTTCATTTTCTGTCAAATCCTGATTTATTTATTTATTTTTATTCATTTAAAGAAATACTTGATCAATGCAGCATTTCTTTCACTGGTCTTATGGCTAAAAAAATTCTTTCTGATACTTCTTGTTGCATTGTTAAGAAAACATTTATGCATTTTATCCATTTGTCAAGTTAAAAAAAGTTTAAATTTTTGTGTTTTTTCCTCAAATTTTAGATCAATTCAATTTACTTCAATAAATCGATGGCCTTTTCCTATTTTTTTTTTTTCATTTTTTCGATTCTTTATGTGACCTGAGAGTTTTATAAATTGTTCATCTTATTGAAATGTTTTCCTTATATGTTTATTTTTATACCTGTCAAAAATTTCTCAAAAAATCATTTTATGATTGAAATTTTAGAACTCATGAAATTTGATAAAAATAACTTATCTAAAATATTTTTTTACTGGCATAGATTTTTCCCACTCAGGTTGGCGGCATCCATTTATAGTTTCATCAAAATTTTACTTTCAGTCCGCAGCTTTCCTAAATATTATGATTCTAAATTCGTTTATTTTCCTGGTCTATATTTTGCTATAATCAGAATTGAATTTCACTTATTGTTATTCAAGTTTCTCTAGAACATCCCACAGAAAAAAAAAAAATCCCTTTCTAGTTTGGCAAGATTATCCTCAAAACTTTAACTAACCCTATTTTTTAAATTGTTTTGGTTCTTAACATTGTGTACATACATTGTGGTTCATTTTTATATCGATGACTTAAGTCAGACTAAATTAAAATTCTTGTTTATATCTGTTCGACTAGACCAGCGGAAGTGAACCGATGGCTCGCTTGCCTCAGTCGGCAGGCAGAGCCTCATGAGTCAGCTCATGACTAAAATATCACTTCAATTAATTTTGATTGGAGTGTTGGCACTTTGCTATAAATAACTGTTTTTTTTTTTTTTGGTTGAAATTTTGGGCTTGCGACCCCAAAAAGGTTTGCCAACACTAAACTAGAGGTCTAAATCCGCCGCCCTGACCTAAGAGAATTTTTTCTGCCTACAAACATTTAAAACACAATAAATAATGCTACAATTAAAGTTATTTTATTAATCGCTAAATGATTTTATTCAGTGCTCTGTAATGAGAAAAGGGTTGTTTTTCTTCGCAGCTGTAGGAAATGTTTTTCTTCCATATCTCCTTAGTAGCTTACAATTGGACATCTTTGACTTTATATTTAACGTAAGTGGTCAAAGAAAAAATGCATGTGGATGGTTTTCGTTGTTGTATATAATTGTATTGATAATACAGCAGACTTATGTTGTGTTAATTACAGCTCTAATGATTGGGTAGTTTAGTGCTGCATCTATTTACCCTCTTAAATTTAAAAAAAAAAATAAATGTAAATTAAATTGAAGGAAAAATGGGTCAACTTTGTGAATAAAAATTTGTGAAGAATTCTTGTTTTTTTTTTAACTGAATCTTTAATCTATTGTTGTTATTCATTCTTTATGTGTGTGTATGTCTGTCGTTGGTTAATAGAAATCTCCTTAACCAGACACAGACAATGTTACTGTCGTGTTTATGTTTTATATGTTTATGGCGTCTGTAACTCAACAGTCAAAGGTGGATTATAAAGGCCTGTGCATTGGGTGCGCACTTTGGGTGCCTGACTTGTGTGCGTTCTGGGCTCGACTATAATATATGTTATAATATATATTTATATATATATCTCTTACCCCAAAAAAATCTGAAAGTTTTGTTTAAAGTTATAAGGAATAATTTCTAAAGAAAGATGTTTAAGATTAAATATCACTCGAGATTTAAAAATAAAACAATATTTTTTAGCATCTTCTCTTCATTTCTTGAGTTCAATTAAATTAAGTTTTGAACAGTTGACATTCCAATTAAAGTATGTAAATACATATAAAAGTTTCATAACTTTCACAAATAAAGGTCTACAGAGAGAGGAATGCAGCATAGTTGAAGCATAAGGTTTAATTTATTTTTTAATGTGCAAAAGAATTAACAATGAACACATTCCAATCTATAATCTTTAATATTTATAAAAAAAAAAGAGAGTAATTACATTACTTATACAAATAATTTCATTTTCGACCTGTAATATACCTGTACTGTCATTTAGAGTACTGGTCTGTGCAAAATATCACCATTCTGTTAAGATGAGAATGGGTTCAAAATTGAGTTACTAGAATTGGGGACAAATACATACAGTATAAAAAGTCATTTCTTGGGCTGCAAAAGTTACGTCCCCTTCCAACAAAATAAGTTAAAGTGTCATACATCTAGTTTTTATAAAATATCTAGTGCACTTTCCTCAATATTCGACCGTTAATAGTGACATAATGATCTGACAGAATTGCTGGATCTTAAAGTTGGGTTGACATGACTGGCATAAATGCGGGCCAATGGTTTGAGTCAAATGTGGCGCAGTGCAACGGTTCAATTGATGACACTTTATGAGCCCTATGGGCGCGTGGCAGATTACGTCAGGTCTGTGTTGCCTCCACGGCCACTATAACCAAGACCATGTTTAGAATGTATAAGGTTCAATAAAAAAAAAACATGTTTCAAATATCTGCTGTTTTTATATTGCAGAAGTGATGACAGTAGTTTCCCCCTGTTCTGGACACGCCTACTAGTAACATGGCCGCACGTACCACCAGTGAGCCAGTATTTCTGTTACTTTTGTTCCCTAAATGTTCATAAATCGACTATGTTTTGTGGCTCTGGAAGGTATTTTTATACCAGATATAAAAACAGTACTGGGGTTCACAACGACCTCATGCCAACCCGTAGTTTAAAAGCAGTGATTCTCAAAAATTACACGCTTCGCGATGTACTTTCGAAGCAGTTTTATTATAACTATGCATGCACATATATTCTCGTTCAAATAATTATTGATTAAAATTTTGTTGCGACCCATCTGAGATTCGTCCGTGGCCCACCCTTAGGCTGTGACTCACAATTTAAGAAACAACTCGGAACATCTCTTCCTTGATATTGCATTCATTTAAAAAAATTAAATTTCTCAAGAATATCACATCCATTGATTATATTGCATCACCAACAGCAGCATCCATTTACAGTCCTGTAGTCGCCACTTCTGTCCAGACATTCTCGGATGGCCCGCCCGAATATCAACTTGGAGTCCTTCACCGAGCGTTTTTTGTCAAGGGCCGAGTACTCCATGTAGCCTACTGCGCCTATCATTTTTGCAGTTCTATCCCCTACTTTCTTTTTCACGCTTTTCGCTCCCCTCTCCTTCCTGCAGTCCTTTTTGGTGCCCACCAGCAGGAACGGGGTCTGTCGGCAGAGGTGCCGCAGCTCGGTGACCCAGTTGGCGACCACGTCCTGAAGAGAGTCGGGGTCGTCGATCGAGAAGCAGACGATGATGACGTCGGAGTTCTGGTAGATGAAATTGCGCACCCGCGCTCCCTCTTCTGTGCCGGAAGTGTCATGGATGTACAGCATGATCTGGTTGATAGTAACGAATGCTTGGATAGTTAAGAACACCACTTGCAAAAAGTGATAATAATAATAATAATAATATATGAGAGTAAAGCACAAACTGTTTTATCTATTCCAGTCATCTTTAAAGAGAAACATGATTTTATTTATTTATTTGTACCCGATATTGCAAATTACTTCTAAGCATGTTTCTATGTGTAAGGACAGTGAAAATAGATAGATAGACATAGATAGATAGACAGTCATATTGTTAGATAGATAGACAGATAATTAAGTAGACAAACGAATTGCACGGACAGTGAAAATAGGTCAGGACTGATGATTAATAGCAGCAGCGTGTAGAGTTAGGTGTTACGTAATTAGACAGGTGGGAAGACGAAGGCGGGGCGAAAATGGACAGCGTTGGTCAGTTGTAGGGACGCGGAGATATACAGGTCACGACAGAAAGAGACGAGGGCAGTGTAGGTTTGGTTAAGTTTGAAGAAGATAGTGAATTAGGAAGAAACGAAGGAGATAGTAAGAATTGTGTGGTTATTTTACAGGAGTTGATAGTTTGTAATGTGTTTGTGAAGCTGGTAATCTATAGTGGTGATTTACCTGTTGTAAACAAATTATAGTAAATAAAGTGATAGTGATTTATGATATTCAATTCATCTGACTTGTCACAATTTATTGGATATAGTTGTGAGATGCATAGTGTGGTGTGAAAGAAAAAATAAATAAAAGGAAAAAGTAATAAAATAAAGACACCATAGCCATCCCTGACACTATGATAAGGAGAATACAGTCGATTCCGCTTAATTGTGACACATCGGGACCGAGGCTTTTTGTCCCAATTAAGCGGCTGTCCCAATTAAACATACAAATTTGCTATTGGCTTCTTGGTTTGGTTTCTTTGAGATTTGTCCCAAATAAGCGGCTGTCCCAATTAAGCGGAATCCACTGTATATGGTCAGGTAAAGGGCGCCACTTGTAACGAAAAAAAAGATCATCACTGAAGTCATGTCATTAATCTTTATGACTTCATAATGACATGGATTGATGATCTTTTGGGTAATTTTGTCGGGTGCGACCAGTGAGGGGGGGGGGGGTCCACCATTTATTATATTATTTATTTGTCGTCTGCTACAGTTCTACGCTACCTACAGCTGGAGCTATTTCTCTTATAGACAGACTCACTTTGTGGCGGAAATGGAAGGGAAGGGGCGACTGGGATATTTTATTTTGCCGTTCCTAAAATGTCTCACGTGACTGAACAGTTGAGGGGGGGGGGTCAGGAGGCGCCCCCCCCCCCATGTTTTTTTTTAAGACATTGTAACTTTACCTTATGGCTCAAAAATGTTACCTTACCCAAGGTCCCCAAACGTTGCTTTTATCTAAGCCCCCCCCCCCCTCAGTGTACCTTTGCCTAGCACCCCTTCCTCCCTCTCCCTACCCCCAGCCTATAGTTCATTTAGACCTTTTAGTAATGAGTGGGTGGTCGACCATAGATGGAGATATTAAATCTCAATGTTTACAGTCACTGTCATTCTTATAGATGCAACCGCCCCCCCAACCCCACCCCCACTGCAAAAAAGGGCCCCCCTTCAAGAATGATTTTTTTTATTATTTACCCGGCGGGCATTTTGCAATGGGACCCAACATATTTAATGAGATCTTCTGCCTGGGCGGTAACACAATCATCTCACCTTATCTCCCTTTCTCTTGATTTCAACCTCGTCCGTGTCAAGGACAGTCGGCACGGTCTCGTCTGGTAATCGCCCGCGAGTGAATCTGTAAATGAGGCTCGTCTTTCCACAGCCGACGTCACCAATGACCGCCACGTGAAAATCTTTGTGTTGAATCAGACGTATGGATTCTTCCTTTTCTGTAAACGTTCAAAAATGGTATTTGTGTTTCAAACATTTACCGAGCAAAAATATCAAGTTAAGGTCCAGCATCCAGACTAGAATACCAACAGAAGCGCTAACGACTAGCTTGCTCGCGTGTGAGCCAATATATGTGTGATATTTGTGCGCATGTGTATGGAAGTGTTTGACCCTGCTCGTTTACGTGACCGTGTGAACGTATTTTTCTATTCATGTGCTTTTCATGAATGGATGTGCTCATGTTTGTGCCTGCGTGTTTGTGAACATTTATGCGAATGAACACACGTTGTTGACACATGTTTGTATTTTGTGTTGTGTGCGTGTTTGTGTGTTTAGGTGGGTGTTAATTCGTATGAGTTTGTGTGCATTAGCGCCTGTGTGTGTTTGATGACGTTGTATATGTCGTCAGTGTGTGAGGAGCTGTCCGAGAGTGAAAGAGTGCACTGTTAAGATTCAAATGAATGAATCACTCACCTTGTTCAACTCCACCAAACAGCCTCATCCCACACATACAAATATCGATCCACAGTCAGAAAATTATGGATAAGGACGAAAGTTGGCAGGTATGTCTTGCATTCTCTTTGAATGTCATTATTTCACAAGTATTAACATCCTATTTATAATTATTACTATGTGGGGATAAAATAAAAAGGTGAATTGGAAAAAAGATAACTTTTGATCCTTAATATTCCAGATTTTTTTCTCATTGCTCGTCAAACCTAGAGTATAGAAAAAGAAATTAAAAAAAAAATGCATTTCTCACTTTAATTAAAACTTATATTGTATGTCAGTGATGCATAAGTTAGAAAGATGCGAACATGTTTATATACTGTTTTTAAATACTGTCATTTTTCACCAGCGTATGAACATCTAAACTGTACAAATTAAAAAAAAAAAGAATGGAAAATGGCGAAAGTTATGGTAATAAATATGGAAAGTTATCGAATATCTTTTTCTCTTAAAAAGCATACTTAAAAAAGATTGAGTTTCTAAGTAAAAATACGAAACTGTGTTACACGAGGTAATAAATCGAATATTAAATGAGAAACACTGTCGTCGAAAAAAACAACTGTCCGACCCTGTATTGTACATCCTGTTCGAAGATTTGTCCCCTTTTTTTTTGACCCACCTTTTTGAGATATGATGATCTGATTTCATAACCGGAACCTGGGAAAACAGACGTATCCGTAATAATCATGCAATTTAAAAAAAAAAAGAGTAAAATTGTCTATTTCTGTAGCCACGTCATCAGCCCCGTAGCTAAGGTGTGGGAGCACTGGGGGCCGTGCCCCCCCCCCACCGCTAGGTGTGGAGTGCCCCCCCCCTCCGCTTAAAAAAGAAGAAAAAGAGGAAAAAATAAAGAAAAAGTAAAGGTGCCCCCTTGCTGGGTATTGGTGCCTCCCTGCTTACTTAATTTGACCTGGCTACGGGCCTGCACGTCATATTAAGGGATTGTGTGGCCCAGATGCCTTTAGTTCCCGAACTAGGTTGGGTACAGCCTCGTAGCGTGAAAATTTTACAGCAGGGGCCAGGCAATAGCAGGGGCAGGTAATACATTTTACTAAGTAGAACAAATTAGCAGAGGGGGGCCAGACAAAACGCAGCGGGGGCCCAGACCCCCGCCACCCACACGCTATGGGTACCACATTAAATATGGGAAGGGGGGAGAGAGAGTTTGAAATAACTTTCACAAGGGCCTTGTAAAACTCCCTTCGCTGTGGGGCCCATCTAAAGAGAATCTCCAAAAAGCCCCGCTCACCGACTCCACCACACTCGTCTTATTTTCTAGATCAGTGTGTTGTCATCGGTGTACAGCCTGTTTTTTTCTCCCATTATATTTTTACTTTCATAACGAACAGTCCGATTGACATGCAATCCTCTTATCATTCATTACATTCATTTTAAAAAGACATTAGACAAGCTCGCCGCTATTTTTTTTAGTACAGTTCGCTTTTGTAGTTGAGGTGGGGTGTGGGGGGGGGGGGCTAACAAAGGCAAGTAGGCATCCTAGTAAAAGGAAATTAATTTTAGGGCCCTGTGCTGACACTTGCAAATTATCGGAGCCCTGAAATAATATTTGACAACCAGGGGCCCCAACTGATAACCCACAACTTTTAACTCATCTTAGCCCTTTGATAGGCCATCTAAGACTGCCCTTCTTTGTCGCTGGCAAAATTTAAGCCCCCGACTAGGGGTGGGGGGCCCTGGTGGGGGGCCCTCTAAGTAGTGCGCGGCCCAGTGCAATCCCCTCATTTTTTGCCTTTTCATAAAAACGAATCAACATTCTATATCGTATGTAATCATCGCTTACATATCAACAGACACGTTATTACATTGATGTTTATTAAGCCTTGGACAAAAATACCCGTATCTGATAATGGGCCCCGGGGGGGGGGGTTGAAGACTCCCTATAGATTAAATAATTGATAATTAAGATATGCCTATGGATGAGTCTATGTGTTATCTCTATATATAATCAAATTTGACAAGATTATGTTTTGGCTGAATAGCCTCAAGGGGCGGTTTCAGCATCACATTTAATAGAAACTCATTTATGAAAGGGGCCCTCTGTACTATGTGGACCTAGGCCGTTTGCCTACTTGCCTATTTATAAAAACGGCTATGTGGCCAGGGTTGGTGGCAAGGCCGATGCCTAATTGCCTATTTATAAGAACGGATATGTGGCCAGGGTTGGTGGCAAGGCCGATGCCTAATTGCCTATTTATAAGAACGGCTATGTGGCGGTTGCCTACTTTGACCAAGCCGTGCTTAGCGTTGCCTTGTATTTATTTTTTTTTGTAACGTGGGGGGTGGGGTGGGGGCGAGGGAGGGGCTAAACATCGGATTTAATATGAATTCACACTGGAAGGAGAAACTTCGGTAGTGGGGACACTTTTGGTCACATCGATTGAATAGACACCAGAAGACTCATAAAAGGGCAATGGAAGAGACATAGAAGGGATTTGAATTTAGCTTTTCCTCAGAACATTTTAAATTTTGTAAAAAAGAAGGGGGGGGGGGGAACCCAGCTCTCAATAAGTCTTTAACAATAGGGGTCATAATGTTGCGGCTCTGTGTTGGGATTTGTTTGTCGTCTCCCGTTGAATCAGATCTGTCTACTCTTTTACAACTAAATCTTGTTAGACTCGTTATGGTGTGCCTATTTATAATACTATTTCACTGCATGAAAAAAAAAACCTGTATGTAGCTCTCATTGACCTCATGTAACATTAAAAGAGAAAGTTGGATCATTTGAACTGTTTTATTTTTGGTTAAGTTTTTTATATATTTTCTTTCAGTATACAAACATATTCGCATCTTTCTAGTAATACATAATAGAATTGTAATGCTTACCTCATTGCAAGTACAGTTTAGTTCGTCATCCAATCCAATTAATTGTTATAAATCCCACAATTTAATAGAATGTTTACCATTGGATTATTGCCGTTGTTCTGTTGTTGTTTTCACTAGACGACTGGTTAAATCTAGATGTGAAAAGTTTTTACTGTTAAATCGGATTGAACTTTCTAACTAATCAATGTTTGGTTATCGCCTGTAAAGGTGTAACGTACGACAAAACTAGCAGACGATTTAACCAACAGGTAGTCTAGGCCTACTTCAAGTAGTAATATTCCCAAATTTATTGATTATTTCCTTCTAAACTTTGAGGAAGTCTTAAAATCTAAAAAAAAAATATATATATAAAAAAAAAACTGGGGTACTTTTATGATCAACATGTAAAAGTTGGCAAGAAGGTAAATCGGAAGGATAAATATTAATAGTAAGTACGTTTTTCCAAGCTCATGTGACACTGAAAGTTGTTAGTGTCCTTCAGACTTGGCCTATATATCACCCACCCACTGATAGATAATACACTAGTAGACATAACAGAGTGCATTCCCTTATTTAGTTCACTCAATCACGTGATGGCCTGACGTCATCCATTTAAAGCCCTTCTAAAGCTTTACTATTTATACTTTGTGGGGTTAAACTCGTAACTTATGCACATACACACCAGAGGTGTGCGGATCTTGAAATTTAGCGCCCGCGTCCGTCCGCGGATTTCTATCAATGATCCGCGTCCGCGTCCGCGTCCGCAGAATCTTACAACATTGGTCCGCAGTCAGTCCGCGCGTCCGCATTGCTGAAATTTAGCTGTTTAAATGACTTGAAATTTTTTATGGGAACGATAAAGAAGATCCGCGTCAGTCCGCGAGTCCGCAACTTAACCGTATGAAGCGTCCGCTGTCAGTCCGCGGATTCGGAAAAGTCTGCGGATCTGCGTCCGCAAGCGGACGCGTCCGCTGTCCGCTCATCTCTGATACACACACAATGCATATACAGTGAATATACACGTTTTTTTTTCTGAATCTTCAGTCCCATAGTTTGTATCCGACGACTGACAGAGGAACAAATGATTACAAACTCTGATGTGTGTGTTGGGGTGGATAAAGGTTGTTTTGGGGACCAGGGCACAGTGCGGAATTTTGAGCACCTTCTGAAAAAAGAGACTTGGATAAAAATGATTTAAGGGTGTGGTGCGCACAGTGCCGCCAAGAGGGGTCGGGCAGGGGGGGGGGCAAATGCCCCGGGGCCCGGCGAGTTTTAGGGTCCCGGACTGAGCTGGCCAATCAACTTTTGAAAATATTATTATCAGCACAGGGAGCCCGTGACAGCCCTGCCCAGGGGGGCCCGAAATTTCTGTCGGTGTGCCCGGGTTCGCCCACAATTACACCCGCCCCCAGTGCTCGATTTAAGAAAAAAAAACCAGTGCCGGGGATGATAAAAAAAATGCATGCAGAGCCGGGGATAAATTGTCTATGGTTTCCTCCCCCGGGCAGGAGTATATTAGCTAAAGCAGAGCAAGGGATGACAGTTCTTAGTGCGGGGGGGGGGGGTATCCCCGGCGGTAAATCGAACCCTGACATGACCAGTTCGCCCCACAGTTACACCCGCCCCGTGCTGGTGAGCTGATTCTCAAACATGTACTATGTGTGACCCACGTGAATTGAGAAAATATAGGACAGAAGGAGGAGAGGGAATAAAAAGTTACAACTCACTGGCGAAGCAGCCTGGGTGTGCTATTTTTTTGTGTGAGGCTTTTCGCGGCAGGTGAAGTGTAGTGCGAGGCTTTTCGCGGCAGGCGAAGCGTAGTGTGAGACTTTTCGCGGCAGGTGAAGTGTAGTGTGAGGCTTTTCGCGGCAGATGAAGTGTACTGTGAGGCTTTTCGCGGCAGATGAAGTGTAGTGTGAGGCTTTTCGCGGCAGGTGAAGTGTAGTGTGAGGCTTTTCGCGGCAGATGAAGTGTACTGTGAGGCTTTTCGCGGCAGATGAAGTGTAGTGTGAGGCTTTTCGCGGCAGGTGAAGTGTAGTTTGAGGCTTTTTGCGGCAGGTGAAGTGTAGTGTGAGGCTTTTCGCGGCAGGTGAAGTGTAGTGTGAGGCTTTTCGCGGCAGGTGAAGTGTAGTGTGAGGCTTTTCGCGGCAGGTGAAGTGTAGTGTGAGGCTTTTCGCGGCAGGTGAAGTGTAGTTTGAGGCTTTTCGCGGCAGGTGAGGTGTAGTGTGAGGCTTTTCGCGGCAGGTGAAGTGCAGTGTGAGGCTTTTCGCGGCAGGTGAAGTGTAATGTGAGGCTTTTAGCGGCAGGTGAAGTGTAGTGTGAGGCTTTTTGCGGCAGGTGAAGTGTAGTGTGAGGCTTTTCGCGGCAGGTGAAGTGTATAATTCGTCTATTTCTGTAACCAAGTCATATTTAAGGTTTTTGGGGTGGCTAGCACATCGCTTGGCCGCTTTATCTTTCCCTACTACTAAAGTGGAGGCCACACCCATTAATTCTGGGGGTGGGTGTGGACTTTGGGGGTGGTGGTTGGAGCATATACTCATTGCCCTTCACTGAGGGGGGAACCCTTGTGTCGACAATCGCCTCAATAGAGAGAGGGGGAGGTAGAGAGAGAGTGGGAAGAGAGGTGAGGGAGAGAGCGAAAGAGAGAGAGAGAGAGAGATGAGAGAAACAAAAATGAACAACACATGTCACCTACTTTCATGTAAATGATATTTATTTAAATAAAAAAAGAACCAGAGTATAGAATTGTGTTTATCAATGTTTTATTACCTTTAAATGTAATTATAACTGGAATATAATTGATAATTGCTTAATAGTAATATGTGAAAATAATCAGGAAATTGAACAACAAATGTTATAGCATCAAGAATAAACTTAAAAAAAACAACGTCACCCTAGATTTTATATAGATCAGTCTCATTCATTAGCATACTTCATGACCCATGATGGCTGATGTGATTTGCATAATTTATATTTACATCATCAACCAACCCACGCTTGCTAAGAAGAATCTTAGCTATGTATACAGCAATACACAAGTCAGTATATTATATCAGGGTCAGTGGCGTGACCAGGGGCGGCCCGCCCGTGCTACGGCGAATGTCCACATTTTTATCTAAATTCAGGGAAAACAAGTCATTAGATAATAGAAAAACTGGTCAAATGGGACGTCGCTCGCATGCGTCAGTGGCTTTGATAAGAAAAGCGGCTTCCCTCTGCTGTCGCCTTTTTAAAGGGAGGAAATTAGACGTTTTATCATTAAGACGCATTCGCAATGATTGCACTTGATTGGTTACGTCCCCTTAGGATGATTACAATAGTATTAATAATTAATATGCCAGCTTTTTTTACCGTTCAATCCATATTAAAACTGTTTTCTTCTTGAGCTGCTGAATGTTCTCATTGGTTGTCGCGCTTTCTTTTCAAACACTCCTGTATGGCCCGTCCAAATATCATCTTGGAGTCTCTCACCGCGTACTTTTCGTCAAGGGCAGAGTACTCTATGTAGCTCAACGCGCCGATCTTTTTCGCGGTTTTTTTCCCATCTTTCTTGCTCACGGCTTTGGCGCCCAGCGCCTTACGGGCGTCTTTTTTGGTGCCCACCAGGAGAAATGGGGTCTGGCGGCAGAGGTGGCGGAGCTCCGTGCCCCACTCGGCCTCGACGTCGTGTAGAGATTTAGGGTTGTCGATTGGGTAGCAGACGATGATGACGTGGGAGTCTTGATAGACGACATTACGCATGCGCGCTGCCTCATCAGAGCCGGCAGATTCACGGATGTGCAACGTAATCTGTAAATAAATTATATGTATCGTATTACAATTTCTGAAGAAATAAAAAACACCCATAAAACTATGGCCTTCAGAGCCGTAGCTAACTATTGTGGTGCCCTGCAGAGGCGTAGCGAGGGTTTGGGTAAAGAGGGGGGGGTAGGGTATCATGCCCCGGGCGCTACCCACAAAGGGGCGCCAAATGGTATATTTTACGTATCATATTGATATGGTTTTCGAATGAGGTGGGGCGCTAAAACGGTATTAAAAAAAGGTACCGTGCCCCAGGCGCGAGTTAAACTCGCTACGGAACTTGCGCCATGTGTGAGCTAATTTTTTTTTGGTGCCACCCGACAGGTATTTTTTCCTAACGCCTCTGCCTAGGGCTGCCAAAGATAATAAATATATATATATGGATGTCAGTATACTAGTATAGGCCTATATAGTGTGACGATTGCAGCCCCCTCCCCCTCATATCACAGCTACCCCCCCCCAAGCTACCAGGAGCTCGGGAGATGGACGAAGGTGCGACTTCGCACCTTCCGCACCTTCGCACCTTCGGCCACTGACCAAGATCAAAGCCCTACCGGACTCAGACAAAAAAACCCTGAGCCAGGCTTTGAAGTCGCAAACGCCCCTCCCCCCCCCCCGCCATTTTCCCTTCCCACCACATTCGGAGGCGGACAGTCGATCGAGACAGAAGTTTGAGTGTTGTATTAGAATGTTTGTGTGTCGTGTGAGATAGTCGTGCAGTCACGAGTAGTTTTAAATAAAGTTCAGTTAATTTTATACTTTACACTAATAAGTGTTGGCTTATCTGTTTATAATATGAGTGTTTGGAAATCCAGGAATAATTTAAGGAATATATATAGGCCTATATATTAAAAGAACCCGTAACATATAGCATAAGCTTTTTAAAGGAATTATTACTCGAAAGGAATTTCTTTTTCTTGGCAGTCTGGGTTAGGGATATCTAGGTGGTAGCCTTCTTGTCTACCTATAGAAACGGTTCTGGGTTCAGAACCCCAGCAGGAATTCATTCTTACCTCTACTCCATTTCTATTCACATCGGCTCTGTCATTGTGCAGGACACAGGGCACCTCCGGGTCAGGCAGTCGCCCGCGGGTGAATCTGTAGATCAGGCTTGTTTTCCCACAGCCTACGTCACCGATAACCGCCACGTTGAAATCGTTGTGTTGCAGCAGACGTTTACATTCTTCCTTCTCTGTATACGTCACAAATCAAAATTATTTTTTTCAAGTATATTTCTTGAACAGAGACATTCAATTAACAGACAAAGAGATTGAAAACATCAGACGTGTAAATTAAAAACTCGCATCAGTTTAGATCCAGTCTTTCTCAACCCTTTTTTTTTTTTGGTTTGCTTAGTCCCACCCCCACCCCACCCCAACTTAGCGTTTTCTGAAACTCTTAGGGCCACTATGTAACATTAAGCGGCGTCATGTGGTGTGTGAGTGTGCTTGTGTTTGTGTCCATGTAAGGATGAGATGAAATCTCTTAGCTCCTATACACCACATATGGGACGGTTTTTATGGCACCCTTCTATCATCCCCCAACAAAACCGATAGTGATTTAGGTCATCCTATAGGCCCGTCTAATCACCAGGGCCCGTCTCATCCTAAATGCCCGTCTCTTTATAAAGGCTCGTCTCATCCTATAGACCCGTCTCATCCTATAGACCCGTCTCATCCTAAAGGCTCGTCTCATCCTATAGACCAGTCTCATCCTATAGGTCCGTCTCATCCTATAGACCCGTCTCATCCTATAGACCCGTCTCATCCTATAGACCCGTCTCATCCTATAGGTCCGTCTCATCCTATAGACCCGTCTCATCCTATAGGTCCATCTCATCCTAAAGGCTCGTCTCATCCTATAGACCCGTCTCATCCTATAGGTCCGTCTCATCCTATAGACCCGTCTCATCCTATAAGCTCGTCTCATCCTATAGGCCCGTCTCATCCTACAAGGCCCGTCTCATCCTATAGACCCGTCTCATCCTATAGACCCGTCTCATCCTATAGGCCCGTCTCATCCTATAGGCCCGTCTCATCCTATAGGCCCATCATCCTATAGACCCGTCTCATCCTATAGAGTGCAGTCTCATCCTATAGGCCCGTCTCATCCTATAGGTCCGTCTCATCCTATGAGACCCGTCTCGTCCTATAGGTCCGTCTCATCCCTATAGACCCGTCTCCACATCTATAGGCTCGTCTCATCCCTATAGGCCCGTCTCATCTACAAGGCCCGTCTCATCCTATAGACCCGTCTCATCCTACAAGGCCCGTCTCATCCTATATGCCCGTCTCTTTATAAAGGCCCGTCTCATCCTATAGGCCCGTCTCATCCTATAGGCCCGTCTCATCCTACAAGGCCCGTCTCATCCTAAATGCCCGTCTCTTTATAAAGGCTCGTCTCATCCTATAGACCCGTCTCATCCTATAGACCCGTCTCATCCTATAGACCCGTCTCATCCTATAGGCCCGTCATCCTATAGACCCGTCTCATCCTATAGGCCCGTCATCCTATAGACCCGTCTCATCCTATAGGTCCGTCTCATCCTATAGGTCCGTCTCATCCTATAGGCCCGTCTCATCCTACAAGGCCCGTCTCATCATATAGGCCCGTCTCATCCTATAGGCCCGTCATCCTATAGATCCGTCTCATCCTATAGGTCCGTCTCATCCTACAAGGCCCGTCTCATCCTATAGGCCCGTCTCATCCTATAGGCCCGTCTAATCCTATAGGCCCGTCTCATCCTATAGGCCCGTCTCATCCTACAAGGCCCGCCTCATCCTATAGGCCCGCCTCATCCTATAGGCCCGTCATCCTATAGACCCGTCTCATCCTATAGACCCGTCTCATCCTATAGACCCGTCTCATCCTATAGGTCCGTCTCATCCTATAGGCCCGTCTCATCCTACAAGGCCCGTCTCATCCTATAGGCCCGCCTCATCCTATAGGCCCGCCTCATCCTATAGGCCCGCCTCATCCTATAGGCCCGTCTCATCCTATAGGCCCGCCTCATCCTATAGGCCCGTCTCATCCTATATGCCCGTCTAATCCTGTAGGCTCATTAAATGTGTATTAGAGATCTGGGACAGCCTCAAGACAGCATGGAACGCACCTAATTTTAAGAGCCCACAGAGAGAAGGGATTATTATTTTAGAAGGGCCCGACACTAAATCATTTGGCGAGGTACCCCCCGCCCCCGCTGCACGCGGGTGCGCCGACGAATGTATGAGCAAGCGGACATGTAGTTAAGACAGTGTGCCTGAACATTTTTAACAGCGGGTGCACTAGGGCGCACAAGAGTGCTCCTCAAAACAACTTTACACAAAATAAAATAATTTTCGTCTGCGCCCGTGCGTGTGTGCGTGAGTGAGAGAGAGAGAGAGAGAGAGAGAGAGAGAGAGAGAGAGTGAGAGAGAGAGAGTGAGAGAGAGAGTGAGATAGAGAGTGTGAGAGAGAGAGAGAGTGAGAGAGAGAGAGAGGGGAGAGAGAGAGAGATTGATTGATTTGATTGAATCCACGACTTACCGGATTCACCTCTGCAACATACCCACAGTCCACACATGCTGGTTCACAAGTTATGATGAGATCGTGACAAAAATTGTTGAAAGTTGGCAACGATTTCCTAGAAAGAACTTTTTAATGTGAAGATGTCCATGTCCCGTGTATTTAATTAATTCAGACAACTCTATGACTAATAGAATCAATCAAGCCTGAAAAGAATTTTTTTTTTTTTTAAATATCATGGTTTTTCTCTCCAATGCTTCACATTTTTGTATAAACTAGTAGCTGCCCCCCTCCCAGCGGCGTACCGTGGGTATCGGCCGCCCAGGGCGGAAGACGATTTTGCCGCCCTCTCATTTGGGTATTTCAATTTAATCTATACATTTTTGCCGCCCCCCCCCCAAAAAGTAATAAAAAGTGCCGCCCGGTGCGGACCGCACCCACCGCCCCCTCCCTAGGTACGCCACTGCCCCCCCTCCTCCCCCCTATCTTTTCAAGAAAAAAGACAAATGACTAACACTTTTTTGAGAACCCCTGTAATTATTATTTCATTTTTCAGTACATGCAGGTTTCATCTTGAGCCACTGACAACCTAATTCAAATAGAGCCCCCTTCTAAATAAAACATGTCCACCAATAGCTTGGTCATACTAGTTGTAGCTGTTTACAATACAAGACATGACCATAAACAGATATAAGTATAGGCAGTTTACTGTACAATACAGTGGGAGTTAAGTCGTAATAGTATAGCAGTTTACGGTACAGGACAGTGGAGTTAAGTCATAATAGTATAAGAGTTCACGGTACAAGACTTGACCCGTAAGGAGAGTGTGTGCATCTTTCGCGTGTCCTAGTTGCACCCCTTACATTTCCTCTTGCTGCGGCCTGAGATACATGTCTGTAAACAAGGTCGTGGGCCGTTATGATGCAAATAGACGGCCGCATCAGGGCAGCACCGTAAAATGGCGACATTAGCAGTAAAAAAATCTAAGGCTTATTTAATTAAAGAACGAAAAAAAAACATCTATGGGGGGGGGGGGCGGGGGGGGGGCATTTCGGAAATTAACATAAACTGCATCATACTGAGAAAATTTACCGCACGCTCATTGGTTACAAACTTTTCTTTTTAATAAACCCTACATAAAACAACAATATGTTCAAACAGAACTCAGACCGGAGGCTCTCAAAGTTGTAAGCTTCGAGACTCACTCTGATAACTGTCACAGGTGGGTTCACTCTGATAACTGTCACAGATGGGTTCACTCTGATAACTGTCACAGATGGGTTCACTCTGATAACTGTCACAGATGGGTTCACTCTGATAACTGTCACAGATGGGTTCACTCTGATAACTGTCACAGATGGGTTCACTCTGATAACTGTCACGGATGGGTTCACTCTGATAACTGTCACAGATGGGTTCACTCTGATAACTGTCACAGATGGGTTCACTCTGATAACTCACCCATGGAGAGAAACCAGGATAGCAGTTGAATTCATTCACACACACACACACACCTACTCTCTCTTTCAAGTAATTATTAATTTTATTTTCGACCCACATAAAATTCGTTCCACACTTTGAGAAACACTGATTTAGACCGCGTCTCCTTTCTCTAGTACATATATAAATTCAATGCTTTAGACTTGTAATACTTACTTCTTTATAAACACTTTAAACAGAACGTAATCCTTTCCCAGTTTTGTATTCACATTGATCAATAGAATATTTACAACAAAAAAAAAAACATTACCGAGCTCAGCGCGTCGAAAAAATCTGGCAATGAAGATAATGTCTCGTCTGCGAAGTAATAATACACAGACGATTTCATAGACTAGTAGTTCAGTTCAATTCGTTGTGATACCTCCACATTGATTGATTACTTTCTCGTGAATAATTTATAAAGTCTACATTAAATAAATAATAAACTCTGTAAAATTCAATTCAACTTATTTATGGAATTATTTTTTTCACTCGAGATGGGGTGTTTTTATGGTTGAATTTTGAAAGAATGCAAGACGGTAATATGAAAAGTTGATATATTTATAGTAATTACGTTTTTTTTCCTAACCCATGTGATTTTGAAAAGTTTTCCGTGTGTACCAGATTTGGCCCATGCATCGCCCACGCTCTGTGTGTACCCACAGAATGCTCTCCCCTCTATTTCAATTCACCCCAACATGTGATACTTAACTTACGTCATCCAGTTTCAGCCATTGGTTGGAATGGCAGTAAAGTTCCAAATACATGTATATAATTTTACTTTAAGGGGAAATCCGTTCTTCATAGGCGTCTGTTTCAATCGTGGCCTGTATATAGGCGCTGGGGAAACTACAGACTAAATTTGCATTCCATTACATAACCCTAAGCTCTTATAACAGAAAGTTTGTGTTCGATCGTTCTGTGCGTGTGTGAAGTCCCTGTAAGGTTGAGATGAAATCTCTTAGATCCTATAAACCACTAATGGAACGGTTTTTATGGTGCCCATCTTTCATCCCCACCGTAGCCGATAGTGCAATGGCCTTGGAGACACCACGGGAGATATATCGGGAACTTGAGCCAAGACCTGAAAAATGTCCTTGGTCCTCACCGGAGGTCGAACCAGGTACCTTCAGGTCGACAGACGTGCCTCTTTCATCTCTCTCTCTCTCCCTATCTCTCTCACAATACTATATGTTTCTACCAGTCTCGCTTCGTTTGGTTGATATTTTTAAAAAACCTAATTTTTAAATGTGCAAGGAAAGTAGGCCTACTGTGTAAACTACTTTATTTCCTACTGGGTAGACTACTTTATTTCCAATTTTAAACCTGTCTCTCGGGTACACTGACCTATATTTCAAAGCTAAATTCTAAAGATCTAAATCACGTGATCCCCTTGATCATGTGAAGGAAAAAAATACCCGGATCTAAAATGTGGCCGTACGACAAACAAACAAAATATAGAACTTTCTGAAGTCCGGACCTGTAACTTTGAAGATAAAAATTAGTTGAGAATGAGGCCGGGGGAGGGGGGGCTTAATAGAAGAAAAAAAACATGCTGCAGTTGAAATCAGACACTTATCAGTGGCGTCACTGGGGGGGGGGGGACGCACCGGGTGACATCATGTTAGGGGTAACACCAAAAATGAACAGTTCTAAATTTTATAGCAGAAAAAAAATCGGTATAGTCGTTTTTTTTTAAATATGAGCAGTAGCACAGGGTGTCATCATATAGAGCAGTAGCACAGGGTGTCACCATATAGAGCAGTAGCACAGGGTGTCACCATATAGAGCAGTAGCACAGGGTGCCACCATATAGAACAGTAGCACAGGGTGCCACCACACAGAGCGTCTAGAGGTTAGATAAATGAATATAGTTTTAAAGCTGCTCGGATCAATCTAGAGTTGTTTTACAAAAAAAAAATAAATAATAATTGGGTGGAGGGGAGGTGGTAAGGGGGGGGGGCTGTGATGTGCATGATATGCATTTCCAATCAAACCGGACATGGTCAAAACCGTATGACGAGTTGGGGCTAGCCTATTCATCCGATGAATCGCCCCTTCCCCCACCCTGTCTCTGAAGCTGTCTAATTAACACACCGCTTCGCTCACTTGACAGACAAGCACAGAATGGAATTTCATCTGTCATGTCCTATCCTTCCCAACTCTGTCTTCTAAGTTTCCCTGTATAGGCGAATAGTGCAGGGATGATTGAGAGCACCGCAAAGACACCCGATAGACATCACGTGAACAACACAGACATTGAATAGACAACTACTTTACAACACATAGACGTCTCATAGTCAGCAGTTAAGACACATAGACGGCTAATATACAAGACATAGGCAGCAGTTAATACATAGACGGCTAATATACAAGACATAGGCAGCAGTTAATACATAGACGGCTAATATACAAGACATAGACAGCAGTTAGTCACATAGACAGATAATATACAACACATAGTCAGCAGTTAGACACATAGACAGATAATATACAACACACAGACACCAGTAGAGAGCCACGGGTTCAATCTTATGTGAGAACCAAGTGAAAGTTGGTGAAAGGGCCTTTTTTTTAAAAAAAAGGAGGGAGAGGACGGAGGAGACCTCAATATTTTAGGGCCTTAACTCCACCCAGCTTTAAATATTTACCTAACTTATGTAAGAGAAGTTATCACAAACATACTTAATGTTATTGTTTGGGAGCTTACAGCCTCGTTTTCGTTTCAAGATGGCGATTTCGTGAATAAGGCTAATCACACTATCTCTTTATATGCCTTGGCTACAGAAACAAAGGAATTTTTCTACACTTCATCTGCCCCGATGGCCCTTTTGGGGCAAAAGGAACTTTACTTTTTAGACAAATAATATAAAACACAGACATGACATACACTACAGACTCCACAAAGATAAATAGTATTTATTAAATACTAATGCTATTCTGTGTCAAAAACCGCTGAAAAATTAAAATTCAGTCTTCAAATTTTTTTGTATAAAAATTTCAGTTGTTTCCTTATATGTCTGTTTTCCCGCACTCATTCTGCCGGCAATACCCAGCATGTTAAATACCGCTGCCTACCAGCACGCAGTGATCACGTGCTAGCATAGATCTCGATCTGAAGCA
>JAGDYQ010000001.1:21417344-21512344 GCA_021962125.1 Bulinus truncatus
ATATATATATATATATATATATATATATATATATATATATATATATATATATATATATATATATATATATATATCATATGTATGAATTTTCTTTGCGCACTGCATGAAATTTTACTCTCCATTTGTTATTCATAGGGAATACTTATCAAGTGTTGGAAAGATAGGGAAGGCAGACTGACAGACAGATAGATCGACCGATAGATGGAGAGACAGAAATATAGATAGACAGACAGAATGATTGACCGGTTAACAGATAGATAGTAAGACGGTCTAATTGACAAACAGACAGACAGGTAGACAGATAGACTGACTAACTGACAAACAGGCCGAAAGAACGTCAGACAGGAAGAGAATATGACTAACTGAGTAACAGACAGACAGATAGATAGATAGATGGAAGTAGAAAGAACGCATCCGTCAGCAGGGCGATCAAGCGGTTGCTAAGCGACGTCAGATTTGTCGGGTTTTCCCAGTTTACGTATCTGTCCGCAACCGTCTCAATCGCCAGTTTGTAAGGATCGATGTCTTCTTTTTTTAAAATAGATAGACAGAAATATAGATAGACAGACAAAATGATTGACCGGCAAAAAGAAAGACAGACAAGGTGACAGAAACGACTAGAGGACGGATGGTCGTGTGGTAAAGCACTCGACTGTCGACCTGAGTGTCCGTGAGGTCCAATGGATTTTTCAGGTCACGGTTAAAGTCCCGCTATATCTCCCGTGGTGCCTCCATGGCCATTGCACTGTCGGCTATGGTGGTGGGGATGAAAGAAGGGCACCGCGAAAAACCACCCCATCAGTGGCATATATTAAATCTAAGATATTTCATCTCAACCTTACAGGGGACTTGACCCACATAATCAACTATCTGACAAACAGGCAGACAGACAGACATACAAATAGAAAAATAAATATCCTCTTTGATGATGCTCTGGGGTGTAATTATCGCAAAGGTAGTAAACAAATCAAGTATCAAATATAAGGGGCTATAACCAGTTTGGTCTAGTTGCGCCTCTGGCTATAACTCTACATCTCTCACTGACTCTATGTATGCAACTATCACAGGAACACATCAAAACGAATCAACTTTTCTACTGCTGCTTGATTGATTGATTGCAACAACTCTGCAACACATGCTACCAGGGCTCGATTTACCCCCGGGGATTTCCCCGGCATTGAGAACTGCCATCCCCGGCACTGCTTTAGCTAATATATCACAGCCGGAGATGAAATCAAAGACATTTATCCCCGGCTCTGCAGAATTTTTTTTTTCATCCCCGGCACTGTTTTTTTCTTAGCACTGAACTGCATGCTACATACGTGTGAGCATTTATTTTTAGCCGAAATATTCTCCTCGTACTTGAGCTTGACCCATGACTCATATGACCCTTCAAGTTCTTGACCCATGACCCATTGAATGTTGTTATTTTCAAGATGGCGGCCGTAGCCATAGAAACCATTTTGAAATTTAAAAAAATCACGCGACGACGGGTTTTTTTTAGGGTGGGGCGGAGACTAATGATGGGTCATGGCTCAGGGAACATTGACCCATGACTCATTACTTGCTCTGCTTGATACAGACATTTATCATGCGATCTAATGCATATTCGATACTTTAACGTTATATACATATATATATATATATTACTTTTTTTTTCTCAAAATGGAATCAATACTTTCACATCGAATCATGATTAGAAATGATGCGGCTGATAGTCTTAGTACCATTATGTGATACGTTGGTCTGTTGACCAACTGAGATAAATCGGGGTAGGTGGAATGGGGGGGGGGGGGGGGCGGGCAAGTTTGAAATGCTTTAAAGAGCTGTGCATCATGTTGTCGATTTTCCAAGATTTTTGAAGAAAGGTAATACAAGAAAGGTAATACAAGAAAGGTAATAAACGAGAAAAAAGAAAGAGAAAAGAAAAAACTGGCTCAGTGGGGAAGCCACAAAAACATAAATTGGAGAGCCACATTTCGGGTCACCCCCTGCAAAATACTACTTAGACTAGTCTATTTCTGGGCGAATTCAAGGTGACAATTTTTTTTCTTTTGTTAGTGATCTCCCCCGTCTAAGTCGCGGCGTCAAAGTAAACTTTTTTTTTTGTGTGTTAATTATCTCCCTTAATAACCTCGTTTAATATACATACATATATATATATATATATATATATATATATATATATATATATATATATAAATATATATATATATATATACATACATATATAACAATTAATAGGAGGGTGGGTGGGTCCAAAGAGTCCCACAAGCCTGTATTCAATGAGCGCACGTAACATTATATAATAACACTAGCCGGCCACCGATCTTACAGCCACAAGTTGCCCTTCGTTAAATACGCGCTTGTTTGTTTTTAAATTAATTAGTGGTTTTTTTTTTAGGGGGGGGGGAGGATTTCTCATTAAATATAATGAAAGTGACCACAACATGGCTTTGGAAAAAAAAAAACCTACAATGCGACACCGCATGAGGTGGTGGGGTGGGTGGAGACCATTGACCTTTTTTTTAACCCCCTCCCCACCCCACCATCTCCATACAAAGTAAAAAAAAAAGTAAAGTTCCCATAGCCATCGGGGGCAGATGAAGTGTAGAATTCGTCTGTTTCTATAACCTCGACGTATGCAGGGATTGGGCACAACGCCCAGCCGCCTTTACTTAAGCCAGGTGAAATTTGGTGCAAAGTCGTCCCACAAGTCCACCCAGCTTTAAATGGCTTAATTTGGGGAAGTAAAGGCGGCTGGGTGAACTTGTGGGGACGACTTTGCACCGAAAATTTTCATCTGGAAAAAAAAATTCCCCATGGTTCTCACCGTGTATCTCAGGTGGACAGTCGAGTATCCACACCACTCGACCATCCATCCTACCCCCCCCCCCCCAAAAAAAAAAAACTAACGTAAATAAGTAAATAAGAAGCATTAATTTTTTTTCAAGTACCCTTAGCCCTAGAGGGCCATCGGGGCAGATGAAGTGTAGAATTCATCTGTTTCTATAACCTCGGCATAAGAAGGGATTGCGTGGTTAGCACAACGCCCAGCCGCCTTTACTTCCCCAACTTAAGCCATTTAAAGCTGGGTGGACTTGTGGGACGACTTTGCACCAAATTTCACCTGGAAAAATTCCATGGGGCTCACCGTGGATCGAACCCAGGACTATCAGGTCGACAGTCGAGTATCTACACAACTCGGCCATCCGTCCCACTAAGAAGCATTAATACATAACACAAAAGCTTAAAATCACTTTTTTTTTTTTTTAAAACTAAAAATAAAATTTTAAAATGAATCAAAGTAAATTAATAGTACTACAGGATTTTACCTTACTTTTTTTCCCCTTCTAGTTTTCAGATAACCAAAACTAATGTCCTCGTGTCATTTGCTATCTTGGTGTGTGGGGGCGTCACCCGTCAACGGAAATAATAGAGAATTTCAATTGAGTCTAACACTGAATGTTATACGGACAACGGGAACAATGTTTCCTATTGGCTGCTAAGAACCACGTGATCTGTATTACATCATAGCCAGATTTCAAGTGACGATTGCTTGGATATTAAGATAAGAACTGATACACGTGGCAACAATTTTATAATGGATTCTTTTTATATTATAAAATAGTACAAGAGGGGAAGGAGAGTGTAATCCACAAATGTGTTCAAAGTCCCTGTCAGCCCGATAGAGCTCTCCACCCCCCCCCTTGGGGTCGGGTAATCTATTAAAATGACTTAGAGATTGGTAAGTGGCTGTGATCAGATGGGCCCCAATCGGTGGGTGGGTCTTAAGGAGCCAAGAGATTACATGGCGGCCGTTCAGGTGGAAGCAGATACGCACGCCTACATCTTTCCTAAAATTGATGTCCAAGCTGGCACGATGATACGTAGATGTCTCCATATTGGAGATTTCTAATAAAAACATGAAACCTGGCCACACAGTAAACGTAAAGTGTGCAAATACCATTGTTCTCAAATAAATGTTTTGTATGTGTTGATCAGTCATAGGCTTTCTGTGTTGATTAGTCATAGGCTTACTGTGTTGATTAGTCATTGGCTTACCGTGTTGATTAGTCGGTGTAGGTCCTGATTAATTGTTATTATAGACATGCTAATTAGGCGACTGTCTACCCTACCCCCGCCCTCCCTTGCAAAAAGGGCCCATTCGAATATTAATTTCCATTAAATCTGATGCTAAGAGGAAAACATCAGGTACATTTGGCGATGTGCTCCCCCTTTCACCCATACCCACCCATCTATAAACGCTCTACCTATGACCAGGCCCACCGACAGAAATTTCGGGCCCCTGGGCAGGGCTATCACGGGACCCCCATGCTGATAATAATATTTTCAAAAGTTGATTGGCCAGCTCAGTCCGGGCCCCTAAAACTCCCCGGGCCCCTGGGCATTCGCCCCCCCCCCTGCCCCCCTCTGCGGCACTGCCTATGACCCCCCCCCCCACCCCAATACTAATCTGAACATATTTGCCAGAACATCTCCTAAACTTTCTGGAAGTCTGTGCCTAGTACTCTAATTATCTGTGGAAGCCTCGGTCTAGGAGCCATCATACAAATCTGTAAGAGCTCACAGAAATCTCTGGAAGTCTCTGCCTAAGCTCACTCTCTCTACCCCCCTCCTCCCATCCACAATAAAAAACAAACAACTTATCTGAAGTCTCTGCCTATAGCCCGCAGTTTATGTCAATGTGCTAGACAACACGTTTGTGAGGGGAAATCCCAAGATGACATGAAATGATGACGTAACATCCATACACATACACGCACGCACGCAGAAACACGCGACCCCTGTTATCAAGCTCACCTGTCGTGGTGCCTCTCAGCGCAGACTAGATTATTCAGGTGCACACACTCGTAACTTGATACCACTTAGAGGTCACGAGAGGAGGTCAAGTCACACAATGCACTCGTCTCTATAACCGGATCCCGCCATTGTGAATATGTCGTCTGGTCCTTTCTATTGTAGTGCCCGGCGCAACCGTTGAAACAACGATTCTTGAGCGGTAATAAACGTACAGGTCTTGTTTATTTTTTTGTTTGTTTGATTGTTTGTTTACCAGGTATATCAGTGTATGGATTGACTTGTGGGCGTGGCAGATCCGCCAGTAACCCCTGAACTCAGTGCTGCACCTGTGACTAGTGCAGTTTGGGTTACGACATGGGCTGTCAATTAGGATATTTCATTTCCAGACATGAATATTTGAGTCAAGCCAGCAAGATTGCAATAAAAGGTTAATAAATACTAGTTCTATATACTAGTTCTACATACTAGTTCTATATACTAGTTCTAATTACTAGTTCTATATACTTGTTCTATATACTTGTTCTATATACTAGTTCTATATAATAGTTCTAATTACTAGTTCTATATAATAGTTCTAATTACTAGTTCTATATACTAGTTCTAATTACTAGTTCTAAATGCTAGTTCTAATTACTAGTTCTATATACTAGTTCTAATTACTAGTTCTAATTACTAGCTCTAATTACTAGTTCTATATACTAGTTCTATTTACTAGTTCTATATACTAGTTATATCTACTAGTTCTAATTACTAGTTCTAATTACTAGCTCTATATACTAGTTGTATCTACTAGTTCTAATTACTAGTTCTAATTACTAGTTCTTTATACTAGTTCTATATACTAGTTCTAAATAATAGTTGCTCTTCAGTTAGACATAAACTTTTCGATTATTAGTTTTATATTTTATTTTTTTAGTAAAGTCTTGGTATTGTTCATTTAGTTCTGGATAATTCCTTACGGAAAAAAACAAAACAACTAAAGTTGGCAGCCTTGTCTGGTATCTGGTTAATAAGTTGGCAGGTTTGGTTCAGTATGGAAACAACTCACGTTTATCAAGACATCAGTAGATGTTTGTGCCTGGGACTCGGACTTCGTTAAGAAACACTGCCCAATCTAAGACCCTGATTTTTGGTAATGAATTATTTTTTTTTTAGAAAAAATGTTGTAAATGAAAATTTTACAGGTTGAAATCTGAATACAACATGTTTCTAGGTCAACAAGCTCTACACCGTCAAGAAAATAAAAGATCGGAAGAGAGAGAGAGACAGACAGATTGACAAGGAGATAGACAGATAGATAGATAGATAGATAGATAGATAGATAGATAGATAGGCAGACAGATAAATAGACAGATATATAGATAGATAGATAGATAGACAGATAGATAGACAGACAGATAGATAGACAGACAGATAGATAGATAGATATATAGATAGATAGATAGATAGATAGATAGATAGATAGATAGATAGATAGATAGATAGATAGATAGATAGATAGATAGATAGATAGATAGATAGAATGAGGGGGGAATTTATTAAATAATTAATTTATAAAAAATTCTTAAAGATTATTTTTTTACATTCCAACTTTTTAAAATCTTGTCTTAAAAAATTTCCTTATGAAGTGGTGAGAATGGATTTTTATCTTTAGAGAAATGTTGCTATCACTGCCCCCTTCCCCCGTGCTTGCCAGTGTTTCACTCCCCCCCCCCGCCCGCACCCCACTCCCAAATCAAACTTCCGCCACCCTTCCCCTCCCCCCGCCAAGTCTACGACAATCATAAAAAGAAAGCAGATGAACATGTGAGCCCACTCGTCCTATGAAAATGTAAATATGGCCCCACTTGTCGTATGGAGCCTAATGACACGAATTGAAAGCCTGGGAATACACGCCATACAATAAGTTTTAAAAATTAGAAAACAGTGACATAACAAACGAAACAACAATCGCACTACGAGCTGTTATTATTATTTATTGTAAATAATAAAATGGATCTTTGGTGTAGAGAGTGCGTTCGTTAATTAACATATATCTTTCTTTTTTAATAAGTTGTCCTTTATTTTTGACATCGTAAATTATTTAGGTCATTGCCAGACCCCCCCCCCCAATGCCACGCTTCACATAGACACTAGAATATTGGCGATCGGCTTACACAACTCTCGGCCTGTGGTTACTTAGAAAATTGACAATCGACATTTTTTTTCAATAATAATTGTAGAAATATCTATATTTAATATAAACAGATTTATATATATATATTTTTTTGTTTTTTTAATTGGAAAAAACAAGGGAGATAATTACACATTTCACTTTTCAGTCAGAAATAAAAATAAATATGTATTTGTTCCCTTGTTTTTTAAATGTACTAATATCATTCCTTTATTCAATAATATTCAAATCTTATTTAAAAAAATATCTTTAAATAAATTAAGATTTTCAAACACACCTCGGTCATTTTTATCATGTTGAAAATATTTTATCGTCTGCCAGATTTTATCTATTCAAGTTAAAACCACTTGGTTTTAATAGCCCAAGATTTCATCCTGTCTTGATGATTCCATAGCAGTTGTGTGCGAGTACGTGCTAGTTATTAATGGATCCATGACAAGCAATGTAAGAAAGGCCACAAAAGTGTCACGAAACGACGATATAACCTCAGCTTTCGGTGGCTTCAATTGGACCCGGGGCAGTTTTGGCTGCTATAACAGTATATGTAATTAGCCCAAGTAAAAAGGTTAAACACTATATGATAAATGAGTTGATATGTGTTTTTACTTTTCGCATATCAATGAAGTCGTACGATTTTTTGTATTATTTAACTTTATTTTAGGTAAAACTTTATTTCATTGGTTAAACTTTATTTATTCTTATAATGTTATTTTGTTTTTTAAAGTATTCCCCCCCCCCCCAAAAAAAAAAACCCAAAGGGCACGTGACAAATGCTCGCAACCTTGACCTTAGGCCAGCACGTTCCTTGTTCGGTAGTCTTTTTGTAACGAGAGTATCGCAATCATAAATGATGTCATGCCTTTTTTTCTTCTCAGGCTTTTAAATAAGCACTTGATTTGAGTATTGGCTGTTGCATTGAAATGAGCCCACCACTTCCTTGCTCGGTGCTGCAGCTCGTCAGTGAGGAGCTGTGTGTTGGGAGTCAAGTCGCCAGACGCCCGCTAAACGATTGTCGATATGCAGCGAGGGTCAGCAGCGTTTGACAGAGAATTGAACTCGCAAGCCTTCCTCGTGGGCCTAGAATTTAATTTATCGGGCCATACCGCAGCTGACGTTAAAAGTGACCGACCGTTCCAGACTTTTTTTTTTGGCCTGTCATCGGTTACAGCGAAACGTCTTCCGGAGAAAGACTCGCGCCATTTTGAGACAAGCCCACACGTGCTTACGATGGGTGGAGCTCAAGATGGCGTAGATCACAGGGTTGGCGAAGGTGTTGACCACGTAGACGTTCGGGGCGTAAGCGATCAGCACAATGTCCCCGACCGAGAAGGGCGGCGCGTACCCGACATAGAAGTTCTTCACCATGGCCGCGTAGGGCGGGATCCAGCTGACGATGAACAGGGCCGTCACCACGAAGAGGAGCCAGGTGACCCGGACGTTCCGCCGCTGACGGAAGTACTGCCTCTCGGTCTGAATCCGGCGCAGCTCCGACACCCCGACGCCTCTTTCTGGAGCTGGCGGAGAGTGGACGAGGTGGGCTCTGGAGCTATGAGTCCGGCTCGCGTCCGGAGGTGACTGGGAGCAGGGTGTTTGAGAAATCGGGAGGTGACCTCCGTTGGACGTGGGCTCCAGAGACGGGCGAAGTGTTCCCTCTCCGTACTTACGGTCAGTTACCATGAAAATGATTTTCGACTGTTGATTTTTAGCTCTCACCTGTGAAGGGAAAATGATGCTTTAAGACAATGACAAATACAATGACAAATAGAATGACAAATACAATGACAAATAGAATGACAAAGTAGAATGACAAATACAGTGGTATTTCAATAAAGAGTCCTGCGATATGATTCGAAATTATTTATATCCAACTATAAATATTTATGAGCCATCTAGAAATGAGAAAACGCTGTCATATAAAAAATATTGAAATTTTTTTCTTTAAGCCAATCAACAGACGCACGGACACATCAACAGACGCACGGACACATCAACAGACGCACGGACACATCAACAGACGCACGGACACATCAACAGACGCACGGACACATCAACACACATTTGGACACATAAGCAGACACACGGACTCATTAACAGACACACGGACACATCAACATACATACGGACACATCAGCATACACACGGACACATCAGCATAGACACGGACACATCAACATAGACACGGGCACATCAGCATGCACACGGACACATCAACAGACACACGGACACATCAACAGACACACGGACACATCAACACACATTTGGACACATAGCAGACACACGGACACATTAACAGACACACGGACACATCAACATACACACGGACACATCAACAGACACACGGACACATCAACAGACGCACGGACACATCAACACACATTTGGACACATAAGCAGACACACGGACACATCAGCATACACACGGACACATCAGCATATACACGGACATATCAACATAGACACGGACACATCAGAATGCACACGGACACATCAGCATGCACACGGACACATCAGCATGCACACGGACACATCAACAGACACACGGACACATCAACAGACACACGGACACATCAACACACATTTGGACACATAGCAGACACACGGACACATTAACAGACACACGGACACATCAACATACACACGGACACATCAACAGACACACGGACACAACAACACACATTTGGACACATAAGCAGACACACGGACACATCAGCATACACACGGACACATCAGCATATACACGGACACAACAACATAGACACGGACACATCAGAATTCACACGGACACATCAGCATGCACACGGACACATCTGCATGCACACGGACACATCAACATACACACGGACACATCAGCATACACACGGACACCATCACCTGCTCAACGGTCATATTGGAAGAGGACTCCTTCCCGGCACAACCATTTGGTACAGTGGGGTCTTTCAGTGGCGCCTCTACGGTGTCGATCCTTCTCAAACGTCTCACCTACCAAAAAAAAAAAGAAAACTTTAAAAAACAACAAAAGCAGTGATAGGAAAAAGTAATAATTATGTACAAAAATAGTGAGTTTTTTTTTGTGTTGTTGTTGTTATTGTTTTTTTAAAATTGAAATGTACCAAAACGTAAATATTACAGATGGGGTTACTTGGAACTTGAGTACATTCTTGAGTACTTGTAATCGTATTTGCACCTCGGGCAATTGTACTTGCAGCTACAACCTCGGGTGCTTGTATTTTGCAATTTTCAAAATGTTTGTACTTGCGTTCGTACTTACAACTTGTGTACTCGTACTTTTACTTGTACTCGTACTTACAATTTGTGTACTCGTACTTTTACTTGTACTCGTACTTACAACTTGTGTACTCGTACTTTTACTTGTACTCGTACTTACAACTTGTGTACTCTTACTTGTAGTTGCACTTGTTCTTTTACTTGTACTTGTACTTGCAATGTAAGTACTCGGCCCATCTCCAGTTAACATATTAATTTATAGAATCTCTATTTATTTAAAGAGTCAGATCCAAGAAATCAACAATCTGGCGATACTTAACGGTTTATATTTAACGGTTTATATTTAACGGTTTATATTCCTAACAATAAAAACAATTGTGCAGTCCCGTTGTAATATATATTTATTTTGTGTGTGTGTCTTATTTTAGGATTTATTGTCTTAATTTAAAAATGATATCTTCAGTGTTCATACATACCTTACGTCTAGTTTGTTTATTTAAGTCAGAAAAAATATTCCGTCACTCTGGCCAGTGTAAAGAAAACCCGAGATGGTATCATAAAGTGATGAATCTATCACAGAACACTCATACGAAATACTCCTAGATAAATCAGCTTGGCGCGTTTATTTTATTATTTATTTTTGTTGTATTTAGTTTTGTTTATTAACGGAGTAAGTGAAAACATAAGTAAATAGACCTGTTGCAGATCGATACAAATAAAATAATATAATGTTTATTTCTTTGAATCTTTTATAAATCAATATCTTAATTTATATGGAGAAATAAGGTCACAGTAAATATTATATATATATTATATATATATATATATAGATATAGATATAAAGATATATAGATAGATAGACAGACAGACGGACAGAAAGATAGATAGATAGATAGACAGACAGACAGACAGACAGACAGACAGATAGATAGACAGACAGACAGACAGACAGACAGACAGACAGACAGACAGACAGACAGACAGACAGACAGACAGACAGACAGACAGATAGATAGATAGATAGATAGATAGATAGATAGATAGATAGACAGATAGATGGATAGATAGATAGATAGATAGATAGATAGACAGACAGACAGACAGATATATATATATAGATAGATAGATAGATAGACAGACAGACAGACAGACAGACAGACAGATAGATAGATAGATAGACAGACAGACAGACAGACAGACAGACAGACAGACAGATAGACAGACAGACAGACAGACAGACAGACAGACAGACAGACAGACAGACAGACAGACAGACAGACAGACAGACAGACAGACAGATAGATAGATAGATAGACAGACAGACAGACAGACAGACAGACAGACAGATAGATAGACAGACAGACAGACAGACAGACAGACAGACAGACAGACAGACAGACAGACAGACAGACAGATAGATAGATAGATAGATAGATAGATAGATAGATAGATAGATAGATAGATAGATAGATAGATAGATAGATAGATAGATAGATAGATAGATAGATAGATAGATAGGTAGGTAGACAGACAGACAGACAGACAGACAGACAGACAGACAGACAGACAGATAGATAGATAGATAGATAGATAGATAGATAGATAGATAGAGAGAGAGAGAGAGAGAGAGAGAGAGAGATAGAGAGAGATTACCTTGACAGCTATCCTCATATAACAAATTGTCACTGTAGCCATCATAATCAAAAACAAGATGAAGACAGCGCTGAAAAATTAATTCATTCACACGAATCAGGTGATATTCTCGTCTATGGCTATCATATATATATATGATAGCCATAGACGAGACACACGCAAATATAGATCACACAGATTAGGTCTATATGATAGCCATAGACGAGACACACACAAATATAGATCACACAGATTAGGTCTATATGATAGTCATAGACTAGACACAAATATAGAACTACCATAGACTCATGAGTCCAGAAGCGTACTATCGTAATGGTGGCCCAAGTCAATTGTACATTTGGGACCCTCGAGAAAGGAAATTGGGAGCCCCATGCAAAAAAAACAATGCTTTTTTAACTGTGGGCCCCCTTTTGCTGACAATCTACTGACTGTTAAATCATTTTAGCTCAGGGTCCCCTATCAAGTGCGCACTTTCCTCTCCCTTGTGGTTGGCAAAATATATATATTACGTCTCTCCTTAGCCTAGGGGGTGGGGGGAACGCCTAGGCAGCCGCCTAGTTTCCCCATATCCAGATTTTAAAAAAAACCGACTTTGCATGATGGGATTTTCACTTTAGTATGGACTCAGTGCAGTCCCGTAGCGTGAAAATTCTATAGCTGGAGCCGGGAATTCTACCAGGCCAATAGCAGAAGAGGTGGGGGGGGGAGGAAATAAATGTTAACTAAGTAAAGCAAACAATCAGAGGGGGGCAGACTAAACGCAGGGGATGCCCGCCCCCCCTCCGGCACCCACCCCCCGCACGCTACGGGCCTGACTCAGTTGCGCCCATCTCCTGTGTTTTTCCAGGAATAGAACCGTGTACCTTACACATGAGAGTCGAATACACTATCCGGCCTCCAATGTTTTATTGCCTTGTCAATAATCCTTTCTTATCGAATACGAAAATTGCAGCTCGTTTTTTTTTTTTCAAAATGCATCGAAACACTCTTAGATTATCCCTCACCTGATAGCGTGCGCGCTTCATGCCTTTTTGCATCGGTACCTAGCTATTGGGTTTGTGAACATGCGTTTTTTCTGCTTTACTTATAGCATTCATATTATTATTTCTAAAAGTTGTACGGCACAGTTAGCTCCCTTAAGGGTCGCTTATCATAATTACATTACAGCTTTACAAAGTACTTTGACTATTGCTTACATAGATTTACTTTTAACTTCATCGCATTGATAAACTGGTGCGGCACCGTGCAACACTAACCTGTAATACGCCTTGATGACGTCATTGTTTTGGAGGCTCTCTTTCAGCTGACAGATCCCGATGTTGATGTTTTCAAACATGACGAAGCAGGGCGTGGCCAGCAGGACATTGATCGAGGTCAGGGTCAGGCAAATGTTGCGTGACATCAAGGGCGTGATGGGTCGCACGTTCGTGTGACACAGCTTCATGTACCTGGGGGAGGCACGAGGTTAAATCACGTGAGAAGACGAAATGCGAGCAGCCGACAGTTAGATCAGTAAATCTGGCCATTTGTTTATATCGTCCATTGGCCAGGAATACTTTAAGTCAGGGGGTGGGCAAAATTTTTCTACGGAGGGCCACATTGAAAACTTGATTGTCATTGGCGGGCCGCATATATATTTTGTCTACTTCAATTACAATTTACAACCTATGGAAATATGAATTAAAGATAATAACCTTTTATTTGTCATTTTATTTCATATTCACGTTTTATTACGCATACACATTACATTTTAAAATACGAACATATACATGCATACGGGCCGCACAATCTACTCAGATGGGCCGTATGCGGCCCGCGGGCCGTATGCGGCCCGCGGGCCGTAGTTTGCCCACCCCTGCTGTAAGTAATGGGTGGGGGGGGATTTTACCAGCAACCCATGAAAGTTCTTATATGTCCCATTAATTGTCTCTTTCCTATTCATCAATACAGTGTAACCCTTCAACAAGTGACTTTTGAAATAGTTTAACCTTTCATCTGCACCACAGGAGCGGATTAAGGATGGTTGGGGCCCCGGGCGCAGACAAAACTAATGTGCCCATTTCAGCCAACGGTGACTGTGAAAATAAAGTAACTTGTGTTAGATTAAATTTTCGCAGGGCCCTTTATAATTCGGGGCCCGGGGCTCACGCTAGGTGGACCCTCCGTTTAATCCGCCTCTGCCTGCACCTGTGCCACTCCTTCTGTCAATATCACGATGCATAGGACAGAATCTTGAATTCTGGTAGTTGCATGATGTGTGTGCATATCAAAATGTCAAGTCTAAAAGACTTGAGTTCCACTGCTGTATAAAAGACACAGTAAAAGAATCTAATGACTTGTTAAGGGCTACATCTATTGCCAAATCAATGGCTGCATCTAATAAACTATATATATATAAATATATATATTGCTACATCTACTGACATGTATATAGTTAAATATTCTGCCCTCTCTCAGCCTACATCTGTTTAAATCTGTCTATGGCTACATCTACTGACAAACCTATTACTATATATATATATACTTGTATGTGGCTACATCTAATAGCTTGCATACGGCTACATCTACTGACTTGTTTATGACTACATATTTAGACATGTCTATGGCTACACTTACCGGCCTTTCCATGGCTACCAGAGATGAGCGGACAGCGGACGCGTCCGCTTGCGGACGCAGATCCGCAGATTTTTCCGAATCCGTGGACTGACAGCGCACGCTTCGTATGGTAAAGTTGCGGATTCGCGGACTGACGCGGATCTTCTTTAGCGTTACCATAAACAATTTCAAGTCATTTAAACAGCTAAATTTCAGCAATGTGGACGCGGATCATTGATAGAAATCCATGGACGGACGCGGACGCTAAATTTCAAGATCCGCACACCTCTGATTGGCTACATCTACTAATCCGTATATGGCAATATTTGCTGACCTGTCTATGGCTACATCTACTGGGCCTGTCTATGGCTGCATCTTAGTTGGATATATATATATATATATCCAATATATATATATATTAGGGTGGCCCAAAATAAAATTTTGTCAAATTTTTTTGGAGCGTTTTGTTTTTTGTGTTCCCTTTGACTTCAACACAGCACAGAAAATAATGTCAGGAATATATGACTTTATTTATTACTGCCTCACCTACACTGAAATTTTAAATCATTCTTTATGAATTTTGAATGTGAGTATGTATATATAAAACACACAGAAAATGCTACAAAGGTTCTGGAAAGTTTTATAAAATTCTATACAATTCTAGAAGGTTTTGAAAGGTTCTATGAAATCTCTAGAAGGTTCTAGAAGCTTCTAGATAAACTTGAAAAAAACTTGAGACGGTTCTGGGAAATTCTAGAAAACTCTAGAAGTTTTGATTTTCATACAAATAGCCAGCTTCACCAGTACATTTCAATTTAGTTATAAAAATCAAGTGTTATAAGATCAAACGTTGCGGCTATATAAATATCATTCATGCAGTTATGACGACTAGGTCGAAAAGTTTTGTTCATTTAACTGGCATAGAAGTTGACACAACTCCTATTTATTGAGCTAGGTACTTCCCCTAAGTGAGCATACTGGCCAATGGTATGTTTACAAACACAGCCGTCTGGCGGTCAGTTGGTACTATTTTTTCATGAACTATTTCTTTGCTTGTATACTGTCCAGTTGGCATGCCAATGTTTATTGAGCTAGGTACTTCCCCTAATTTAGACTACTGGCCAATGTTATGTTTACAAACACAGCCGTCTGGTTGACACGCGGTAGAATTTTTTCATGAGGACATACTAATGTCCATTGAGCTAGGTATGTCCCCTAATTGAGTCTACTGTACAATGGTATGTTTACAAACACAGCCGTCTGGCAGTTAGTTGGTACAATTTTTTCATGACCTATTTCTTTGCTTGTTTATTGTCCAGAGGACATGCCAATGTTTATTGAGCTAGGTTCTTCCCCTAATTGAGCCTATTGGCCAACGGTATGTTTACAAACACAGCCGTCTTCAATAAGACATTTGGGGGTAGTACAACTGGACCGGATGTGATGCGCTTTAAGACGTTTTGGACAAAAATAAGACTGGCAGAATTCAGTATATGCCACGATGTTCGACTGGAGGAAAATCGCAAGCCATTAAAAGAAGAAGTCATCACATGTCGTTCAAATATCCTCTAAATGAAAGACAACTCAAGATATTTTCTACGTGAAGATTACAAAGAACTTCTGACTCTGAGTCTTATCTTCCTGGGATGAATTCCCCCCTCCCCTTGGACGCGTTTTCGTGTTCCAGGAGCTTATCACCATGCAAGGTGGATGTCTAAAATAATCTTCATCATGAAGATTTATCTCTTCCGTCATCAATTCAAGCTGACTAAGCATGAAGACAGATCATTTGCAGAATTTGGTATCTTTGCATACTTGGTTTATATTAAAGCTTGGATTCAGTATCCCATTCTAGCAGACACACCTCTGAATAATCTGGATTTCATCAAGCTCCTTATTGATTATAAGAATGTTTCTCCCTTCATTTCTCAAACTGCATTGAAAACGATTGGCCGACATCTCTGGTACCTTAGTGCAGAATTCATTCCTCTGGTTCTCTTTTCTAAACGTGGCTCAGTGGATGAGAAAAACAGCCTTGCTGCTTGCTTGAGGCAATTCAATGAGAAATCTTCTGATGATCAGAAAGAATAAAAGTGCACCCGCAGCACAAATGATTCTTCTGCACTTCATAATGTGACATTAAAGGATTTTTTGACCTCGTCATTCTGCTTCCCACAAATTTTCTCATGACTGATGCTTCCACCTGGCAACAAACTCCAACCTTCCAGAAGGCAATAGCCTGGTCTCTTCCTTGAAAGTTGTCAATGACTGTGCAGAGCGGGGAATCGTACTGGCGTCATCATTCAACTCATCTCTCACCAAATCAGAGAGGAAAAGCAGCACTTGCTCTAAATTGTTTAACAGCATCGCAAAGAGTTTCCAGATGCAAAAAAGTCAAATGTGCTGAAGAGATCGCAACTTAAAAACCTTCAAGTGCTTCAGAAAGTATAGACTAAAAAAACTTTTAAAGTGTATTTTTAAATGGCGTACTTAGAACTACTCTGCAATATGGTCAGGTTGATGTGTCATGTAACTAGTATCATTTTACTGTTTAATTCCTACTGTGTAATATAATAGTTCTTTGTATCTAAAAAAAAAAACAGCATTTTAAACCTTGCAAAATTTTCATTTAATGCAACTGCTGAATACCATAAAAAACGAGGCAGTATATGTAGGAGCCCAAATGTTGTGAAATTTGGTATATACATAATTTAAATCACAGTGAACCAGATAAAAAACCATGATAAAAAATCAACTTTATTTTTTTTTCTATTATAAAGTGAGCCACCCTAATATATATATATATATATATATATATGTATACCGACATCCTGAGAGTCCACCTCCGGACACTTCTAAAGGCTGGGGGGCCCCACTGACCTGTCTATGGCGATGAGGGTGAACAGAGAGATGGAGGCAAACACCGTGATCTGGCTGACCCAGGAGACGAACTTGCAGTAGCCGGACGTAGTGCTGGACGCCCACACCCCGCGGTACTCCATGATGTACGCCGTGTTCCTGAACGTGCAGGCCACCAGGTCAAGCATGGCGACGAACAGGATGTACCAGTCACAGGTGGTCTTTACCTGTGTGTGTGGGGGGGTGATCAAACAAAGGGTCGTATTAGTTTTAGTTGAGCGATGCAGGGTTCTTACCTAGAGCTCTGTGAAGTTAGTCGTTTTAATGAATTTTTATATATGTCTGTAATATAGATAGATAGATAGATAGATAGATAGATAGATAGATAGATAGATAGATAGATAGATAGATAGATAGATAGATAGATAGATAGATAGATAGATAGATAGATAGATAGATAGATAGATAGATAGATAGTTAGATAGATTGATTGATATTAAGATTGATTGATATTAAGATTGATTGATTGATCGACTTTTACATTAATCGATAATCGATACAGTGAGGGCCGACTATTGATACATTGATTGAATATATAATTCATTTATAGTGAAGAGAAAGGAAAGGAGCCCTAAAGGTGTGTCTATGTATGTATTGATTATGGTTTATTATAAAAAAAATCATTGTCACTGGTGCAGAAGCCAGAAGCGAACTTATGTCACTTGAGGCCTCGAGTGCAAATAAAAAATGTTTGGCCCTTAAGAAAAAGGTGGGACGGATGGCCGAGTGGTGTAGATACTCGACTGTCAACTTGAGAGTCCTGGGTTCGATCCTCGGTGAGGTCCATGGAATTTTTTCCAAAGTCGTCCCACAAGTCCACCCAGCTTTAAATGGCTTAAGTTGGGGAAGTAAAGGATGCTGGGCGTTGTGCTAACCACACAATCCCTTCATATGCCGAGGTTATAGAAACAGATGAATTCTACACTTCATCTGCCCCGATGGCCAGTTAGGGTTAAGGGAACTTTACTTTTTAAGAAAAAGAGAGACACATCCAATGGTTTAATTTCGGCTATGTGGAGGGGGCACTAAATATTCAAGGGCCCAGGGCGTGCGACAATTGCGTCAGTCCTTTAAATCCGCAGAAAGCAAAGAATGTATTTTTTTACTTTTACCTTGATGTTAGCGTACGCAGCAGCCGTGATGGTGTTTCCGGGAATTCCCAAGACAACAGACATGCACAGCAGCACGAAGTAGCACCAAGATCCATTTGGGAATCTCCGGAAACACAAACGATGATGATTCGCCGTTGGACGGTGAGGTGGCATTCTCAGAATGATTCCGTCCCGCTGAAAATGAGTCGACTGCGGTGGCAGTCAACCAGGCGGTGGTGGTGGCATTCGTCACGTTTTCCAAAGCGAAATGCGTCATCACGCGTTGTTGTCATGCAATCACCACATTGCTTCCTGTTTAAAAGGTATTATATAACTTAACTATATAAATCGGTAATGCATTTTGTATCTCTGTCGAAAAATAAACAATGTGCTTAAAATATCTAATAATAAAAAAGCAATTTTGGGTTCTGCGTTAAATCGAAAGTAAAGAATTAATACAACAGTATTCCAGTTTAAAATACAATCCTGAAAAAATCGGATCTGCCCGAAACCAAAAAATAACCTAGCCTACCGATCAAGCCTAACTTTTATAATAGAATTATTAAAGTCCCTTTGGTTCAATAAAATATTGACTCGTTCCTTCAAACAAATACAATGAGCTAAAATGTAGCACGGAAAAAATGTAGCAAAAATCTCTTCTGTTTACAGACGCTGTTGTTTGAAATTGATTCAATTTTCTTACGGGGTCTAAATGGTTAGTACACGTGACAGAAATAAAGATTTAAATTATACCTTATTTCTTTTTATTTTAAAACAACAAAAACTAACTATGTGAAATGTGAGGATAATATTTTTGTGACGTGAATGGTGTTATCATTGTATGGCTCATTTCGATTTTTTAATGTTAAAATAACATTATTTCCAAATAATTAAGAAAAAAAACGTAATGAACCTAAGGGACATAACAATAAATTCTTGTCTTGCCTGCCTAACGGTGTTGTTGTTTTTTTAAAACAACGTTTACCTCCCTTGAGTCTATATTGGCGGATTATTATATTTAAAAAAAAATGTATTTAAATATTTACATTCTAATATTTCGTTGTAACGGGATCTCCATCTTTTTACGACAGCTAATTACATGACATCAAATAATGCAATAATAGGACGGAGATGTCATTTGTTACTTGAGCCTGTCATCATATTTTACGTCGTGTCGGTTTTCTGGGTAGCACGGCATTTTAACCCGATAGTGGTCCACGTATTGTTTTGCTTTTTTTAAAATATTATTAAAGACCTAAGCGGCTTATATGGGATCTCATATCCCTTGCCTACATATATATATATATATATATATATATATATATATATCAATGCATCCCAAATATCTCTTAAGAGTTGTGGAGAAAACATGGACAATGTCAGAGACGCTCTTATTGATATGAAAAACAAGGATGAGGCCTTGGGGCCCTTACCGCTAAGGATGGGGGTGGACGGGGGGATACTTTGATGAGACTTTTATATAACCATTACCTAATATGAGTAAAGTCACAGTATTTGGATGGGGCTGGGGGGGAGGGGCTATAGTAGATCCTGTTGACAAATTTGTTAAGGGCCCACAAGAGATCCGAACAGCTGTTGTTGTTGTTGTTCTGGTTGTGGTTTATTGTTTATGATTGACTGGCGTGTATGAATGGGCTTGCATGGGTTTTTGGGGCGGGGGGAGGGCGACAAAGTTTGGAATATGCCGGCTGGGTACGGACTGAGTGCTGTGGTGACGGGCGAGTCCAGGGTGGGGCGTGGTGGTGATGGAATGAAAGGTCATTCATTGTAGGTGAAAGTGGGCGAGACGAAGTTGATCACATGAAAAAGATGTGTTAGTTCATGAGTGTAACGTGTGGACGTGGGTGACTATAGCTATAACTAGAGGATTTATTTTTATTTATTTTACTCGATCGATCTACTGTGGCTTGAATAGATTAAACTGATACTATTGTATTTTTCATGAATATTATAACATGTTGATGTGGTTCATGTTGTTGACGGTGGTGTATAACGAGTCACGACTATGTGCACAATGTACGCCCCCATACAAACCCTGTGCACAACAGTTTGTTGTGGATTTTTCAATAGGGCCCTCTGAATGCTAGTGGCCCTTTTCTTTTTTTTTTTTTTGAGGGGGGGCTTTGAAGCAAGAGTCATTGGTCACAACACATAGACGATCTCAGTACTGGGTCTATGCTGAGTTAATACAGGGCGTAAAGTGTGCGAAATGTGGTGATGAACGTCACGATAAATGGGATACTTTTACGTGACCGGGGCGGACTTATCTTATTTGAGGCCCTGGGGGAAAGGAGACAATTTGTGGGCCCTTTAGAAAAAGAGAGACGTATCAAAGGGTTTACAGTTGGGGGGTGAGTATGTGTGGCAACTAATTATTCTTGGGCTGCACCCGTCCTTTAAACCGCCCATATATGTGACCTACGATAAAATGATGCGCGTGACGGGCAGTGTGATGCTTTACGTGACCTACGGTGTGATGCTTTACGTGACCTACGGTGTGACGCTTTAAGTGACCTACGGTGTGATGCTTTAAGTGACCTACGGTGTGACGCTTCACGTGACTGCGGTAGTCTAAAAATATATTTTTTTTTTAAAGTTACGATTTCTTCAGAACCACTTGAAATGGTTCAAAGACTTTCTATCGGTATCGTTTGTCACACGACATTTTGTGTAATGCTTTTTCGCCACTGATAAATTCGATTCTTGCTCTATATCTTTGCCTCAAAGTAAACATTTATCTACGCACGAAACAATACAAGATACGACCAATTGAGTTTGACAGATTTCTGATCACCACGACAACGGCGTTGTTTGTTTGTTTTGAAAAAACAGAATAGATTTTTTTTTAGATTTGTGTCTATCTACTCAGAATGTCGTAATTTAACGAAAGGAAATAGTTAAACACGTCTTTTTGAATTCGCTGGTATTGAATTACTGATGTCGTGTTGTGCTGTTACCATGGCAACGTGGCGGGCATGGCCGAGTAGGTTTATGGGTTCGAGTTCCAGAAGGTGAGGAGAACAAAGAGAATGCCGAAACAATGATTGTTGGTGTGATCGATGTTGGATCTGAGGATTGCATCTCACCCGGTGTATGTGTCTTTACAGAACCATCGGCGTTAAGTGAATCAGTGTCTGTAAGTGAATCAGTGTCTGTAAGTGAATCAGTGTCTGTAAGTGAATCAATGTCTTAAGTGAATCATTGTATGCACGTGAATCAGTGTCTGTAAGTGAATCATTGTCTGTAAATGAATCAGTGTGTGTAAGTGAATCAATGAATGTAAGTGAATCAGTGTCTGTACGTGAATCAGTGTCTGTACGTGAATCAGTGTCTGTAAGTGAATCAGTGTCTGTAGGGACCTTAAGGGGTTCATGATCCCTAAGACGAATTGGCCAGAAATGATTGATTGAGGGGGGGATATTAATTGGGGACATAACCTCATATATATATATATATATATGTGTGTGTGTGTGTGTGTGCTAGGGTGATAACAAAAAAAAATATTTTTATGAAACCACTTGCAATCGAGGAACTTTTATGTGTAATTGAAGAAAATAAATTGTATTTTTGATTTATTTAAAAAAAAGTACCCCCACCTCCCCCTTTTTCGGAAGAAAAAAGTGAAAAAATATTTTTTTTTTTAAAAAAAGGACATTTTTTTTAGCTTAATTCAAAAGAATAATAATAATAACTTATCAACTTTTATTAACAAATAAGATACAGATCAGTTAGTAATATGTACAGAATGTACAAGAAATGTGTAAAGGATATTTTTCCTATGAACTTGAGATTAAAAAATTAAAATTTTCTCGATTTCGCATGAAGTTCCTCCATCAGTTTCACAGCACGTTCTTGCATTTTACCCTGATGAGTGAGGTAAACAGTCCATTGAAGGACGCTTCATTGTAGTGTTGCAAATGGATTCAAGCATTTGCCCATTCATAGCAGATGAAGTTGCAAGCAGGAGCGAGGATGTTGCGCCACTCTGGTATCAGAAATAATGCTATAATAGTATATATCGCATGTGAGTTCCATCGTGCCTAGTGTAAATTTGGTAGTTTCTTCCAGCTGATGCGAGGCCAACGTGAAGATGTTTTGTAATGACGATATGTCTGACATAATTTATAAAAAGAGCTTGAAATCATCTCGCCATCCAGGGTTCTCGCCTGTGCTAACATCATCTGTCACAACGAGGCGGTAATCAGCCTGACGAGTGGCATAGTTTTGCGTGAATTTGCCAATGAAGGAATAGTTGATTTCTGGTTTGCTCGTTGGCTCTTGAATAAGAAAATTCATGACATGTTTCAGAAGGAGGTCGAGTACATGGTGCTGACAGCCAATATATTGTGGCTCCTGAAAGCCCTTGCTCAAGACATCATCCTGTATGAGCTTTACAATCCCGTGCAAACGACCAGTATTTACTGTGGTCGTGTCGCATATTATCATGCAAATATTTTCCCAAGCATCATATTCATCAATTAACTGATATAGTTACTTGCGAATGGCCGCGGCAGGACCACTCTCACATTTAAGAATACCGAGTTTGATTTCGGTTGTCATATTTTCAGCAGAACTACTTGATACTCTTCCCCTTGCACTCTTTTACCATCAAACTGGAGACAATAGGGTTCTTTGCTTTGAAGTTTTTGAAAAATTTAGGTTTTCATTTTCCGTCCTTCAGAGATTACTCGTTTCCAAACACCCGCCTGACTTGGAACCGGCACATCATGACCCTGTTCAGCAATGGTTACAAGAACGTCATATGCTTTATGTGTAGAAATGTTGTTTTTCAGTACTGGCAAACCCGCTGTTGTAGTGCTTGCTCTTTGGTATTTCGGTTTGCATTCAGGAGAAGATGACGTGGAAGAATAGATTGTCAAGTCGGGTGAAGAAGCAGAGGTTTCAGAATCCGAAGAATCTGAGACAGTTGTATGTGTTTGTGTAGGTTGTGAGACAGTTGTATGTGTTTGTGTAGGTTGCGATTGAAAAGAGCTCGCTTGAGATTGAGTTTTGGATAGTTGGATTCGTTTTCTTGGGTGGATTGATTCCAAAGGGGCTTGTTTGACCATTGAATAACCAATTTTTCCTCCACTCATTAACTTGCCTCTGGTAGAGCTCTTTATCCTCTTTGCTTTTCCATTGACGTTGGTGACATCAAATAACTTAGAAAGTGTTGGAGTAAATTTATCAGACGGTTTCTTTTTGTTTTTGTCAGAGAAATCAAACAGACAATTGAGTTTCTTTCTGATTAATGCGCTGGATAATAGTGGAAAGTCTAGAATTTCACTCCAGATCAATTCTATATCCGTAATAATAATTTTGATTCGATTCAGTCACCGTTTCTGGCTATTGAACAGAAAAGTGAAGTTTCCAAGAATTTGACGGTTTGTGGGCATCCGTGAGATTTATTAGCTTTTCAACAGATGGAATTCTCGGATCCCTATTCTGTTTAGAAGATGAGGGTAGATGTCTTGTTTATAAACAAATGGAAACAACTGACTGGAATGTGCTTAAAAAGCAGTCTAGTAAGTCATGTAAAAATTCAGTGTGAAATTGAAACCGATAGTCAAACTGCGCGATATGTGAAAAGAAAAATGAAAAGGTGGGGGAACTTTTTTCCATTTAAAAAAAAAAATTAATGTTGCTACTGTCATCTACATACAATTGTTCCTCGAATGTAAGGGGTTTAGTTTCGTTACGAAAAATAATGAAAATAGTTATCACCCTAATATATACATATGTGTCTGTTGTGTGTGGTTGTGTGTGTGGTATGTGTTTGTATATATATATATATATATATATATATATATACTTGGAACCCATTCTATTATTTCCATCCGACATCGCCTGTACATATCATTTGAATTAATTTTTTTTAATTGATTTTTTGCATTTACAGACATCGTAAAACGAGAAGGAAAGATACTGAAGATGAAATCTTTATTAAAACAGAATCAATACCAGCTGCTTTACTCGGATATCAAGGAGATAATTAAATTCATTTATAGACAGCCCTATTGTTTTCTACAATCTGATTGGTGGATGACGATGGGCGGGAAGGTAAATCTGTATTTACTCCGGATGAAGGTATGGATTATGTGATTAAAGGGGAGATAACTAAAATAAATATTGGGAGGTAACTCACAACACTGAACATACATTTAGACATAGATATATAAGACTAGATCGCTTATGGGCTATGCATAGATATATATTGTGCGGACCATAACTTTAAAAAGAGAAGAGTACAATTCTGTATAACATATTTTTACAAATTCTTGCAACTATGATGACGTAGTACGCATAGAAACCTTAAGTAACCGAAATAAATAGCAGAAGACATTTTGCATTGTTTTCCTTGACCAATTTTCAAAAACTTTTTTTTCAATTAACTTTGAATAAAATGCCTTCGTGTTGTGTACCCTGTCGTTTGATTATATTATTACTAACCGTCAAATATAATTTTTTCGGACACATCAGTTGATTTTAAAAGCGCCAACCTCTAGCATGAATGGGGATTTTTTTTTAATTAAAAGGAAAGAAATCTTTTTTCGGTAAAAAATAAAGAACTGTACAAAATTGTTCTATTCTCTTTTTAAAGTAAGGGTCTCGAATACAACACTTTTTCGGTTTCTATTAAATAAACATAAGCGATCTAGTCTTATATATCTATGCATTTAGATGCATACATAACTGTTTGTCTGTCTGTCAGCAGTCTGTCGATCTAGCCATAAATGGTTCCACGACTTTTCGACACCTAACAGTTAGACCCCGCGATGTTTCGACCCCGTGACACTTCGACCCCGCGCACTTCGACCACGGGACAGTTCGAACCCGGACTATTCGACCCCCATCAACTGATAAAAATAATATTTGAATTATTATTTCTTTGTTTTAAATGTGTTTAGTAACTTTGTTCAACATGTGTTAAAATTGTCAAAGATAACTATTCCTGATTTGTCCCTGTACATCATGGGCGTCATACCTACTTTATAAATACTTGTATACACCGCTAATAATACTTTATACTCACACATATATGAAAAGTAGTTAACATTATTTTTTCCGGGGTCCAACTATAGATGCGCATGCGCTCTAGCGCTCTGGACGGACTTTATTTTTTTACGACTGTAGATGTGCGCATGCGCGATAGCCGGTCTCCGAATTTTTTTTCGGGGTCCGGCTATAGATATTTCTCCCAACCCTAACCCTATCCCTAACCCTCCTAACCCTAAACCCCCTAACCCTAACCCTAATCCTAACCATATTCCTAACCCTAGTCCCGAAAACAAAAAATATGCATCTATAGCTGTACCCCGGAAAAAAATAATACGGAGTCCCGTTACGTGGAACCGTAGCCACTTCCTTTCTTAAATCATGATGGGAGAAAATAAAAAGATTTCTTTTTTCAGTACTCTCAAGCAGAAAAATTCCAATGTGTCAAAGGTCGTTCTGTGTACAGTACAGAAATGTGTGCCCTGCCCTATAGAAGCGAGTCCAGTCTTTAAAGTAAATAATCGTCTATTAATCCTATAAAAAACAAAAACCCATAAAACTTAAATTTTGCCGCCCACAATCATAAAACTGTTCGTTGTCGTTTTTTTTTTTTTGTATTTGCCTTTTTATTTCTTACTTCCAAAAAAAAATTGGTGAGTGTTCAACATTTATGAAAAGTTTATTATTTTGTTTTGTTTTAGTTTTTTTTTTTTAAGTCGATGGCTCACCTAGATCATCTTGACCTACTTTTTAGTTTATTTCGTTTCTCTAACAAAAGGTGGAGTGCAAACGATTGCCATCTTGGTTACACGCGAGTCTTTGTATCTTTGTTCAGCCATCTTGGTTACATGCGGATCTTTGTTTAGCTTAGCGCGCTTCAGTTGAATTGTTTATTTTTTTTTCTTTTGCTCTTTGTTTTCAATTATTAGATGATGACTGCAGTTTATTGACAAAGACCACACGGCGTTGCTCTCATTGCCCTATCGTTTACCGTACAAAAAAAAAAACAATGAACCGGATGTCATTCGATCTGATTCTGGCCACCTCTGAGAGTTAAAGCGATTGTTGGAGATTATTTTGCGCACGCTTGATTTTCGTTGATTTCCTTGGAAACGACAATCAGCGTCGTCCTTATAGATAATCAAACCAGACGGCTGCCTAGGGCCGACACTACTAAGGGGGCCTCAAGGAAGGACAATCTGGGCCATTGCCAAGGGGCCCCAGGCTTAAATTAATTAACAGTAGGGGGTGTTTCAGTTTCGAAATATTATTAGGGGCCCAATTATTTGCTGTCGCAGTGACATCGTTTTTTTTCTAAGGCATTTGTTTAGGGCGCCAGAAAACTCAGAAGAGGATGTGACGACAATATTCTAATTATTGCAGATGTGGGAATTCCCTCAACTGTAGCCATGAATTAAAAAAAAAAACACCGCCACACACAATTGAGATATAAATAACAAATCAATGCTCATATAGAGCGCGTAAAAGACTCACATAGAGCGCGCTCTCGGCTCACATAGATCGCCCACTCGGCTCACATAGAGCGCGCACTCGGCTCACATAGAGCGCGCACTCCGCTCACATAGAGTGCGCACATGACTCACATAGAGCGCACACTCGGCTCACATAGAGCGCGCTCTCGGCTCACATACAACGCACACTCGGCTCACATAGAGCGCGCTCTCGGCTCACATAAAGTGCGCACATCACTCACATAGAGCGCGAACTCTGCTCACATAGAGCGCGCACTCGGCTCACATAGAGCGCGCACACGACTTACATAGAGCGTGCCAACTTGTTTCGTTAACGTTGCTGTCCCCCACGGGTTTCAGAAAATTAAAGGGAACTTTGACTGGGCTCGCAGGGATTTGAACCAGTGCCCCTCATCAAGCAGATCACGCGACAGATGCATATGTGGGGACGGATGGTCGTGCGGTAAAGAACTCGTTTATTCGATCTGAGAGTCCCTGGTTCGATCTCCTGTGAGGACCAATAAATATTTCAGTCCTTGGTGAAAGCCCCCCATCTATATCTCCCGTGGTGCCTACATCATCATTGCACTATTGGTTTGGTGAAGATGAATGAAGGTCTCTGCAAAAAACTGTCCCATTAGTGGTTTATAATATCTAAGAGATTTCATCTCATCAAAGGGACTTCGCTCACAGCATGAGTATTGGGTTCGCGACCAAAGCGTCACCACATATACAGGCTGACCTATTCACCCGCATATACAAACGTTTACATGGTAATTGAAGCAAATAGCTGTTGGAAGCTTCAAAATGTAAAAAAAAAACTATTTCACGTTTGAAAACGTTCACCAATGGTAGTGGTGCAAATGAAAGTAATTGTGTTTACGGTTAGTTGCTTTAGAAACATTATTTTTTTTTTTTTAAATAAGCTAATGGTTGTTTGTGTGTGTGTGTGTGTGCGTGTGTGAGTGCGTGGAGTGTTTGTGTGTGTGACGTGTGTGTGTGTGCGTGACGTGTGTGTGTGTGTAAAGAGTTTGAATACATACTTTACGTGTGAGCTACAATCGGACGTTTGTGTCCGTGAGAGACAGATTAATTGATTGATTTATTGCCAGACAGACGATAGATAGATATAGTATGTAGTCAAGTAGACTAAGTCCATTTATTTATTACATCTTCACGGCAAACATACTACACTCCATTTGAGTTTTAATTTAGCAAAACACCTCAACAGAACCTCGCGCGGTTAGTCTTTAAATAGAACTCCGCATCGAATCAAAACATGCCAGCTGAGGCGTGAAATGAACTAATTAGCATATCTGGCAAAATTTTTTTTTCAAATCCTTGCATACGTTCTGAGATGATAAAATGAATAAAACCTTTTTTTTTCCAAACAAAACATTTTTGATCTCTGGATAATAAAACCTGGCCGATTGAAGAAAGGAAAGGGGGGGGGGGAAGAGAGAGAGAGAGAGAGAGAGAGAGAGAGAGAGAGAGAGAGAGAGAGAGAGAGAGAGAGGTAATAATGTCCTGCCCAGTGGAGATGTATTTTGAGTAATTGAAAGAAGGACCACCTGTTGTGTGCTGTATAAGATAAATTAAATTATTATACACCATTTATTTCATCACCTGTGTGCACTCCCATGTCACGAAGAGGTATTGGTCTATATTTTGAATCCCTCAACATTAAGACATGTACGTACTAAATGACTTTTCAAAGAGTCCATCGTTACCACGGTAATGTCTGGTACCCAATTACGCAATTTTAGGTATCTCCATATTTCAGCTTTAGAAAAAATATTTTAATTCACTTTAATTCAGAGCCAGTTAACATTTATCATTATTGATTTTTTAAGATACATTAAAACCCGTTACCGCAATATTTTTTTTTAAATCAATACTTCGTTATCTAATGAATGGAGAATATTTCTCAACAGAACATTGATATCATAAAGTATGGCAACCATCAATATTTCTCAACAGAACATTGATATCATAAAGTATGGCAATCATCAATATTACTCAACAGAACATTTTTATCATAAACTATAGCAACCATCAATATTACTCAACAGAACATTTTTATCATAAGCTGTAGCAGCCTATAAAATTTCTCAATAGAACATTATTGTCATAAACTATATAACAATCATCAATATTTATCAACAGAACATTCTTATCATAAGCTGTAGCAGCCTATAAAATTTCTCAATAGAACATTATTGTCATAAACTATATAACAATCATCAATATTTCTCAATAGAACATTGTTATCATAAACTGTAGCAGCCTATAAAATTTCTCAATAGAACATTATTGTCATAAGCTATATAACAATGACCAATATTTCTCAATAGAACATTGTTATCATAAACTATAACAACCTACCATCTTTCTCAATTGAACTTTGTTATCATAAACTATATCAACCATCAATATTTCTCAATAGAACTTTGTTATCTAGGACAATATCAAAGATCATTCTCACCTGTTAGAAATAAAATGAAGAATTTCTTTTTTTCAATCACAAAACAGCTCTACCATAACTCCATCCATCCATGACCCCAAATATTATTCAATTGAGAAACATGGGAATAATATTATTCACTTAATCTAGCACCACGATATGTAATAGCATACGAGCAGACACAAGTAACCTGTACGATTGAAAAAAAAAATTGTAATTTAAAAAAAGTCAGAGCAGACTTCATAAGATCGCAAAAGTTTTCTCCCTTTTACTGTAGCAGACGACACCACATTAGATGACGGTTTATTTTACTCCCGCGAAGGTTGGGGTTTTTTTTTTTTTGAGCCTTGGTCGTCTCCGCGGAGTGGGCGTTTAGGGCGGTCGATGATGTGAAGGGGGCGGTTTACATCCAACATTAAATATCCGGCTTCCATGTTATTCGGCTTTAAAACTATTTCCCTAAATTTTTTTTTTGCTTTATTTAAAGAGTTGGGGCGGGGGATGAGCGGGGCCCGTCTAAACCCATGGGCCGGCCCGGGCATTAGGCGGAGGGCTACTATAAGTATTGGGGCCTCACTGCAAAAGAGCACTTTAATCAGGGCCCCAACGCACTGGACCGATTAGGTGACCTTAATGCTGTTTAGAAGGTTTTACAGAAAAAAAAACTTTTCTGAGCAAATCCGGCTTTTCTTTATTCTAATGTCCCCCCCCCCCCATCAGAATAAGCCGGATAGCGAAAATTATATGTTAAATGTAAAAATAAATGAATAGTAGCCTTGCAACGCTTGAAACATCTCATCCGTTACACATTTCGTGTCAACGAAGCTTGGAATACGTAGCACCTACCCGTCGATCAATCTACAGCAGTGTTTCCCAAATTGCTGTACGCATACCCCGGGGGGGATGGAGGCGAAGAGTTCTGTAGGGGTACACACTGCACCGTGATGAGAACCTCGGGTAAACAATCACGGCTAAAGCGAAAACAATGAAATGATGGGTAACCATAACGGTTAAAACAAAGATTTAAAAAAAAAAGGGGTACACGGATGTCGAAAGTTTGGGAAACACTGATCTACATGTTCAGTATTCTTGAACCTGAGAAAAAGGTTGAAAGGTCAATTAATTTACGAATCGACCCGGGGTTAAGGGTCATAGTTATCTATACAAGAGACTTGCTCGAGAAACCCGTGTTATGCTTTATCACAATGTGCGGATGTAACAACAAGCCGAGATGTAACGACATTCAATTATCATATTGCTAAGACATGAAATGAGCACACGTTGGGAAAGGTTGTTCAATATAAGACAAGTAAGAATATTGACAACTCCGTCCTGCAGCTATTGTGTTCTATTACAAGTGTATTATTGTAGTCAGTGGTAACCACGGTGTGTTGTTGATTAATGCATTCTTCCACAGCTATGAGTTTGACGTGAAGTAGTACTTAGACAAAGTCAGAACAATATTAAGTGCTGTTGATTTATCTCAGAATTCTGACGTGATTCTTTGGTGATCTCATGCGTCAGTCAGGGGAATTCCCTGTAACAATACATGTGAATGCAGTGTCGACCTTTATGGATAACGTCAAGGGCAGTGGCGGAGAATCTTTTTGGGGGCCGCCTGCCCTAAATTCAACCAAAAAAAAACGCCCACTTATTTATAGCGAAGTGCCAACACTCCTATTAAAATTAAAGGAAGTGATATTGTAGTCGCGTGCCAACCGATGAGGCTCTGCCTGCCGACTGTGGCACGCGTGCCATAGGTTCTCCACCACTGGTCTAGGGCTACCTTCCCAGTCCCAGCGCCGTAGAGGAGCGTGCCATAGGTTTTCCCTCACTGTTCTAGGGCTACCTTTCCAGTCCCAGCACCGTAGAGGGGCCTGCCATAGGCTTGCCCTCACTGTTCTAGGGCTACCTTTCCAGTCCCAGCACCGTAGAGGGGCCTGCCATAGGCTTGCCCTCACTGTTCTTGGGCTACCGTCCCAGTCCCAGCGCCGTAGAGGGGCGTGCCATAGGTTCGCCCTTACTGGTCTAGGGCTACCGTCCCAGTCCCAGCGCCGTAGAGGGGCGTGCCATAGGTTCGCCACCACTGGTCTAGGGCTACCGTCCCAGTCCCAGCGCCGTAGAGGGACGTGCCATAGGTTCGCCACCACTGGTCTAGGGCTACCGTCCCAGTCCCAGCGCCGTAGAGGGGCGTGCCATAGGTTCGCCACCACTGGTCTAGGGCTACCGTCCCAGTCCCAACGCCGTAGAGGGGCCTGCTATAGGTTAGCCCTCACTGGCTATAATAAAACTAAATTCGGACAGGGGAGTTTTCCCCCTCCCCCCCTCTACAATAAGGATTCATGGCTGCTATTTTGTGTGTTTTTATTTTTAAAACATTAATAAATAAAATAATGTATTACGATTCTCAAAATCGTAACAAAACCCGTACACAGAAATTGTCACGTCCACAAAAATTGCATCAGCGATATGACCTTGAAACAATAGGATTGGCATTTCTTAATTCTAATGTATGACCTTAAATGATACAATTAGTGAACATCTGTGTGTATTTTTTTTTTTTTGGGATGGGAAGTTGGGGGGGGGGGGGAACAAGACACGTGTGGGCGAAGTGTTACGAAATATGACAGGGAAGGGATGAACATGGGTTGACATACGTCATTAGATTGGGACTACAGCACGAGAAAAACACGTGTTTGGCATTGTTGTTGATTTAAAAAAATATCGGTATCGGTAAAAATGCTGGAGAAAAATATCGGTATCGGACTATCGGTAAAAAGGCATATCGGTCGCTCCCTAGATTACACCGATTGGTTTACACCGCCTTGTTTACACCGCTTGGTTTACATCGCTTGGTTTACGTCGCTTGGTTTACACCGCTTGGTTTACACCGCTTTGTTTACACCGCTTTGTTTACATCGCTTTGTATTACACCGCTTTGTTTACACCGCTTAGAAGTACGTCTTGTAGACAGTGATTGTTAATGTCAGACCTGCATGTACAAACATCAACAGATGGGAGAAATCTGCATTTTTTGTGTTGAGATTTGTGAGGCTCAACAACTTTTATTTCACTAAAATCTTTATAAACTGACCCGTGACATGTCTGACCAGTGATCCAAGTGACATGTCTGACCAGTGACATGTTTGACCAATGACCCACGTAACATGTCTGACCAGTGACATGTCTGACAGTGACACAATGACATCTCTGCCCAATGACCCACATGACATGTCTGACCAGTGACATGTCTGACCAGTGACATCTCTGACCAATTACCAACGTGACGTGTCTGTTCAGTGCAATGCGACTCTTTAGAAGTATTTTTGACCATATTAAAAGCAAATCCAGAATGAGGCTCCTAATATCTCAATGACCTCCTCTTCCAGGGGGTTGCGGGTTCGATTCGCGGCGAGTCCCAGTCACCTACATATGTCCCCCCGTGGTGCATCCTTAGCCATTGCACTATCAACTGTGGTGGTAGGGATAGAAAAAAAAGGGCACTACACCAATCGTCCCATTAGTGGCTTATAGCATCTCAGAGATAAAACATCCACTCCTGTCAGGGACTTCGAAAATAAATAAAAAGAATGTAAACAACAAACATACTCATTATTTTTTAAAATTTGTTTTTCAAAGAAAATAACAGCTTCATATACACTGACATGCTGCTGCATTCTGACATAATAACACATGACATACACATCCATGTCACGTGGTGTCGATGTTTTGGACAACTTCAGCAACACTAAATGCTCGCACATTGTTATTGCTTCTGTGTTTAAAGACAAACATTCTTGTCCATAGGGAGCAATATATAGTCTGTGCAACAAAAGTATAATAGATATAGACAACATACAATATACGTATACAGTTTACATTGTAATACAAGTAGTATCAGGGATACAAGTAGTATCAGTAATACACGTAGTATCAATTACATTAGGCAATGTTGTATACATGCCCATAGAAAAAAGTTATAGATAACCGTCAAATGTTTGTTTCATTCATCCACATAACATTGTTATCAATTGCATTAACTACGTGTTCCATTATCCACATAACAATGTTATCAATTGCATCAACTACGTATTCCACTCATCCACATAACATTGTTGTCAATTTAAAATCAAAGACTGGACTGTGCTGTGAACCGGTTCATCCTGAATGGCTGCATGTTGTAGGTCGGCGGGTCTCGGAGCACCAGCTCGGTTACGGCCTTGCCGACTGCCGGGGCCAGTTTGAACCCATGACCTGTGATAGGAAGATCGAAACGTCAGACCTTTCACCTTTAGACACGCAGACGTCAATTGCTTTAGTGACGCTCGGGTCAGACTCTTCCCCCCCCCCCACCCCCGCCTTAGACATATTGTTGTTCTCGTCAAGTCAATGCCCGTACAGACAAAAGAAGCATTGTCCATGCCCAACCAATCACCAACAAGTTAAACGATCACACGACAGTCACTGCTATAAATAGACGGGCTAAAAATAGCAGGTGGGTGTGTCATAAGGGGAGGTAAGTCTGGAGTAAACTGAACAAAGTTTGTTCAGTTTGTAAATTAATTTTTTCAGATAATAGGATGTATGGGAAAAAGAACAAAGAAACGGGTTTGTGATGTAAGCAGGTCAGGAGGTCACTACATCTTGACCGAACGGTTAACACGGCCGATGGCGGGACCGTAAATATTAGAAAGAAGTAAAAAAAAAAAGAAAGATTGAGAGGGCAATGGGAAATAATGATGAGGATTTGAGCATGGGCGTCGCTAGGAATTTTTCCAGGAGGGGGGGGGAATTTTCCAGGGGGGGAGGGCAAATAACAACTTTATGACATTTTTTTAAATGTAAGGGGGGGGGAGCAAATACCCTCCTCTTATATGACATTTTTTCATGAATGCCCCCCCCCCATGAATACGCCCATGGATTTGAGGGAGGAGGGGGAGGAGGGGGGGGTGTTTGCAGTAAGATGTTGCCAGTCGATCAGGCGGGTTAATGGGAGACATGTCAATAAAGAAAATGACAGACGGATTGACAGACAGACAGATAAGTTACCGTTTCATTATTGGCAATACAAGTGAAAATTTAGGGCTATTATCATGTTGTTGTTGTTGTTGTTGTTGTTTTTGTTGGCTTTAGGTATTTATGGCATTTGGGCCCTTTGATGATCTGTTTCGATCAAGTTAATATGTTGGTAGCGATTTATTTTTTTTTTTATGGACACTGCGTTATTCTCCAGACATAAACATGAGAACAAAAAGAGAGAGTCCGTATAGTCAAGACTGTCAGGGCCCATAGAAACGAGTCCGTCTGGGGGGGTCATGCCCAGCGTCGGTCATCTTACTGTCCCGCCGTGAGTTCCTTCCTAGTCCCGTGCTCGTGAGATCTTGTGCTTTAAACTCGCCATTGGTTATGTCTAGATCACGTGACTTCGGGGGGGGGGGGAGTAACTGGATGATTCTAGTTTTTATTTTATAAAAACCAATGGTTTACATATTGAACACAGTTAACATGTGGTGACTATCAATACATTTTTCAGCAAAACATACCTGTAAGCAGGTAGATTGACAGACAGACGGACATGCAGACAGACATACAGACAGGCAGGCGGACAGATAGACAGACATGCAGACAAACATACAGATATGCGTGCAGGCAGACAGACGAACATGAAGACAGACATACAGAGATGGATGTAGACAGACAGACAGACGGACATGCCGACAGACAGGGACATGCCGACGGACATTAGACAGACATACAGGCATGTGTGTAGACAGACAGACGAACATGCAGACAGACACGCAGACATGGGTGTAGACAGACAGACGAATATGCAGACAGACAAATAGACATGGGTGTAGACAGACAGACGAACATGCAGACAAACACGCAGATATGGGTGTAGACAGACAAAGGAACATGCAGACAGACTTACTACTCACCCGAGAATCCTGCGGCTATCACTATGTTTGGATATTTCGGATGTCTGTCTATGTAAGGATGTTTGTCGGGTGTGTTCTGTTAATACAAGCAAAGACAGAAAAAAAACGGTTATAGTGATATATAACGTTTAGTTCCAATTGTCTGCCTCAGTCACCCCTCCACTTAGATAGCCGGCCATGCATGTCATAAGACAGGTCCATGGCGCATGCCATATGGCAGGTCCACGGCGCATGTCATAAGACAGGTCCATGGCGCATGTCATAAGACAGGTCCATGGCGCATGTCATATGGCAGGTCCACGGCGCATGTCATAAGACAGGTCCATGGCGCATGTCATATGGCAGGTCCACGGCGCATGTCATAAGACGGGTCCACGGCGCATGTCATAAGACAGGTCCATGGCGCATGTCATAAGACAGGTCCATGGCGCATGTCATAAGGCATGTCCATGGCGCATGTCATAAGGCAGGTCCATGGCGCATGTCATAAGGCAGGTCCATGGCGCATGTCATAAGGCAGGCCCATGGCACAGACCATGGACATATGTCTTAAGAGGTGAACCTGAATGAGGTGCACACTGCAGACACTTGTTTCCCTCTAGGCCGTGGGAGTGCGCATAGCTCACCCAGAGCCAGCGCGTGCGCATAGCTCACAGAGCGCTTGCGCATTATTTCATCGAGAGCCCGTACGTAGCTCATCTTTTGCGTGCATATAACTCACCGAGCACGTGCACACAAATTACAAGAGAGCGCACAAAAGTTTCGTCAGGTTTGCCAATACATGTATATATACACATACACTTTTTCAATTTCATTTCACAGACTGTGCACAACCAATATCTCTTACTTGCGCAAGCAGTTTAACTGCCCCAGATAGAGGGAGCTTGGTTACAAGCAGTTTTACTGACCTCAAGTTGAGGAAACTAGGTTACAAGCAGTTTTACTGACCCCAAATTAGGGGGATCTTTGTTACAAGCCTTGTCTTTCATACTAAGAGTTACTGTTACATCATTCTGATCACAAGACTTAACTGTATAGATGCAGTACTCCCTGATAGAGGGCGCGCTGTCCAGGTGGCCGAAGGTCGAGGCCACTTTCTTTTTCACCTCCTCGGTCATCTGGCTGTCGTCCTCCATTTTGTCCCGGTCATCAGGGTCAATGACCACATCGGGGTTAAGACAGATCTGGTGAGTGGAGAGATGGTTACAGCGTCTTTCTAATTATATAAACCTTAGAGGTCATAGCAACGCAAATTACCAATCGTAAGAATAATAACAATGGTTATTACCAATCGTAAGAATAATAACAATACATGTACACGCATTTTGGTATAAAGTACATGTATTAGATTGATTACAACCCGCAAAACGGCGGTGGGGGGTGGGGTCGGAGAAGAGGTAAGTGACGTAGGCTATATGATGCTGCCATGATGCGCATGTCATGGCCGCTGGCGAGAAAAAAATCAATATGTCTACGATGTGTGCAAAATTTGTGGAAGTAGAGCAGAGCATAACTAAAGGAAGTGGATCTTTTTTTTTTTCAAACAATTACTCTTGGCTGTCTTGTTGTTGTTGTTTTAATATTTAAAAAATAGGTCTTACACGTCAACACGTGGACAGCATCGATTTCACTCGCTGGCAAAGACTCACATCTACCAGGTCTACACCTGGACAGCATCGATTCCACTCGCTGACAAAAGCTTACATCTACCAGGTCTACACCTGGACAGCATCGATTCCACGCGCTGACAAAGACTTACACCTACAAAGTCTTCACGTGGACAGCATCGATTCCACTCGCTGACAAAGACATCTACCAAGTCTTCACGTGGACGGCATTTATTCCACACGCTGACTAGGAATTTTTAATGAGGCCATCTCGACAAAAAGAAAAATTTAACATTACGATAATCTTAGGGAGATTAAAACAAGAAATCTATTTTTCTGTTAAATGAATAATCTCCCTTGCGCTAAAACACCTTCAACAAACCATAACAATATTTATTACAAATTAGTATGAGATTAGCAATCTAGACGACCACCTAGGGCCCCCACAACCAAATGGCCCCCTTACTTTGACCATCCCTGAATACTCCAGTACATGTTGAGCATAGACCTTACTTTAATCAACCCTGGATACTCCAGTACATGTTGAGCAAAGACCTTACTTTGACCAACCCTGGATACTCCAGTACATGTTGAGCATAGACCTTACTTTGACCATCCCTGGATACTCCAGTACATATGGAGCATAGACCTTACTTTGACCATCCCTGGATACTCCAGTACATGTTGAGCATAGACGTTACTTAAACCAACCCTGGATACTCCAGTACATGTTGAGCATAGACCTTACTTTGACCAACCCTGCATAGTCCAGTACATATGGAGCATAGACCTTACTTTGACCAACCCTGGATACTCCAGTACATGTTGAGCATAGACGTTACTTAAACCAACCCTGGATACTCCAGTACATGTTGAGCATAGACCTTACTTTGACCAACCCTGCATAGTCCAGTACATATGGAGCATAGACCTTACTTTGACCAACCCTGGATACTCCAGTACATGTTGAGCATAGACCTTACTTTGACCATCCCTGGATACTCCAGTACATATGGAGCATAGACCTTACTTTGACCAACCCTGGATACTCCAGTACATGTTGAGCATAGACCTTACTTTGACCATCCCTGGATACTCCAGTACATGTTGAGCATAGACGTTACTTAAACCAACCCTGGATACTCCAGTACATGTTGAGCATAGACCTTACTTTGACCAACCCTGCATAGTCCAGTACATGTTGAACAAAGACCTCACTTTGACCATCCCTGGATACTCCAGTACATATTGAACATAGACCTTACTTTGACCAACCCTTGATACTCCAGTACAAGTTGAACAAAGACCTTACTTTGACCAACCCTGGATACTCCAGGATAAGTTGAACAAAGACCTTACTTTGACCAACCCTAGATACTCCAGTACATGTTGAACAAAGACCTTACTTTGACCATCCCTGGATACTCCAGACACGGAAGTCCGTACATGTGAATGTCATCTGGGGTTCTGGCATCTGCGAAACAAGGAAGGCTGTCAGGGCCGTACGATTGAACAAAGTCCTCGTCAATTTTCCAATACAGAACAAGAGCGCGAATAGGCTGCACGAGAAGAGGGGAAAAAGTGACTTTGAAATAGAATAGCTGAATATTAAATAGTAATGTGAAAAGTTATACAAATGAAACGTTGGTATTAATGTGAAGAAAAGAAGCAGGGACATGTAAAAACACGAAGACTAAGACCAACAGCTCTATAAGTGTTCAAGCGAAAAATAGAAAGTATTATAAAGAAATCAAGCTGGTGCTGATGGTAAGAAATCACTGATAGGAATTAAGGAAAAAAGAGATTGAAAAAGGTTGGTGATGGTAGTGTGAACTAATTGTGGGTGTGAACTGACACATGTAGTAGTGTGAACTACCAGTGGTATGAACTTATGTGGGTATTCCTAATGTCGGTATGAACATACGGTGTGGTGAACTAATAGTGGGGATATGAGATGAGATAAACTAATCGTTTAATGAACAATCATCATTGAAATAATCTAAGCTAAAGAAAGGCTGAACTAATAATGAAATGAACAAATAGATGTGATGAGCTAATAGTGAAATGAACAGTGGATTGTGGAGTTCAATCACAACTTGATAAAAATTGTATTGTGGTGTGAACTAATAATGAAATAATCCAGTGGAAACAGAAACTAACAATAAAGAGCACTATTGGCGTCATTGATAATTGTATCTAATGACAAGTCTTGTGCTCTTTCAATCTGTTACCCGAATGACCACTCACCTTGAGAAACACCTTGAGGTCCAAAGAAGTGCAAATCTTCTCTGACCAGGGTCCAGCCGCGACGACCACGTTGTTGGCAGTGTACTGGCCCTTTGTCGTTGTCACGGCGACCGCGTCCCCTGGAGTTATTTTCGTCACGGGCTCCCCGTCTCTGATGACACCGCCCAGCCGCTGAAACACATCCTGTGGAGCGGTGTCGATGATAATTTTTACACCCTTCAATTTTATACCCTTCGTTAAATTAAAGTTGTTGCAGCAAGAGCCATTTCAAAAGGGGGGCTGTCACAGATTGACTGTGTGTATCTGTGTGTGTGTGTTCTGAGGGTGTGATTAGCTGTGTATCATGTATGGTATGCATGGTCAAAGGGAGAGAATCGGCGTTTGACTGATGATAGAATGACATCAAGGAATACGTGTGTGGGTGTGTGTGTAGTGGACGTGTGTGCAGGAATTTGATGTCCAGTCAGTGTGTTAGGGAAATGTAAAGGGTGGACTGAGATTTTAAGGCCCTGTTGAGGTTTTGTTATGTGACATCTCACTGATAAAGGACTACTGTGGCAGGGCCCCCATTTAAGTACTAATAATTAAATCTGATTCTAGGATTGCCCCGACGGTACCTCTGGGAGTCTCTGCCCAGGGGCCCCGCAAGTACCTAAAGAACCGATTAGATTTCAAGTTTCCTTTACCGCTGAAATAATTCTCTTACAAAAATCATGAGGACATTTTTTTCACCTGGAACGCTCTGAGGCATTTGTCAGCTTTCAGCAGGCCTCCCCGTGGGTCCAACACGGCGCTGAAGTCTCCGCCATCTATAATCGCGGGGAACCGACGCCGCACTTCTGCTGACGTCAGCACCTCGTGCGGCACCTGGAAAGCCCTCAGGACGTGTGTGATCTTCCCGAGAGCCACGGAATTGTTGAAGTGAAAGCTGAGCATGCCGCAGTTTCTGATGACGTCAAAAAATGAATTTAATAGATGCTGTAAAATCAAACTGATTTTAAAGTATTCCATAATCATAAGCTATGTCATACTCAGGATCAGGGCCATCTCATGATCATCATGTGCCCTAGGCACTTTTCCATCTAAATTGATATGGGGGGGCCCGAGCTAGAGAGCAGTTACAGTACATTCGTATTTGAAATTTTATTTTTAGACTTTCGTGACCCTTCTTATATTTGTGGGCCCCCCCAGGCAGAGAGCCTACTGTGACCATAGGGGGTTAGACTATGTTAAATAGTGGATCTGAAGCAAAGGATACAATATGACGTTCACCCTGACGGTGGACAGCTGGATGAAAACGACCTTCATGGTTAGTTATTGTCTTCAAATATCACAATAGTTACAGTGCAGCCAATGTGCACAAAAGCTGCAAGAGCTTCACTGTTAATGTTATTAAGCCAACAATGAGGTCTCTACCCATGGATGCTGACCCTTCACTGGAGAGGACACGGTTTCCAACAGAGTCACCGTTAGAGCCCCTGGAAATGAACAGGCAAGTTTGGGATAGGACCCCCTCACCACCCGACTTTGTATGTATAATGTATACCCACATGAACAGATGACTCTAGGATAAAATCCCTGACTTTGTATGTATACCCACATGAACAGATGACTCTAGGATAAAATCCCTGACTTTGTATGTATACCCACATGAACAGATGACTCTAGGATAAAATCCCTGACATTGTATGTATACCCACATGAACAGATGACTCTAGGATAAAATCCCTGACTTTGTATGTATACCCACATGAACAGATGACTCTAGGATAAAATCCCTGACATTGTATGTATACCAACATGAACAGATGACTCTAGGATAAAATCCCTGACTTTGTATGTATACCCACATGAACAGATGACTCTAGGATAAAATCCCTGACATTGTATGTATACCCACATGAACAGATGACTCTAGGATAAAATCCATGACATTGTATGTATACCCACATGAACAGATTTGTGTTGGATTCCTTCTCCAGCTGTGCCCACATCGGGAATGCGTCCACCATCATCCGGACATAGAATTCGTCATCGTAGACGTACCTGGTGATCCTGCTCTGCCCGTGGGAGCTGCCCCGAGAGTGTGGCAGTGGGAACTGTAAAGAGATTTGCAGGGGGGGAGGGGGAGGGGGGGCGAGGACGGAGACATTAATTCAACTGACGTAAACGGGTACAAAGAAAACAACACGTAGGACATTTGAGACACGCAGGACAGGTGTGTGTGTGTGTACACAGAACCTGACATAACATAGACAATTCTAATGAATAGATTGGCGGCGGGGGGGGGGGGAGGGGGTTGCATATAGAGAGAATGGGGAAGAACAGATGTACCAAAATCACTATACATGTACAAGGCTTAAAGTTAATGAGGAAAGTGTAAAGGGCGGAGCAAGAAACAGACGGATGGATGACGTAGAGAAAGACCTTGAACCCGTGTGCAAGAACTTAGGTCCATTGTAAACATTTGACAACTACTGTTTGATCTTTCTTCAGTCATCCCGGGGAAAAAATGCAAAAAAGTGAAGTGAGCTTTCTGCCATGTGAATAATGAATGTTATTGTCTTTTTCTGTGCCACAACCCCCTACCCCTTTCCCCGTACATGCAAATTTGACGTCAATGTTTGTCTCTACTTCTTCACCACCGCCCCCCCCCATCTTTGTACAGTACTTGACATCCGTATAATCCGATAGTCTTACTATGGTTTGAAGTGTGTATAGCCAGAAACGTGCATAGCCAGAGGCGTGCATAGCCAGAGGCGTGCATAGCCAGCAATGGCGTAGGATGGGTACTGCGGGTACACAGCCGCACATGGCGCCGAACTAGGCAAGGGGCGCCGAACTAGGCAAGGGGCGCCGAACTAGGCAAGGGGCGCCGAACTAGGCAAGGGGCGCTGAACTAGGCAAGGGGCGCCTAAAGAGCGGTGTTTAATGTTTTTGCAATTTCAGATTGGGAGGAGGACGCCAAAAAGAAAAATATGTAGATCGCACAGGGCGCCGAAATAGCTGGCTCCGGCTCTGATAGCTAGAAGTGTGTACGGATTAACTGGTTTGGCAGGTAACACCACCCCATTCGTCCGGATAAGGTGAGAGTTTGTTGTGTTTATTCCCCATCATTTGATAGTAAAATATATACCCCTACCCTCTCGCGCCAGCCAGGCGAAATCGCTCACAAGAATAAATTAGCTTAAAGTATACCAGCGTGGGGCGCCTACACTCATGGAGCCCCGCTACTTAAATTCATGTGGGTGGGGGGGGGGCGTGCATAATGAAGTTAACATATGGCTGTGTCTGTGTGCTAAATGTAAGCAGACAAAATGAAGAAATTACATTCATCAGTACATAGTACATGCACTATTTGGGATTTCATATGTTGAACATGATAAGTGGCAGATTTCTTTTTTCTCCTCCTAATGAAGAACAGCAAATTTTACTATTGCGAGAGTATCAGGCACGAAATAAACTCACGACATATGGATAATTTTTAGACACATGGATAATTTTTGAAACATAGATAACTTTTGACACATGGATAATTTTTTTTTTACATATGGATAATTTTTCAAATATGGATACTTGCTATTGTTTCTAAAACTTGTTGTCATTAACCAAAGACTCTTGACAAAAATGTCAGGAATATATGAAAGGCATGTTTACCGAAATTTCGTTATAACGAAATTAACAACACCAACAGGGATGGTTAGCAAACGATTATCTAAATGCTCACACTAAAATCTGCTACCTGCAAAAAAAAAAGTTACCTGCTCAATTAGAAGTGTTTTCTGTCCCCTCTTCGCCAAGTTATAGGCAACAGACGATCCTTCTATGCCCGCTCCTATCACTATGACGTCATATGCTGCCCTGTTCAACGTCATTGTATTCCGTTTCGTCAAGAAACAAAACTTTACCAACCAATCCGCTGTTTTAGCTAATAATGATATAGTCCGGTAATTAGAGAAACCCTGCAGATAAAATAAGAAACTGGGTCATGGTTACTTTGCAATAGAAACAGCTGGTGTGTAATTTTACTATTCGGATAATCAGTTGATTCGTTACACAGATATGAACATCTTTTATGCAAATCTTAATTCCTATAACAAATAATATTTTTTGCCCTACTTACGGAGTAAAATATATAACGAAAATCGGACATCGGTACAGTTTTAAAAAGTTAAACAACACATCTATAACTTGACCTTACGGTGTAGAGTTTAACTGTGCATCCATTAAAATTTTTAACTGGTAAAAAATCAAAAGTTGCTACGTTACTAAAGATTTTTTTTAAAGGAATTGTATACAGTATTATGAATGACATGATAAAAATATCATTAGTGTCTTAGTAGCCTACAATTTGACCCAGGCCAGACAGTTATCATTCTCTTGCTTAATTAACGCTGCAAAGAATAAAATGGTATACCGAGAAGCAGACGACAAGATCAGGTACTCTTACTCTCAAACAAAAAATGGTAAAAAATAACAATTTATCATGGGTGGAATTTTAATTCATAAGATATCATTAGACAGGCTGGGGGAGGGGGGGAGCAGGTACAGGGCCGGATTTAGACTTGATAAGGCCCTAAACTAGTTGAGATATGGGGGCCTTTTATCAATGCAGATATTATATGTCATTGCCAAATATTTAGGTGTATACATGACAATCGCTCACTTGGACAATTTTTGGGCCCCCACCAAAAACAAAAAGGTGGGGGGTGTGGGTGGTCTAAGCTATAGCTTGTGTAGCTTACACGTAAATCCTGCACTGGGCAGGTGAGTGGAGGAGGGGTATAGTGAATGGAGAGATAGATGGGGGATCGAAGGAGGAGGGGGGGATAATGGAAAGAATGACCAAAGTATAGGAAGATATATGGATGGCAGGCAACAGTCCCTCTAGTACCCAGTGTAAAAAAAATTGCCTTTTTTTTAACGGTCATGTTTTGTCCTTGTCATTGTTTTCACTTTATCCGTGCATGTTTTTCCAATGTTCTACGATCTATCTACCATCAACCTACCGTTTATCTATCATCTATCTACCATCTGCCTACCGTCTATCTACCATCTATCTACCATCTGCCTACCGTCTATCTACCATCTATCTACCATCTGCCTACCGTCTATCTACCATCTATTTACCATCTGCCTACCGTCTATCTACCATATATCTACCATCTTCCTACCGTCTATCTACCATCTATCTACCATCTTTTATATCGGTGTTAATATTACAAACCAGAAACTACAAAACATAATGAAGTTGTAATGGTTAGTTTATTTAATCAAGGTCAAACATATTATTTACAATGATAACACATTCCTCTTTTAATTACTTAAAACGCACAATGTAACAAACATATAAAAAAACATAGAGCAAACATATAACAAACATGTAACAAACTTATACAAAATATATGATTAAACATATGGCAGGCATATAAGAAACATATAACAGATATATAACAAAAATACAACAAACATGTAAAAACTTATAGCAGAGACGTATAACAAACATAGAACAGACTGATAAAAAAAAAACACATAACTAATGTAATAAAAAAACTCCATGTACAATCTCTATCAACTTAATAACGAAAATTCTCTGATTATTCTTTCATTTTTTTTTCTTTTTGACGTCCTGTTTAACCAAATCTCAAGTGACATATGAAGTCACGTCATTAAATACCCGGCTGACATTAACATTTGTTTTCAGCAAACAGGTACACGCATATGCGTGCACAGCATTAAGCCCGAACACTGGAGATGAGTATCATTAGAGGTTGGCTTTGGGTGAAAATCGGTTCAGCTTGAATGGCGCCATGTTGTAGGTCTGGGGCTCCTTCAGCACCAGCTCGGACACGGCCTTGCCCACGGCTGGGGCCAGCTTGAACCCGTGACCTGTCACGCGATTGAAGAAAAAAAAAAGATTAAAAAAAATAATGCGGGACAACTCATCAATAACAACGGATAGAAATATGAGTGCACATGGGTCGGGGGTATAGACCAGGGGTCGGCAACCTGCGGCTCGCGAGCCGATGTCAAGTTGCGGCTCTTCCGATGTCAAATTGCAGCCTAATCAAATACAATAATATTGAAACAACAATTTTAGTGGCTCTGTAAAAATTGAGAAAGTTGTAAATTATAACTTTTGGCTCTTCCGTCTCAAAAGGTTGCCGACCTCTGGTATAGACAATGAGTATGTAACGTATGTAAATTAGCGCGTGTCTGAATTATACACTTCTGGACTTTTGAAAAAAAGTTTAGTTTGAGATTACATGAGAATTTTTTTTTTTTTTATAATATTCGTCGTTAAATTGTGCGCATCTTAAATGCGGTTTATTTAGAGTAACCGTGGTTAGATACGGCTTTCCATAAAGTTTGGTGCAACTTCCATTAGGTTAGATACGGCTTTCCATAAAGTTTGGTGCAACTTCCATTAGGTTAGATACGGCTTTCCATAAAGTTTGGTGCAACTTCCATTAGGTTAGATACGGCTTTCCATAAAGTTTGGTGCAACTTCCATTAGGTTAGATACGGCTTTCCATAAAGTTTGGTGCAACTTCCATTAGGTTAGATACGGCTTTCCATAAAGTTTGGTGCAACTTCCATTAGGTTAGATACGGCTTTCCATAAAGTTTGGTGCAACTTCCATTAGGTTAGATACGGCTTTCCATAAAGTTTGGTGCAACTTCCATTAGGTTAGATACGGCTTTCCATAAAGTTTGGTGCAACTTCCATTAGGTTAGATACGGCTTTCCATAAAGTTTGGTGCAACTTCCATTAGGTTAGATACGGCTTTCCATAAAGTTTGGTGCAACTTCCATTAGGTTAGATACGGCTTTCCATAAAGTTTGGTGCAACTTCCATTAGGTTAGATACGGCTTTCCATAAAGTTTGGTGCAACTTCCATTGAATCAGTGTTTTTTTATTTTTTATTTTATTATCTTTATATTACAATCATATTGTTATGCAGGTATTATTATAACTACGGTGTAGTTCTATTTATATTGTTTTATAATGTAAACAAATTCGTTATGTAGCTCCCACCCATCTCACACACGCCCCCCCCCCCAAAACTCCCCAATTTAGTGACATTAAAAAAAAAACCAGGTCTTTGGAATCGTCTGCTCGTTACAAAGCTCCTATGTTGTTGTTTCTTCGATCCATCAATACAAAATCAATAAATTATTATAGAAGTGTAGAAACTCGGTGTACAACGTCACCAGAAAGGTGGCACCATTTAAATCGGTAAGTTACCTGAGAAACCTGCAGCGATGACGATGTTGCTGTAAGTGGGATGTCGGTCAATGAATGGGTTGTGATCGGGTGTGTTCTGGAAAGAAACATAAACAAACCAATTAGATGTTATATATCTATATTTCCTTTCAAAAAAAAAGGCAAACGCAAAATGTATCAGGGGCGTCACTTATTGGAACTAGCTACCCTCACCTCACCCCAGACTACTATATCTACAATCAGAGACGTTCTTATGGATAGAGAAAGTATGGAAGCTCCCCCTTCCAACACAGCCAATATGGCCCCCCCTCAGGTACTAATTTCTATGAAATTTTATGAGCTGGGGACCAGAACCGGAACTTGTTGCCTGGGGCCCACAAACATCTCTGGAAGTCTCTGCTGAACAGGTAAAGTTAATAATTTTAAGGTCCAGCGATGTGACTTTTTGGGGTCATAGGGCATAGGCAAAGTACATTTGGGGGGGGGGGGCTTATGGCAAAAGTAATTCAGGGACCGCCGCACACACAAAAATGCCCGTTAAAGGGCCCCTGAAAAGTAATCATTGCTCTTCATTTTCTCTACGTGAGGGTACGGGGGGGTCTTCAGCAATGGGGACCCTTGCCAGTTTCTCCATCTTCAAGAAGAACACTGTCACCACCAGCCGCATCTTGATCTCTTCAGAAGGCTGAGATGCGTTCGACATACTATCACGGATGACTTGACGATTGGAAGCATTTGAACATGTGGCCAGATCCTTTTACATCCAACTATCGCCCAACTTCTAAAACCAATTTATGAAAAATAGGCCATAATTTTGTTTTTAATCAGATTATTAAAGAAAAAAAAAGTCAGCCAAACGGGCAAAAAAATCCAATCTCACCGTATACATGCAGTATTCTTTAATTGCCGGCTTGCTCTCCAAAATATCAAAAGTAGTGGCCAGATTTCTCTTCACCTCTTCCTCAATCCATCCGTCGTTCTCCACTTTGTCTCGTTCGTCTGGATTCGTCAGAGCGCCTTGGTGGAGACAGATCTGCCGACACACAGACCATGGGATTAGAGAGTCGTTGAACCAAGTCATGCGTACTAAAAGTAGTCGCCACTCGATGGTTAGTCACTTCCAGCACCACCACCCCCCCAAACACCCCTTACCTGTCCCCTCATTTATTATCTATGCACGGGTACTAATGTCGTAGTATACCTGTGGGGGCTGGGGGCCCTGTGCTATGTCGAAGGAATTTTTTTCCCAATTACCCCCCACACACCCCTGCGGCTGTGTGTGTTGTCGGGCGTGTGGTTGTGTGTGTGTGTGCGTGTGGCTCCGAATTAAAACCTACTTCAATGAGCCCCGTACCCAGATCTAAACTATTTCAGTTAGTCCCCTCATTCCTGTAGCCCCAGATTAAAAACTTACCTCAATGAGGGGGGCCCCATGCCGGTAGCCCCCAGATCTAAAACTTACTTTTATCAGTCCCGGGTACTCCTTCTCTGGGAATCCGTAGACATTGAAAGTGTCCTCGGTCCTGGAGTCGATGAAACACGGAAACTTCTTGAAGTCTCGACCTTCAAACTTCTCCTTGTCCACTTTCCAGTACATGACCACAGTCCGGACGGGCTGTAAACAAACAGACAGACAGACAGATAAGTAACAAAAAAACATTAACAAAAAATAATCAACGTTAGTTGACCATCAGCATTGGGAGAAAGTAATGGAAATCATTCAAGCGGAAAGTTAGTGGTTCATCGCTTTCTTGCATTTTTTTTTTAAACTCTCCAAGTCCCGCGGTTCTAAATATTATTCGCGCCTGTCCCCCAATGGCGGCGAAAGTAAGTTTTTTTTTCCTCCGGCACCTCTCACATTTAAGTTCGTTAAATTATTGATTATTTAAAAAAATAAAATTACATGTTCCTGCGTAACCTCTGCATAAAACTTTTCGCTCCCACACTTCCCTTTAGGGGTACGCGTACCACCGGTTGAGACCCGAATCCCTGGGTCATATCCACTCCACCTAAACACTCACAACCGAAACAACAACAACAGCAAATTGGTGAATTGAATGGGAATCAATCAAGCTGAACGCTGACCGCCCATATGATTGGTTATTTTATATATATTTTTTGTTTTCTCTCAAGCGGTATCGACGTAAACAGTGGATGTTTCAACATCTGGACTCCCGCCTACACCCCACCCACAATCTTTTATTTAGTAACAACTATAGCTGATTATGTGTTTTGTGTAGGGCTGTACCGGATTCTGATTTTTAGATCCTGCAGGATCGGAACCGGAATCGGATTTAATATTTGATTCCAGCCGGAATCGGAACAGGAACCGGATTTTACAGAATTAAATAGTAATTTACCGAACGAAGTAGTAATTTCTCGCCTAACATAAAAAAAGATATAAGAATGAAAAATAGAATAAAAATTTAGCTTTTAAGTTCTAGATAGCAAAAAAACAGTATTAACCATTTAGATCTTGAAGACTGTAACTAAAACCCCTTCCCCAATCTTGAGTTAAGAAAGATAACTCTGTCAAAATAACAGGTTCTTCGTTTTAAAAATTTATTTTAATAAAGTTGTACCTAATTTAACCTGATTTCTATTACAATCAAACAAAGAAATGGATAACATATCTTAGAAAATATAATAAACATTTTATTAATAAATGAATTCCACTATATATATATATATATATATATATATATATATATATATATAGAGAGAGAGAGAGAGAGAGAGAGAGAGAGAGAGAGAGAGAGAGAGAGAGAGAGAGAGGAATTCATTTATTAATAAATGTATATTATTTTTCTTTAGTTTTCCATAGTGACGTCACTGAACCGTGTTATTTCATTCATACTTTCATTTAAACCATTATTTGACTATTTCCCATAAAAACGCAAATTAAAATGCATTTCAAATCTAAATCAATATCACTTTAACGTTCAATTAAAAATGTATCTTCAAGTTATTTATCTAAATTTGCGAGGAATTATATCCAAATCGTGACAAAATCCACTAAATTAAAAAATGTGCAGAAAAATAAATTATTGGAACTTTTTTAAAACTGTAAACACCCAAAAATAGATCGTTGTCTGCTCTTTAAAAAAAAAGTTAAACTTTGATAGCTAAATATAGTTTATAGAAAACACGGAATCAAAAGTAGCGGAAGATAAGGTGTCGTATTACTAGACCAGGGTCGGCAACCTTTTGAGACGGAAGAGCCTAAAGTTATAATTTACAATTTTCTCAATTTTTAAAGAGCCACTAAATTTGTTGTTTCAATATTACGGTATTTGATCAGGCCGCAATTTGACATCGAAAGAGCCACAACTTGACATCGAAAGAGCCGCATGCGGCTCGCGAGCCTCAGGTTGCCGACACCTGTACTAGACTAAATACGATTCAAATCTTCCTTTTTAATATATTTGGACTTACATATAGAACTAAAAGCGATCGACGTTATTGTAGTTTTAAAATCAAAGGAAGTTATTGTTTTAATTTAATTGAATAGCACTAAATATTTCAAAATTATGTTTCAAACAACAAAGAAATCCGGCTTAAATCCGGCACATTTTAACCGGAACCGGAATCGGAACCGGATTTGTTAAAACTGCCGGAATCCGGCTTAACAGGTACTGGAATGGGATTCCGGTACAGCCCTAGTTTTGTGTGTTTGTTGGTTTGTCTCAACTTACAGTCAACAATATAAAACACAGCTTCAAGACGCAGGACTATTTATAGGTTGTGGTATTCCCGAATACGTCATAGATGACACCTCGCGTTGTTTCGTTCGGGTTAGGGTCAAAGTTCAACTTTGCTTTCTATGTATTTTCTCCCAAGATGTCAGCCTCTTATTTTGTTTGATTGCTTATTTAAAAATAAAATTATAGTAATTATATTGATTGATAAGGCGGCGTATTTTACGCCGCGGGATGACTAGTAAGGATGATTTGTAAAGCAGCGAGCGATGGATGCAGATTTTATTTGATTTTTTAAATATATATATATATATATATATATATATATATATATATATATATATATATATATATAACCCTAACCCTGTTTTAGCTGGATAATACGATATACGGATGTGAAGGCAAAATTAATTCGTCACTGTCCATCCCTCCCCACCGCGCTAAATGAGGCGTGTGCTTGTAGGTGTGTCCGAGTGTGTTGGACATTGTCCACAGCGCTGACTGACCTGAAGTGGCAGACTGAGGCCCAAAGATGTGCAGAACCTGCCGGCCCAGGCCCCAGCGGCGATCACCAGACCCGAGGCCGCGTACACTGCCCTGGATGTCTCCACGTGGACCACGTCGCCGGGAGTCACTTTTATCACGGGCTCCTCGTCTCGTATGACACCGCCCAGTTGTTTGAGCACCGTCTGAAATAGAAGAATTAGGTCACAACAAGGTTATGAAATTAATTTATTCAGGTAATACTGAAACAGAAAAGAAATAATACCCACACTCGATAAAGCCGTTGAAATATCCTTCAACAGTGGGTCAGCGTGGTGGGCCTCGGACTAAAAGGGTCTTATAGATAGGTACTTTAGCCAAGGGGGCCGCATATTTCTCCAAATATCTCTGCCTAGGGGCCCATATTTCTATAAAATCTTGGTCTAGCGGCCCTAACGTGTACAGAAGTATTTGCCTAGGGTCACCAAAAATTTAAGACCGGCTCTCTGACACCACACAAGTGATTTCTTCACAGAGATCTCGCCACAAACATCTCCCCCCCCCACACACACACACAACATCTCTCTGACCCCACTGCCACGTTTCTCCCACTCAGACATCGTTCATCCTGCACAGTGAGTTACTGACCCTCGCATCCATCTCCCACACAATATCCCCCCTTGCCCCCCTCCTCTCCCAGCGGAACGGGATGTTTGATGTGTAGACGAACGAATAGCCACACAAACATACAGACTTACAGATTACATAAGGTAAAACACAGATACAAAAAAAAATCACTGATACTAACTCCGAGATAATTGTAAACAAGAATGGGATAATCAAAATGACAAACTGCCTCAACTGTAGGAAATCTAAATCTATCTTCAGATATACATGTGCTCATTTTTAAGACGCTTGCTAATTTTTTGGCATTTCAATATGCGCTACTTTAAATACAGAGCGGTCATGTGGTAAAGCGCTCGACTGTCGACTCAATGGATCGATCTCCGTTGAGGACCAGAGGATATTTTAGGTCTTGGCTTAAGTCCCCGCTATATCTTCCGTGGTGCCTCCATGGCCATTGCACTATCGACTATGGTGGGGATGAAAGAAGGGCACCACAAAAACCGTCCCATTAGTGGTTTATAGGATCTAAGAGATTTCATCTCATCTTTACAGGGACTTCACACACTTTAAACATAGTTGAATAAAGAACGCAGTGTCAAAAGTATCAAAGGAACAGCAATCAGCAAGGAACAGCAATCAGCAAGGAACAGCAATCAGCAAGGAACAGCAATCAGCAAGGAACAGCAATCAGGGCCATCTTATCACATCTGGACATCATGAGACTCATGCTATTCGACCAATTTACATTTCACTCTTCTGACTGATTGTCGTTGGGGTGGCCCCCCGTACGCTACCCAACCCGGAAGCCCTCACTGATGTTAAGACGGCTCTGATAATGACATAATTACGCCATTCACACACCGTCACTCACACACACACACACACACACATATCTTGTTACCTGAAAAGCTCTTAAAGCTCTGTCCGCTCTCAACAGACCCCCGCTTGGGTCCCACACCCCGGCGCAGCCGTCGCCGCCCTTGATGTGCGGGAAACGCCTCTTTAAGTCCGCTGGTGAGAGTATCTCGTGGGGGACGCTGTGGGCCTTCAGGGACGTAGACACGTTGCTCAGGGTTTTAGAACCGTCGTAGTGCAGGTCCAGGAGCCCGCTGTTACTGTAAATTTGTGTCACGTGACAAAGTAAAAAAAAAATATTTCGTTTGTAATTTTTGTGATGGATGCTGTCGAATTATTATTATTATTATTATTATTATTATTTGAAATACAAGTATGAAATTAGGTATGTCTATAAGAACAGTGCTGTTGTCGGGTCTTTGGGGGCTCTCATCAAAACAGATATTTGAAGACCCTGGGAAAAATGTATTTGGGACCCTCTTCGCATGCCATTTAACAGAAATTAAAACTGAAAGAGAGCCCTGAGTAAATGCCCCTTTTTTATTTCCTATCTAAAAGAAGAGCTCCGTAAATACGGGTAAAAATGAAATACTCTCTTAGTCCGTGGTATCAGTTCTGTGTATTTAGCAGATTTCAAACAGACTTAATTTAATTAGAGCTAGATGGACACGATGAATAGACAGAACTAATTTAATGGACGTCTTTCGGTAGGCGAGGCGTAGGCTTCACTCAAAAGATATCGACTTTATACAGCAGACGTGAACTTTGCTTAGCAGACGTGGACCATACAGCCTCTACACAGGACCCCCAAATATCTCTGAGTCTGTAGCCAGGGGCCCAAGTAATGTCTCTGAAATCCTCTACCCAGGGCCCCCAAATATCTGAGTCTGTAGCCAGGGGCCCAAATAATGTCTCTGAAAGTTACTAGCCAAGGGTCCTCCAAATGTCTCTAGAGAGCTGCCCTGGTGAGGGAAGTGAGCTATACCATATGTGTGTGACAGACAGTGTAGAAATTTTTACCTCCCCCCAACCCCCCCCCCCCCACACACACACTGTCGATCAACAAACACAAACAGCCGCTCTACCTACACGAAGAAGTCGGCCCCTGACTCCTTCTCCAGCTGGGCCCACATCGGGAAGGCGTCGACCATCATGCGGACGTAGAACTCATCGGCATAGGCGTACCTTGTAATGCGGCTCTGTCCGTGGGAGCTCCCCCGTGAGTGGGGCAGGGGGAACTAAGAGGGGAAAAAAATATTTGAACAAAAAAAATTCATTACAAATGTTCATATAAAATATCAAAATAATGGTTAGGTCTGTCTATCTAATGGCACTGGGTTCCTTGACAAGCAGAGATGTTCATAGCCATAGGAGAACTATGCACTCACTTCTAAAAGCCTTCCCACCCACCCCCGAAGAGTATTATTGTCTATTCGGCACTTGGTCATACCTATATCTTTCCCTTGAAACCCCCTCCCCCAAGAAATATTAAAAAAGGTACTGTCACCAACTATCTCCATAATCAAGTTATCATAAATGTAAATGATTAACTCCAAACAGCGTAAACTCACATTCTTTCCGAAACAAAACATTTAAATATTTTACAAACACCGCCCACCTGCTCTATGAGTAGAACTCTTTTTCCTTTCTTGGCTAAGTTGTACGCACTGGACGAACCCTCGATGCCTGCACCAATAACGATTACGTCATACGCAGCTTTGCTCATTTTTTACAAAGTATGTAAATGTAATCTCGATTCTGCTATTTTACAGTAGTCTGCAAAAATAAAAAAAATATATATAAAAAACTGGCATTAAAAAAATCACTGGGCTATAAGACACAACTGCGCACACTTAGAAACATACACACACAAATACAAAGCTGCACACATGCACAAATACACAGACAAGCAGATATCTACACATATACTCAGACAAGTACAAAGCTACCAACACTAGCTACGAGACATGTAATTTAAATTTTAGAACTTGCATGACATTTACACACACATACACACATACACACACACACACACACACAATGCATAAAAATAAAGTTTTTATTATATATGAGGGTGCACTAAAACAAGAGGTGGCACAGGTTTAGAGAGTAGCGAAATTGGGGAACAGTAAAATGTAATAATGACGTAATAAAGATTGGGAAACGGTCTACAGCAGTGATGCTAAACCTTTTTTTTTTTCTGTGGGCCATTATTGTCTGCCAAAAACATTTGGAGGGCCAAAAATATCATTTTTATATATGTATGTATATAATGAGATGTTATTTTTTTAAACTTGTGGGGGCCAAAAAATTATCATAAAGGACCAAATTTGGCCCGCGGGCCAGTATTTTAGCATCGCTGGTCTACAGGAATAACCGCTCGTCAGCAGCTGTTGGTGTTCATTTTGCAGCAAAAAAAAAGATCCATAATTTTGAGCTCATTTATGTATTTTGCTAAACGGCAAGCTGGGGGGGGGGGGCTCTGAGCACACAGCCTACCAAGTGCGAGTTCATTTTAACCTCAGATTACAGTATCCGATGGGGCTTTGAAGTACCGGGGCCCAGGACAAGTATCATGGCCACACACCCCTTGCTTTGGCATTGCATCGATGGATGGTGAAGTCGCAAGGATCACCTTCATATTCATATATAGATACCGTCAAGAAGTTCAGCAGTGAATATGACTTAGATAAACAAACCGTGCTGTAAGCAATTTTTTTTTATTGGATCATTTGATATGCGCGCGGCCTGTGTTATAACAACACATCCCACCCCTGCGCGCTTCACATATAGTGTGTCAAGTTTCTGGCCCAGATGTGTCGCGCAATCAAATGACCCTGTCAATTATTAGGCCAAGTTTAAAGTTTTAATATATATATATATATATATATATATATATATATATATATATATATATATTAGATTCAATACAGAAAGAGTAACACTTAAAGCTGTACATGCCAATCAAACTGTTGCGGCCTCGCTAAACAATACACGTTAAGTACTGTCACTCTTTAGTTAAATGGGGGGAAACAGCTGATCAGGTTATCCACATGAATAAGAAAAAAATTAAACTCACTATTACAGAAGCATCAGTGGGTTTGTGTTTTAGAACTGTGTACTTTTTTCTTAGCCAGCGCGTGAAATTTCGGTAAGTGGGCTAAAGAATTTCAAACGGTGTAAAGTCAAGAAAATCACTCCACTTTTTTTTTGCATCAATTTTAGGTACCACAAACTGATTTTTTAAAATGGTTTTACAGCTTTTTTCAACATGAATATTGCAAGAACTCGAGAATCTAAGATGGTGGACATCAAATTTATTACTATAGCTCAAATAGTTTAAGAGATATAAATTTTTGAAAATGTGACTTTTTCATTTTTTCACAACACCTTCAAAAAGGCCATTTTCGCCAAGTGTTATCTGCAAAAGTATTCCCTGTACACCAAATCATTTACATTCAATACAAACACAAATATACATAGAATAAACTCAATTTTTTTCAATGGTGTAAAATTATAATATCATTAAAATTTATAGCATTGAAAATGGGTTTTCATCATTTTTTAGAAAAAATAAAAAGGGAGATAAATTTTCAAAATTCGTGACATTTCAAAAAATCATAATAAATATTGTAATCAACACACATAAGAACTAATTACATCAATCTGTAGGGTAACTTAAGCTCTATACATTCAAATAGTCATAATATCTTAAGATTATTTATGTTTAATATAATAAAGGTTAGAAATAGGTGGGGTAAAAAAAAACTAAAAAATTGGTCATTTTAAAAAATTAACAAAAAAAGAACAATTACGTATATATTCAACATTTACATATGAAAATGTAGGGTATACATAGCTCTTAACTATAAAATAGTCTTTAGACCAATTACTTTTATGTATACAGTACCGGGATGGTTAAATCCATGCATAAAAAATCAATAAAAAATACTTTTCATTAGGGAAAAATCCACTATTAAGTATTATTTGAAACGTTATATTAGTAACAATAGTAACAGTAACATTAGATGCATACATTTCAATTATATTCTAATTATTTCATAAGTCATGGAAAGCTAACAAATAATTTACGCATTTTACCACTACATGAGCTCACCTAAATAAGTGCAACTTTCGAAATTTAAATAATTTTAATTTTAAGTTATATTTTATAAGCATATACCATTTAAATGAGTTATTAATGTACCATTTAATTGATCAGTAGGACCGGATTTAGACGTCATAAGGCCCTAAGCTATTTGGGATATAGAAATGTTCCCTTAGCCCTACTGGGCCATCGGGGCAGATGAAGTGTAGTATTCTTCTCTTTCTATAACCACGACATATGAAGGGATTATGTGTTAGCACAACGCCCAGCCGCCTTTACTTCCCCAAGTTAATTCAGGTACACATTTAAAGCCGGGTGGACTTGTGGGACGACTTTGCACCAGATAACATGTCGACAGTCGAGTATCTACACCACTCGGCCATCCGTCATTTGTGATATGGGGCCCTTTATAATTCCAGAAATTAAATGGCAGTGCCAAATATCTAAACATGTATAACAATCGCTCACTCTAACAATTTTTTGGGGGCCTCCTAAAAAAGTGGGGGCCCTAAGCTACAGCCCCGTAGCCAAGGGGGGGCACTGGGGGTGCCGTGCCCCCCGCTAGGTATGGAGTGCCCCCCGCTTAAAAAAGAAAAAAAGAAGAAAAAATAAAGAAAAAGTAAAGGTGCCCCCCTGCTTACTTTGACCTGGCCACGGGCCTGCTAAGCTATAGCTTTTGTAGGTTATATATAAATCCTGCACTGTTGATTAGCATCATTCCCTTCTTTTTAAATTTTATCTTTCAATACCTCTCATAGTAATAAAGGTTTATTTCTGGAGCTTTTCAAAACACATCTGTTTTGTTTCAATTCATGCTTACTTAGAAATAATGTACTGTTTTCTTGATCATTTAGTGATTTTAACTCTAATTTCTTCTTGATATAGTACTACTATTTCATCAAGGACAATTTTTCCAATTATTGACCCTACCATTAAAAGTTTTATTTGTTTTAAATGTTTTATTATGTTTTCATCTATTTCTCTGTTATTATTTGTTTATCAAGAGTTTGAATGTCTGTTGTTTACTTCATATAATTATAATACATAAAAAATGAATGAAAAGTTCATTAGTTAATCTCTGTAGTTTTGAAAGAACAGACTCCTTAAGGGGACTGTGTATATTATTCTTATTCACTCCAAAAGCTGCAATATATAACCCACATTCAAAATTGGTCCAAATAGGTTACATAATAAACTGCTCATATGGTATTTAAACACATAAAAGTCTTTTCTATGTGTTACTTAACTTGATTACACTTATACCAGTTCTTCTTTTTTTGTTTTTGGATTTGTGAGAACCATATTTAATTAAAGGTAGAAGATGTTCATACTTCAATATATTTATAATACTAAAACTGAACTAATATTAATAATTAAATACTTAATAATAATACAAACGCATGAGTGGCTAAGAGATATTTTAATTTTAAAAAAATACAGGCGTAACAGTTACATGAGTCCATGACTTGCCATTTTCCTCTTTCAAAACCAGAGTTGAAGAAGTAATGTATTACTAGTCTAGTAGCCAAGGCAATAAAGGTATTCCCTCCAACTAGCACAGAAACCTTCTATAAAGTATTGAGCTGTACACCGTCTGATAGAGACAATTATGATATTTAAAAAATGGTTCTTACTTAGATAATAGTGAATTTATGCATAGACTAAAAATAACAGTTATATTACAACAATAATTGAAAAAATATCCATTCAATAATAGTTATGTTAATTCGGTCAGTCTACAATCTACTATATGTTTACATTGACAACCAATTACCGACCAAGTGACCTGTTATATTTGTTTTAATTTGAGATAATAAAACTATCTAACAACTGTAAAAAATATATACTAGTCAATTTTGAATATATAATCTCTTAGAAAAAATATTATCTTTTTAAAAAAATAGCCAGAAAAAAAATAGAAGTGTCCGCAAACATGAGGGGTATCGTTCAATGTACAAAAGCATCAAAATGGCCTCGAGGTTTATCATATTAAAGTTATTATAACTACAACAATAAACATTTCCAAAGAGATATAAAGCTAAAAGAGAAAGGAACAAATAAAGTAACTATTTATCTACATGTTTTTATCGTTTTTACTTACCAACTAGGTGTTTAAGTCCCAATAAAGTTCTATACATTGTGACTGGTGTAGCGTTGCCAACATGATTGTCGGCCATTTTTTACGGTCGTGCAAGAAGGGTGAAAAATGCGTGTTATATGCTATTGCTTAGCGCTCTGCGATTCTGGGCCATGCTTACAAATTAAGTTTCATTATAACATTTTAAAAGCAAAATGGACGGGCTTTCTAATGATACTAAAGAAAAACCTACAAAATTAAAAAATCGCAAAATAATTTACTTTTTATTATGATTTTTTTATATTAAAAATATCGTTAAATATAATTTAATTAAATGTTTAGTATGGTTGTAAAGGGCATTCATTTTCGCACACATTGATATATTTGACATTACTGTAGGACGAATGGCCCAGAATCGCACGGAGATTGAAAATAGGATAGTCAAATTAGATCACACGTCGGCCGGTAAAAAGTGACTTCGGTGATGGTTTTCATTTTAAAAATGTAACCTTTTGTTCTAAATCTACGTAATTAAAATTTACATATTATTGTAGGGCTTACAAAATACTTTAAAATGATATAATTGTTTATGAGATTTGATCAGTTTTAAGTAGAGAAATCATTAAGTTAAAACTATCCAAATATTGACTACAGTGACGCAAAACCACGATTTTGAGCCAGTTTGTGGTACCTACATCAATGATCAAATAGTATAAAAATACAAACACAGAGAGAGTGAGAGAGAGAGAGAGAGAGAGAGAGAGAGAGAGAGAGAGAGGAAGGGGAGAGAGAGAGTTGTTCTAATTGATTTGCGAACTATGCGACTGCTTTGTGCTCACTTTACCAAAAGGACTTACTTTCCACTGCTAGGCTCTATCAAATTGGATGCTACTTAGACTCACAAACATTTCAAAGTCTTTGTCTAGGGCCTCCAAATACCTCAAAAACGGCCTTGCACGTAGACACTTATACACAACTCATGAATAACTTAAGCGGCATATTAAAATTTTAATAAATTCAAACAGATGGCGGTCGTTTTAATGAAAATGTTTTGTGCTGTGTATAAAAATCTCTAGTCCAGAGACTTAACAATTTTTAAATAAAGATGGTTGCTAAGTTAGGGGCATGCTATGGGTAACATACGTCCTTATTTTTTTATACGGACAATCTGTATTTTGGGCCCCCTTGTACATACGTAGCCGGGGCTAACTTTCGTTTTGAATGCGTTCCCTTCTTTGGAGCAGCATAGAAAGAATTGCCACTTGTTGCAAATGAATTCTTCGCATGGAAAATAGTTGATAGCGATCTCTTTGACTATCTACCATCTGCCAACTACTTATCTACCATCTATCTACCATCTGCCAACCATCTATCTACCATCTGCCAACCATCTATCTACCATCTATCTACCATCTGCCAACCATCTATCTACCATCTGTCAACCATCTATCTACCATCTGCCAACCATCTATCTACCATCTGCCAACCATCTATCTACCGTCTTTTATAGCGGTGTTTATATTATAGACTAGAAACTACAAAACATAGTGAAGTTTTAATGGTTTGTTTTTATTTCATTGAGGTCAAAAATATCTTATTGCGATGATAATAACAAATTACTCTTTGAATTATTTCAAACGTAACATGTAAAAAAACATATTACAAAAATATAGCAAACATGTAAATGTAAAAAAAAAACATATAGCAGACATAAAAGAAACATAGAAAAGACAGAACAGACCTATAACAGACATCTAACAGACATATAATATACCTCATCTAACAGACATATAATTGACATAAAACAGAAATATAATTGACATAAGACAGACATAAAACAGACATATAACAGACATAAAACAGACATATAACAGACATAAAACAGACATATAACAGAAATAAAACGAATGTAATAAAGCCCAGTGTACATTCTGTCAACTGACTTAATAAAAACAGTTCTCTGTATTTTTTTTTGACGTCCTGAGAGTTAAATGCCAACTGACAAATCTGGTCACGTCATTAAATACCCGGCTGACATTGGCATTTAGTTCTGTGTTACTGGTACACACACACACACATGTGTATTGACCATCTGCCTGCATGCACACAATGAGACGGTCCGACAAGAAAGGTGGCATACTGTATCCAGATAGATGCACGCGTTTGTTTGTTACACGCCGGGACGTGTTAATTGCAGCCAAGTCTAAAATGTTTGGTCATCTCATATGGGACAACACCTTTTAGTGACCCCGGGGGGGGGGGTGATAGGGTGTTGGAAGTGGGGGAAGGGGGGGGTAAAAAATGAACACTTATGCATGATTCAATAAAATAAGAAATACATTTCACTGACCTATACAAACCATCAAAAAGTAATAATTACATTATTTCGTTATCATTCAAATTATTTGTTATATATATATATATATATGTGTGTGTGTGTTTGTGTGTTTGTTTGTTCGTGTGTGTGTGTGTATGTGTGTGTGTGAGTACGTGTTTTGTATTCCTCAACACTATTGACGGGCGACCGTTTCACCGTGAGGGTAGCACGGCGCAGTCTTCACATCCCGTCACTGGAGGTTGGCGCTTAGGAGGTCGAAAATCGGTTCAGCTTGAATGGCGCCATGTTGTAGGTCTGGGGCTTCTTCAGCACCAGCTCGGACACGGCCTTGCCCACGGCTGGGGCCAGCTTGAACCCGTGACCTGGTCACGCGATTGAAGAAAAAGAAATACATATAATTCATAAACAAAATAATGTAATCGATAACAATGGATAGAATTGTGGGCAGACGACAATCTCTGTTATACACGGAGCTAGGCTTTGATGCTTTCTCCAAGTACCGAATATGTCATTGTTATAAGATAGCGCGTATAATGTTATAAGCAGAGATGGGGTATTCGATACTTGTTTTACCACGTATGTGTACTCGATTACATTCTTGGAGTATTTGGTCAGCACTTATGAACATTTCTAGTTATGTCCCTGTGAGAATGAGGTGAAATCAGCGGTCGGGTAACTTTTTTAATCATTACCCCAAAATACTTTTGTGTAAGTTGATATTACCCCATAGCAAATTAAAAGTATATACTTTATACGCACAAAAATTTCATTTTTACCTCCGAAAATTTCATTTTTACCCTATTTGGGGTAATTTACCCCGGTTCCCCGACCGCTGTCTTAGATCCTATAAACCAAAAATGGGACGGTTTTTAATGTACGTCTTTCCATTAGGTTATATACGGCTTTACATGAGGTTATATACGGCTTTACATGAGGTCTGTGAAACATGTTGCTCGTTTTCTTTGATTTTTTTTTAAAACCCGTTAAAACAAAAATCAATAAATTATTCTAGAAGGGGAGACACACGGTGTACAACGTCATCAAGAAGGTGGCTTTATTTAAATCGGTAAGTTACCCGAGAAACCTGCAGCGATGACGATGTTGCTGTAAGTTGGATGTCGATCGATGAATGGGCTGCGGTCGGGTGTGTTCTGGAAAGAAAACATAAACAACAAATTGCACGTCAGGTATTTTTTGTCAAAAAACAGGCGACAAGCACAGGGCGCCAGTTATTAGAACTAACTACCCCCACCCCCACCCTACTGTTACACCTACAAGCGGATGCGTTCTTATGGATAGACAAAGTAGGGCCCCCCACAGCAAATATGGGCCCCCCTTCAGGTGCTAATTTCTATTAAATCTTCTGAGCTGGGGACCAGGATCGGAACTCGTTTCCTGGGGCCCCCTCAACATCTCTGGAAGTCTCTGCCGAAAAGGTAAAGTAAATAATTTAAAGGCCCTGTGATGTGACATTTTCGGGGGCCATGGGCCAAGGTAATTCGGGGTCCGCCGCATACAATTATCACAGATAAAGCCGCCGCCTTCAAATATCAGGACACCCTAAAAAATTTTTTTATAAATGGGCCCCTTAGGACACATCAAACTTTTAAATCGTTTTGTCCAAGGGCCCATGAAAAGTACATAGTTTGTTCTTTGCTCTTCCTAGCGGTTGGGGGGGGGGAGGGGTTGGCAGCCAAAGAGTTCGCCAGCCACATCCACATCATTTCATAAGACTGTGGTGCTCAGGTACTTGAAATTTTGTACAACCGACATTTTGGATAAGTTGAGATTTTCCTCTTGAATTAACAAAAATACCATCCGCCATACTATCGCGGATGACTTGACGATTGGATGCATTTGAACATGTGACCAGATCCTTTGATAACTATCCCCCAACTACTAAAACCATTTTACGAAAACTAGGCCATAATTTTGTTTTTAATCACATTATTAAAAGAAGAAAAAAAAAGCCAGCCAAACTGGCAAAAAAAATCCAATCTCACCGTGTACATGCAGTATTCTTTAATTGCCGGCTTGCTCTCCAAGATATCGAAAGTGGAGACCAGAATTTTCTTCACCTCCTCCTCTATCCAGTCGTCGCTCTCCACTTTGTCTCGTTCGTCTGGATTCGTCAGAGCGCCATGGTGGAGACAGATCTGCCGACACACAGGCCATGGGATTAGAGAGTCGTTGAATTAAGTCAAGCGTACTAAAAGTAGTCGCGGTCCATGGTTAGTCATCTCCCCTCCCCCACAAACCCCACACTAACCTGTCGCCTCACCTGTATTATATTCACAAGTACATATGTTATATTTTACTTGAGGGCCCATGGGCCCATGAATGCCCATGATGATCGACCATTAATTTTAATTCAGTCAATTGATGAAGGAGCCCTAGCACGATTTTTTTAGGTTCTTCCGATGCCCGCCCCCCCCCACCTTTGTCATGTGAGTTCTGATCTGGACAAGGCCGGGCATGAGAATATTAAACAATCTTTTAGAGTAAACCTGATTTTGTGCATGTGGCTGTGAGTGTGTGTGGTTGTGCATGTGGTTGTGTGTGTGAGATTGTGCGAATGGTTGTGCATAGGGCTGTGTGAATAGTCATGAATGTGGTTGTGTGCATGTGGCTGTGTGAATGGTCTTGAGTGTGGTTGTGTGCATGTGTGTGTGTGAATGGTCTTGAGTGTGGCTGTGTGCATGTAGCTGTGTGAATGATCATGAGTGTGGTTGTGTGCATGTGGCTGTGTGAATGGTCATGAGTGTGGCTGTGTGCATGTGGCTGTGTGAATGGTCATGAGTGTGGCTGTGTGCATGTGGCTGTGTGAATGGTCATGAGTGTGGCTGTGTGCATGTGGCTGTGTGAATGGTCATGAGTGTGGTTGTGTGCATGTGGCTGTGTGAATGGTCATGAGTGTAGTTGTGTGCATGTGGCTGTGTGTGTATACGTGCCTTCTTTGACAACTCACAGTTTTAATGAAAAGTAATTTGGGTTTTTTTTAATAACTGTGTTGTACAAATACAATATATTGTCTTCTTTTTGCTTTTCAAAAAAAGGCCCCTTTAGCCCCAGATCAAAAATTACCACAATGAGGCCGTATAGCCCCAGATCAGAGCTTACCACAATGAGGCCCTTTAGCAAAACATCAAAACTTACCACAATGAGGCCCTATAGCCCCACATCAAAACTTACCACAATGAGGTCCTATAGCCCCAGATCAAAACGTACCACAATGAGGTCCTATAGTCCCAGATCAAAACGTACCACAATGAGGTCATATAGTCCCAGATCAAAACGTACCACAATGAGGCCCTATAGCCCCACATCAAAACTTACCACAATGAGGTCCTATAGCCCCACATCAAAACTTACCACAATGAGGTCCTATAGTCCCAGATCAAAACGTACCACAATGAGGCCTATAGCCCCAGATCATAACTTACCTCAATAAGGCTTCCCCCCCCCGCCCACCCACTGGCCTCAGATGTAAACTTACTTTTATTAGACCCGGGTACTCCTTCTCTGGGAACCCGTAGACGATGAAAGTCTCCTCTGTCCTGTTGTCCACGAAACACGGAAACTTCCTGAAGTCTCGACCTTCAAACTTCTCTTTGTCCACTTTCCAGTACATGACCACAGTCCGGATAGGCTGTAAACAAACAGACAGATAGATAAGTAATGGAAACATTAACAAAAGAATCAATGTCGGATGACCATTAGCAAAGGGGAAATACTGGAAATCATTCAAGCGGAAAGTTCGCGCTGTATGGCTTACCGGTGCTTACATTTTTTTCCACTCTCTAGCTAGACCGCAGCCAACTAAACACGAACAAGAAAAAATAAAAAATAAATAAAATGAGTCAATGTAAGCTGACCACCGGTCATTGGTGAAGTAAAGGGAATCAATCATCAACTCGGACGTTGACCGCCCGACTGATAGTTGTTGTTGTTGTTTGTTTTTTGTTTCCCTCTAGTTTGAATCGACCTAAATAACGGACCTTTCACCATCTGTACTCCTGCTAAAACCCTCCACCCCCCCCCCTTTTCCTTTTACCCACAACTTGCTGATGTGTTGTGTGTGTGTTTGTCGCAACTTACAGACCAACAATGGTGATGATTTGTTAAGCAGATATATATATATATATATATATATATATATATATATATATATATATATATATATATATATACAGATTTTTCTTTTTTAAATATAAGCATCAAAGGGTTAAAACCATTGCCCTGTATGACTGTGAGACATGGACACTTCTCGCAGCCATGACAAGCAAGCAGGCCCACCGACAGAAATTTCGGGCCCCTGGGCAGGGCTGTCACGCCCCCCCCCCCGTGCTGATAATAATATTTTCAAAGTTTGATTGGCCAGCTCTGTCCGGGCCCCTAAAACTCGCCGGGCTCCTGGGCATTTGCCCCCCACCCCCCTCTCGGCGGGTCTGCGAGCAAGTTGCAGCCATTCGAAAAAACAAAAAAAATGCTAAAAATTCTTTGAATCTCTTACCTTAGAACGCAAGACCACCGAGAATGTCTGGGAAAGGAACATCCTCAATCTCGGGCCCTCAGGAAACAATTATGGTAACAATAAAGCCTCGTAAGAGCGCAAGGTACTGCCATGAGTTAAGGCACAATAGCCTGCCAAAAAACCATTCTTCGAGGAACTGCAGAGGGGCGCCAGCGGAAATGTTGGTTTTGAATGGACAGAACTACAAATGAATGAATTAAGGACAGCCGCTCGGGATAGGCAACTATAGAGAAATATGGTCTGTTGATGTGTCCATTCGTTCCCCCACAACGACCACATCGGATAAGGATATGATGAGGATGATGATGATTAAGGGGGAAGAAATTAGTTGTTTCATAAACATTATCCAAAAATCTTCAAGGTACGATTTCCCTCTATAAATTCTTTCAGACACCCTTTCAGACATACAAATGGTTTCTGAATTATAGCATTAAATTATGAGGATCCATGTGGCTAAGGTCAGTTTCTTTTATTGCCAGGATATCAAATCTAGAGGCCAGATTTTTCTTGAGATATAAATGGTATCAACTGATTCAGAAATGGACAAAGTTTAATATCAGCTCTAAATTGTCTTCTTAGAAGTGTTAATCTTTATAAAAAAAATAATAATAATAATTTTGAATTCATCCATTGCTATCCATCAGGTGGCCCATATAATTATTGGAACCTTCATTCATACATGGGTAAACCTGGGCCCTCAGGCCGAATCAGTCCCGCACTCTATTCTCGTGCTCATTCACATCAATGACGATTACTCCTGGTCCGGCCCTTATGTCAAATTTAAGAACCCATAGTGGCCCGCGGATTTAAAAGTTTGCCCACCCCTGCTTTAGTTGGATAATATAAATAGGACATTAGGACGGGGGAGTTTGTCCACCCCCCCCCCCACGCTCAACCAACGGGCCAAAATGAGTCGCGTGGGTGTGGTGTACATTGTCCAGCGCTAACTGACCTGAAGTGGCAGGCTGAGGCCTAAAGATGTGCAGAACCTGCCGGCCCAGGCTCCGGCGGCGATCACCAGGCCCGAGGCCGAGTACACTGCCCTGGATGTCTCCACGTGGACCACGTCGCCTGGAGTCACTTTTATCACGGGCTCCTCGTCTCGTATGACACCGCCCAGTTGTTTGAACACCGTCTGAAATGAAAGAATTAGGTCACATCTAGGTTAATGGACGAATCCATTAAGAAATATACAGAAACAAAAAATTGCCTATCTCATAACCATTTAATTCAACCAGTCAATTACACAGTGACTGCGATTTAGGGCCCGGGATGTCTGCTGCCCGGGAGTGGGGAAGGGGGGGCGTGGGAGGAGGGATTATTGGGACTAAGTGGTTTCCCTCTGGGGTCCCAATATATAAAATATGAGCCCTCTCAAAATATTTTGCAAAATTTTTTATATAAATTATTCTTATAAATCACATAAATCACTTTTTTTTTTTAAATAGATAATTCGCAGTAACAGTGGTGGCCTTGGGGGGGGGGGGGGGGAAAACTGTCACAGGGGCGACATCTCCATGCCCCGTGCCTGGGGGCGTGGTGGGTGGAGGCGCTTTAACTAAAGCCGGCCTTTGTTCCAGTGCAAAGTGTAAATGGGAAAACCAGTACTTGTCTAACAGACTAATTACCTATCGAGCTCGGTGAGAGCCCCCCCAGTGGTCCCCAACCTTATTTGTAGATGTTGATTGTTTACATTTCGGATTGTTTGGATCTACATTGTTACAGCCACTCAGCTCCCGCTTAAAAACCTCTCGTCCACGGAAAGTCGCACAATCCCCCAGAGAGAAATAGCCCAACAGTAAATAGAAAGGGAAGTATTTCACAATTTGATCCACGGCCCGATACCGATTCGCGCGGCCCACTGGTCTAAACTATCAAAGGGACAACATTCAAGGCCTTAGCACATCCACCGGCTGGGCGCTTGCCTAGGGACATCATGAGACTCATTCTATTGGAACATTTAAATTTCCTTCTTGTGACTGGTTTGTCGTAGGGGGGGGGCTCCAGCAAACTGACCTTACCGGAATCCCTTACTCCTGTTAAGAAGGCACTGATAATGACATAATTGTGTGACAATCACACACACACACACAGATCTTGTTACCTGAAAAGCTCTCAAAGCTCTGTCCGCTCTCAACAGACCCCCGCATGGGTCCCACACTCCGGCGCAGCTGTCGCCGCCCTTGATGTGCGGGAAACGCCTCTTAAAGTCCGCAGGGGAGAGTATCTCGTGGGGGACGCTGTGGGCCTTCAGGGACGTAGACACGTTGCTCAGGGTTTTAGAACCGTCTTGGTACAGCTCCAGGAGCCCGCTGGTACTGTAAAGTTGTGTCACGTGACAGAGTTTAAAAAAAAAATATTTACTTTGTAATTTTTTTATGGTCAATTTTGTAGAATTATGTCTTATGAAATACGCCTACGAAATAACTTATGTCTATATACGCAGTGCTTTTGTTGGGGGTTGTTTTTTTTCATGGGTGTTGGGGGGGGGGGTGCAAAAACTTCAGATATTAGACGGTCCCAGGAAAAGTGTCTTACGGTGCCCTCATTCTGCCCCCATCAAATAGAAATTAATACTGTGGAAGCGGAAAGGTGGGGAAGTGGGGCTAGGTGAATCTCTTTTTTGCCTATCTATAAGGAGGGATCTGTGTGTACGGGTAAAAAAGGTAATAATCTCTACCACCAGCGTTCACGATATTAGCTCTGTTTATGTAGAGCCATTCAACTAGCAGATTTCCAACTGCCTGAATTTAAATAGGGGCTAGCTGGACAGAATAACTTGAGGGAACTATATTCACGAACGTATTACAGCAGGCAGACACGGACTTATATCACTTATATATTCATTCGGCTGATGTGGACTTTACTCAGTAGACATGGAATTCGTTCAGCAGACGTGGAATTCGTTCAGCAGATGTGGACTTCACTCAGCAGACGCGGAATGCGTTCAGCAGACGTGGACTTTACTCGGCAGACGTGGAATTCGTTCAGCAGACATGGACTTTACTCGGCAGACATGGAATTCGTTCAGCAGATGTGGACTTTACTCAGCAGACGTGGGTTTTTACTCATATACTCAGAGATTTTTTTGTAGGTTTTTGTAGAGTCCTGGGCAGAGTCTTCCAGAAATGTAAGGGATATTTGCAAAAGTACCTGTATAGGCCCTAATACCATCACATTAATACTTGAAAAAGGTCAATCTTTAAAAATGGTTCTGCTACCCAGGGGCCCAACAGTTACTATGTCGTAAAGCCCCCCAATGGTCTCTGAAAGTCTCAAGCCAGGGCCCTCAAATACCTCTGAAAATCTTAAGCCAGGGCCATCAAAGGTCTCTGAAAGTCTCAAGCCAGAGCCCTCAAATATCTCTGAAAGTCTCAAGCCAGGGCCCTCAAATATGAAAGTCTCAAGCCAGGACCCTCAAATATCTCTGAAAGTCCCAAGCCAGGGCCCTCCAAAATGTCTCTGAAAGTCTCAAGCCAGGGCCCTCCAAAATGTCTCTGACAGTCTCTGCTTGGGGCTCCCAAAAATCCAAGAGTGACCCTGGTTAGAAAAGTGAGTTAAACTAACAGAACGACAGTCAACGTAGGAATGTAAACCTTCCCCCAACCCCCACCAGGCATGATCGCGCACTGTCGACTACCACCAGACAACAACAACCGCTCTACCTACACGAGGAAGTCGGCTCCAGACTCCTTCTCCAGCTGGGCCCACATCGGGAAGGAGTCGACCATCATGTGGACGTAAAACTCATCGGCATAGGTGTGTCTCGCAAGGCGGCTCTGTCCGTGGGAGCTTCCTCGTGAGTGGGGCAGGGGGAACTAAGGATTAAAGATATTTAAAAAAAAATGCATTATAAATGTTAATATAAAATATCCAAATAATGGTAAGACCGGTCTATCTACTGGAGCTGGGTTCCCTAACATGCAGAGATGTTCTGAAAAAGCCACCCCGCCCAATAAGAGCATTATTATCTATTCGGCACTTGGTACTACCTATTTCTTTGAAATCTCGGCCTTGCCCTCCCCCCCCCACCCCTTCACCTTAGAAATCTAAAAAAGGCCATGTCACCAAGTATCCCGATAGTCAACCAATTAAAAATGTAACTGCTAAACATCAAAACCCAAAATTTCATTTCCCCCTTCTTCCCGAAACAAAACATTTTAATATATATTATACACACTTCACCGACCTGTTCTATGATAAGAACTCTTTTTCCTTTCTTGGCCAAGTTGTACGCACTGGACGAACCCTCAATGCCTGCACCAATAACGATTACGTCATACTCAGCTTTGCTCATTTTGTTTTTAATGTATGTAAATGTACTCTCGATTATGCTTTTTTACAGTTGTCTGCAAAAAGTAAAGAAAAAAGTCTTTAAAGAAATTTCAAGGTTTTATGATGCATATACAAAACTGCACACACATACACACACAAATACAAAGTTACACACAAACACACACAAATACAAAGCTATACACATAAAAATATTTCCTACCAAACAGCTTCTACTGTGCCGCCCTAGCGGCCCTAAGTACTTACAGGACATTCATACACACACTCACACACTATTGCATTAAAATTCTTTTAGTATGACGATGGTTTAGAGAGTAGCGTAATGGGGTAACAGTCGCGATGACGTAATAATGATTAATGAAAGAATCTAAAGGGACAGCCGCACTATCCATCAGCAGCTGTTGGTGTTCATTTTGCAAAACAGGTCCGTAATTTTGAACTCATTTATGTCTTTTGCTAAACAGCAATCGGGGGGATGGGGGGTTCCGGAACACACAGCATTCCAATCGCTAAGTCATTTTAAATTAAATTACTATCTGAGATGTGGCTCCTTAGGACGGAGCCACCGACATGTGTTATGACCTTTGTCGAGAATAATATATATAATAGTGATTTGGGTTCTGCGTTAAATCGAAAGTAAAGAATTAATACAACTGTATTCCAGTTTAAAATGCAATCATGTAAAAAATCGGATCTGCCCGAAACCAGAAAATAACCTAGCCTACCGATCAAGCCCAAGGGGATATAACTCTATGCAAAGGTTTTGCAGGGTACAGCTAGTTATTTAATAAATTGTTAGAATGGTCGTAGCCTAAAGGTATGGCTGTACAACACAGGCTGTCGTTAGACTGGTCGTAGCCTACGGGTGTTGTACAGCCATACCCCTTGGATACGACCTGTGCAACACAACCTGTCGTTGTGTATATGTTTCCCTACTGAGCAGTTTAACTCAACAATCAGGAAACAAACAATTATCGAACACATATTCCGATTAAACAAAATCCAGTTTAATAAGAATGAAGCACTGGCTGTCGTCCTGAAAAGGACGGGTATTGTTGATGGCTACAGCACAAGCCATCAAATAAAATATAAACAATTGTAAAGCAAAGTCTCCAGTTATCGACTAAAAAAAATCATCCACTCCCCCACGTGGGACTCTGACCATTCAACTTAAAAAACACGTCTCGCTTCGCTGCCCTCTCTTACTCAACTCCCACCCACGCAACTGCCCCGTGGTCTCCATCTCTTCGCCTTCCACCCACGTCTTCTTGCTCTCTCACGTCCAGGTGCAACCAGTGGAAGCAGAAGATATTTCGCCCACACACACAATTGTTGACACGCACATACACACACACACACACACAATTACGAAACTCACACAATTGGCGGCCCACTCACACCCAATTTATGACAGCCATACAACTATGATACAACCCTTACTGTGGGGCATGGGGGGAAGTCGGGAAAATCACTTTCATGCACAAATAAATACCGTCAAGAAGTTCAGCAGTGAATATAATAACTTAGATAAATAAGCCGTGCTGTAAGCCATTTTTTTATTGAATCATTTGATATGCACTTGGCCTGTGTTTTATAACACCACACCCTGCGCGCTTCACAAATATTGTGTCATGATTCTAAGCCCAGACGCATCGCTTAATGTAATGAATCTGTCAATTAATGGGCCAAGTTTAAAGTTGATTAGTTTCAACACACAAAAAAGTAAAAATTATTTCAGCTCCGGCCTGTGAACCGGTTGCAGCCCGCCGAGAGCTACGGCCATCTTGAACAATCTCTAGTCAAGCTGGGCGTTCTACAATACACATTCATCAGCGGCACTCTTTAGTTACAGTGGGGGGCAACAGCTAATCAATTTATCCACAAGTGGCACTCTTTATTTATAGTGGAGGCAACAGCTAAATAACTTATCCACATGAATGAGAAAAAAAATGAACTCACTATTACAGTAGCCTCCGTGGGTTTGCGTTTAGAACTGTACAGAACTTGTTTTTTTTTATTTAGCTAGCGCGTGAAATTCTGGTAAGTGGGCTAAAGAATTCCAAACGGTGTAAAGTGTAACTTTAAATTTCAGGCCATTTCCTGGCTGTTGGATTGATGATGTCATGAGCTTTTCTATGCCTGTCTTTTTAACAGAAATATTAATTTTACGAGGTCAGTGGTTAATGCCAGGGCTAATTTAACGCCGGGATATCACCCGCACCGAGAAAAGTCATCCCCAGCTCTGCTTTAGCTAATATATCCCTGCCGGGGATGAAATCATAGACATTTATCCCCGGCTCTGCTTTAGCTAATATATCCCAGCCGGGGATGAAATCATAGACATTTATCCCCAGCTCTGCTTTAGATAATATATCCCAGCCGGGGATGAAATCATAGACATTTATCCCCGGCTCTACTTTAGCTAATATATCCCAGCCGGGGATGAAATCATAGACATTTATCCCCGGCTCTGCTTTAGCTAATATATCCCAGCCGGGGATGAAATCATAGACATTTATCCCCGGCTCTGCTTTAGATAATATATCCCAGCCGGGGATGAAATCATAGGGACATTTACCTCGGCTCTGCTTATAAGATATCCCAGCCGGGGATGAAATCATAGACATTTATCCCCGGCTCTGCTTTAGCTAATATATCCCAGCCGGGGATGAAATCATAGACATTTATCCCCGGCTCTGCTTTAGCTAATATATCCCAGCCGGGGATGAAATCATAGACATTTATCCCCGGCTCTGCTTTAGCTAATATATCCCTGCCGGGGATGAAATCATAGACATTTATCCCCGGCTCTGCAGAAATTGTTTTCATCCCATCCCCGGCACTGGTTTTGTTTTTTTTTTTTAATCGAGCACTGGTTAATGAGGTTGATGTCTCCAACTCTTTGAATTCAGGCACTGAGCTGACTATAACAACGAGATGGTCAATCGACATGGATATTTTTGGTTGGAAACAAATAAAGTGTAGACTTTTAAAAAAAATGAGTTTTATTAAAAATAGATTAAAAAAAAGCTTAATCTATTTTTAAAAAAAAAATGTATACAATGCATTTTATTATGCTAGCTTGTAAACGTGCATGACATGCAATACAATCATGTAATTATGTCAATCATGTAATTATGTCAATCATTTAATTATGTCAATCATGTAATTATATTGAATAACAAATCATTATTTTTATGTGGATATAAAATAATGTTTTTCTTACACGATGCTCGTCATGGGCTTTTATATACCAGCATGACCTCGATTGGACCTCATACAACCCAGTCTGTAATGAAAAGCACTAGATTGCTATAAAGAGTTAGGCTGCATTAATACATACTGAGAGAGAGAGAGAGGGGGGAGGGAGGGAGAGAGGGAGGGAGAGGGAGAGAGAGAGAGAGAGAGAGATGTTCTCATGGATATGTGAACTATGCGACCACAATGCCGCCCTTCCCACTACAAGGGTCTATCAAATTGAATGTTACATGGACCCCCAAACAAGATTCTGCCTAGTGCCCCCACAAAAACCTAAGGAACGGCCTTGCACCTAGACACGTTTGTACAACTCACATAAAACTTAAATAGCATGTTAAAATTCTCGCCCCCCCCCCCACCCTTCTCCTCTAAATTTCGTTAGTCCACAAAAAAACGGAATTGGGACTAAAATGCCGACATCATTTCCCGTATCCTTTCTTTTTTTTATTTTACTCTCAGCTCATTTTAGTTTCCGAGAAACTCATCTCCATTTAATTATAGCCAGCATGATAAATACCATGATCACTATGTCATTAACTTCATCGTCAGCATCTGTACCATCAACACTATCCTCGGCAACTACAACTAGGTCATTGTTATCATTATGAAAAGAAAGGTAGATAATCATGACGAATTTTATTTTTTACTCTATCTAAATATTGAGTTAACTCCCTTTGTACTCTTTTTCAAGTTTTTTTTCATAAGTTAAAAATAACCACTCGGCTAATAAACAGATTAATTAATTAGCTGGTAAGTGACATTTTAATGGATAAACAAACAAAATTAGCTCCACGGAAGTTGTAATGAACAGAAGAATGGGTGAAATGCTAGTTGACCTGTCAGAAAATATATACATATATATATATATATATATATATATATATATATATATATATATATATATATATATATATATATATATATATAAAATCTCTTTTTGTATTGTGCAATGGGAGCCATTTTTTTGTGTAAACTTTAGTACCATAATACAGAGGTGCAGCCCCGTAGCCAAGGGGGTCACTGGGGTGCTTTAAAAAAATGAATAAATTCAAACGGATGGCGGGCGTTTGTAACAAACTAAAAAAAAAAATCTGCTCAGTGAATGTCGTCACTGATGAAACGGAATATGGAGGTTCAATTATCTTACTTAAGAGATTCACCCAGTGCTAAATGTCAGCTCCTTACGTCAGTAGCACAGTGAGCTTGACTCGCGCCCGGGGCGCAGAACCTTTTTAGTGCTTCCCCCCCGCCCCACATTCGAAAACCATATAATATTATATGTAAAATATACCATTTAGCGCCCCCTTTGTGAGTAGCGCCCTGGAAATGATCCCCATTGCCGCCCCCCTACCCACCCACTACACCACTGCCTTACGTTCAACGCCTATGGTGCTATTAGTACATTTCTTAATCAGAATTAGGTCAATGTCACCGCAGAGTTAACTGAAAGTCTTGGCCCCCCGATTGTACGGTGACTATTTAACATAGTCATACCGGTAGTGATTAGATTTGTACTTTTAGAAACTTCTTTTTTTTTAAAAAATAGAGTAGAATTTTAATTATTTTTTTTTCAATATTCACGATTCAGCAAATTGTGATAACTAAACAGATCAAGGCTAAGTTACAAAAAAAATATCATATTGCGTTATGTTACGTCACACAATATGTCAATAAGAGAAAGTCAAGGTCTCTTTATCTGTGGGAGACTGTGACTGCATGTCTGTGTGTGTCTGTATATGTTGGGCGTCTGCAGATGTGTCTGTGTGTGTGTACATGATGGACGTCTGCAGATGTGTCTGTGTGTGTGTACATGATGGACGTCTGCAAATGTGTCTGTGTGTGTGTGTCTGTACATGATGGACGTCTGCAGATGTGTCTGTGTGTGTCTGTATATGATGGACGTCTGCAGATGTGTCTGTGTGTGTCTGTACATGATGGACGTCTGCAGATGTGTCTGTGTGTGTCTGTACATGATGGCCGTCTGCAGATGTGTCTGTGTGTGTGTCTGTATATGATGGACGTCTGCAGATGTGTCTGTGTGTGTCTGTATATGATGGACGTCTGCAGATGTGTATGTGTGTGTGTGTCTGTACATGATGGACGTCTGCAGATGTGTCTGTGTGTGTCTGTACATGATGGACGTCTGCAGATATGTCTGTGTGTGTGTCTGTACATGATGGACGTCTGCATAATTGTGTGTGTCTGTACATGATGGACGTCTGCAGATGTGTCTGTGTGTGTCTGTACATGATGGACGTCTGCAGATATGTCTGTGTGTGTGTCTGTACATGATGGACGTCTGCATAATTGTGTGTGTCTGTACATGATGGACGTCTGCAGATGTGTCTGTGTGTGTCTGTGTGTGTCTGTATATGATGGGCGTCTGCAGATGTGTCTGTGTGTGTGTCTGTACATGATGGAGGTCTGCAGATGTGTCTGTGTGACATCGTGTCTAGTGTCTGTGAATACCTCTGTACATCTGTATAGTCTTGCGTGTCTTTGTCCCTGTCTGTCTTTATCATGTAAGTATATTGTGTATGTCTGTATGTATATGCGTATTTGTCTGTGTTCCTTTTTTGTCTTTTTGTGTGTGTGTGTTTCTGATGGTCTTTTTCTAGAATTCGCATTTGCTTTTTGGAATTCAAGCTACTTTCCCTAGCGTTCATGCCCATGCGAGCTACTTTTCCCTAGCGTTCATGCCCTTGCGAGCTACTTTTCCCTGATTGAACTCTTTTATGTTTAATGAACCGAGACTGGGTCCCTTAGGGCTCGTGAAATGAAACCTGCTCCACATCTGGAGACTGCCATAGAACCCGATGGCCAGCGAGTTTCCCGACTCGTCCAGTCTGAAAGCCTCCAGACGTGGACACTCACTCAACAAGTGATCTACCGTTTCCTCTTCCTTACCGCAATGTCGACAACGGGAGTCATACTCGGGTCTCATGCTCCCAAAATAAGCGCCAATCGGACAGTGCCCAGTTCGGAACTGGGCTATCAGTGCCTGTTCGTCCCTCCGAAGCCTCCACCACGGGTCGGATTTAGAAGGTCGCTCCATATTTCTTCTTACCTCTTGCCCTGTGGTTCCTCTTTCCCAATTCGAAAGCCATACAGTTTGTTCAAGGGTGCGTAACTTGGCGATGATGGACTCATAGGAGGCCCCATCTGCAGTTTGCGATAAACTCCCAGAGGAGTCCATTCGTGTACCAGACTTTGCTAGGCCATCGGCCCTCTCGTTCCCGGGTATGCCCGCGTGGCCCGGGATCCACTGCAGCGTCACAGCAACACTGCGTTTGGTCATGAGTTGTTGGATAGCCCCCACCATGACTTCCAGTCGTTGCGGCCATTCCCTTCGCCCCACTATGGCTTGGAGAACAGACTTAGAATCCGTCAGGATGACGACTTCCGTCGGCGGAATCGCCCCATCCTTGATTCTTTTGTCATTGTGCGCCACCGCCTCTTTTATGGCTCTCATCTCTGCTTCTGCTGCACAGAGAAATCCACATGGCCCTGCAACGTCCTCACTGAACCCTGTTGCCTAGTGGAGGATGTGAACACCGTATCCGGACTTATCTTTGCCATCCTCACCGACGACCACGGAGCCATCAATGTAGGCTAGGATCGCCCCTTCTCGATAGGACTCGATTGTTTTCCTAACTGCTTCTTGCAGCGTCTCTAGCTGGCTGCTTTTCGTTACCTTGGTTTCGATCAGACTCGTGCGTACCTCAGGCATGTGGGACTCCATGCCAGGTGGAGACCGGGAGTGGGTCTTCAAACCTTCTCGTTCAGTCGGAAGCTTTGCATCCTCCGTCAATCTAGTTGCACAGTGCATGAATGACTTCATCGTTAGCCTCTTTCCTTTCATCCAGTTATCGACCATTTCCCTATGGACAGTGGTCTCCTCCAGCCGTTTGAACCTCTCGAAAGTGGTCAAGACGGCTCTGTCCCTACTTTTCCCTAGCGCATGCCCATGCGAGCTACTTTTCCCAAGCGCGCATACCCAATCTAGTTACTTTTCCCTAGCGCTCATGCTACTTAATAAAATGTAATGATAATCATGTATTCGTATGAATAAATTAGGGCCGCGTAAGTTACTTTTACATAGCCCCCCTCCCCCCCCCAAAAAAAAAAAACTAAGCACATCTAGGCTACCAAACAGATTGTCAAACGCCCCCGTCCAGCATTAAATCGTCTGCTGTTGAGAGGAACCCGGCATGTGCGGTTAACAAGGGCCCTTAAATATACATCTAATTTTCGGCCTAAACGCCCGCCCCCCCACCCCGTTGTCCTTAAAACGGCCATGAACAGTTCTGCCACGCACGAGCCAGATTGATCAACAGTCCATGGTGCCAGAGTTCAACATTTGTATTCCCTAATCTCACCCGGCGGGTGACTAGTCTCTGGTTTATGGTATCGTCCTAAAAGTCGAATAAGTCGAATGTACTAGACCCAGATACAAAGTGCAATATCACACAGAAATATCTATAGTTCGTCAGATCGCCACATACACACACATATGTGCAAGTATGTATATAAGGAAGAGACAATATGGCATATTCTGCTCGGGGGGGGGGGAGGGTATATTTGTTAATAGACCAGATTTCAGTACATCTGCTATGTTATATTAAAAATAAATCGAAGTATGGATAGTACCAAATGATATTTTCAAATACCGTTTCTGATTGCGGTGGGGGGGGGGGGGTAAACCAGCAGGCGTAATACAAAACAAAAAAAAAACAAGCTAAATAAAAACATTGTGTTGTAAGAACAAATAACTCAAAAATGCCGAACAATATAACCTATTTACACGTTTCATGATAGTTTCATGAAAGAATTCACATTATTGCAATACAATATGCTTTACAATTACTACTAGTTACTACAATTTTTAACTTTATAAGAATAGAATGGATCGACACCAATGCATGCTACTCTAAGAGAACGGATTGTCAAACTATTAATCAATTGAAAGTTATCTTTACCAGAAAAATGTGTGTCATGCACTCTGCAGTCGCTTATCTAAAATAGGTCAAAAACTAATAGGGTAAATATACACACAAATACAATTCTTGATTCTTACCATCATTCAAGTAGAAAATTATTATTCGATTAATTTTCTCTAATTTTAAAGAAAGTATGTACGTTCTCTTTAAATTAATTTATCAATGCTATAAAAATAATTAAAGACAATAAATTATTAAATTTAAACAGTTGGGCTGCGTGTTGAGAAGATTTTATTTCTTTATAGTCACAGGTCTTTTGTATATATTTACACGGGATTCATATAGAAATGTATATTTTACTATTATTATTTTTTAAATGCAATATCTTTCAGATTATATTTCTAAAGCATCCTCTTAAAAAATCCATATTTGATCATGTCTTTTACACGCTTTTGTGTGATGTTAAGTAACCTTTCACCGCCCGGTTGCAGTTGGGAAATAAAAAAACGACAACGTCACCCGACAAAGAAAACGAAATATTTATTTCGCCAACTTTTTTTATCTCACCAGAATAATCTTCTGTTAATAATCTTTTTAAAATGTCTAGAGAATCATCACCAAATGTTTTGCTATTGGCAGCGATGGAAGATTGGAACGATTTAGAGAAGGAATATGTGCAACTTGAGGTAAATCATTCACAAAATGGTTAAATTAAGCCTAACTTAATTCAAAACACTGTCTACAATAGTGACTAGTCAAAGACGTTAAAGTGAGTCTGTCACTCTGTGTATGTTATTTACATTTTTGATTCTGCTCTAGAATTTGCCTGTTAGAATTTTTTAAAGTTCATGCAATCCAAAAAACACATTGTGACATGATTGTTTAATATAAAATAAGTATTTTAGCAAAATCTTGCATTTATTTTATTGTTTTTTTTTACACACTCTTTACTGATTTACTCTTTAAACTTTAACTAATACTACTCACTGGATTCAATAACAGACCACTGAGACCAGTACTTACAATTTCCTATCCTAATATCATGATTAAAAGCTTTTCCTACACTATAGCAACATTTTCACTCTGCGAAAGAGCTGAAACACATTTACTGTTTTGAATTCATATAACATATGCATACCTTGTTACGCCTTGTACGCTTTACTGTCCAACCCTATAATATAATGTTAACATATTTCAAGCTAGGCTTACCATATTTCGTCTTTATCAGTAATTATTCTATTTTTAATAAAATACAAAATTAAACAAAACATGTATTACTTTATTTTTATTTAAAGAAGCTGAACAAAACATGTAAAGTCTTTTAAATGCCAAAAGTGTGCTTGATGTTAAAAACTCTGGTGACACGATAGATAATCTATTGGAATTTACAAATTCTGTTCCATAGCTTTTTGTTACCATTTTTTAGGAGGACCATAAGGACTATTGTGATTTGCTGGCCAAATTAAGCGCAGCTCAGAAAAAATGTTTGGCACAAATAGCTCATCACAGATACAGAATGAAATGTATAACAGACAACATTGCAAGGTATGTGTCTTGGAACTTGGAATAAAAGTTTCCCCCATTAAAATTGTATTTTGTTTAACATGTTTAAAGAGAGAAATACATCATCAATTTTATTTCCCTTTAGGGCAACAAAAGGTGGCACGGGTGAAGAGGAAAAAAAACAAGTCGAAGATCTGAAAATTAAAATGGCTGAGCGAAAGATAAACTTTCATGAAATGGAAGAAAATCTTCCACACAAAAATGGGTAAATGTTATTTTTAATGCTTCTTGTGTTGTTGATGTCTTGTTATTTTTAAAATGTACATTTTTTAAAAATTAAAATCCAAAATGTTGTCATTGAAACAATAGACAAATCTTTTTGTGCTAAAACTTGTTCATATATCTGAGGAAATACTTGGGACACTCATCAGCAAAACATTAAGCACAACTTTAGAATCCCTGATAAATGTTCAGGCATACATGGTTATCTTGCTTAAGTCTGAACAAGTCATTGGATTATGATGATGATTATGGTTAGATCAATATGTATCATTATCATCAGCATTGTTGTCTCAATAAGTACTGGTTGAATTGTGCTTCATCTAATCTTCATTGAAAGAACTCTTAATAATACCTACGACAAAAAGTTATAAAAATAAAACTGTGCTCTGTCACGATCTGGTAACATATAAATTAGCCTTCAATATTTCAGTATAATTCACATAGGATTTTACAAAAATCGGTTACTTCTATTTGTGATTAATCAGGTAACAATGCATGGGTAATTTTTTTAAGGTATCGAAGGATACATTTTGTATATTAACAGATTGATTAGAATTTTCAAATATTCCTTTTTTTTTAAAGTGTTTTTTTTTTTTTTTTTGACTTATTTCGGCAACAATTTTTTTATCTTGACAGATTGTACCTGAGGATTATACTTGGCCAGGTGAATGTGTCTTTACTTACAAAAGAAGCAAAGTAAGTCAATCAACTTTCATTTTCTTCTCTTAACTGACAGGTACAAAGATCAAAATTTAAAAAAAAAAAAAATTTCCAAAAGAAAAAAAAATATTAAACCAGAAAGTTAGTAACTGGCTTTGTCTTTCCTCAGATTTATCTACAAAAAAGACTATGAAACTTTTAAACTAACAGTCAGCTATATTATCGTAGCACTAAGTTTTGTCGCAGCTTTTATCTTCAACTCCAGGTGAGTCTGAGTATTGTGAGCTTTTTTATTTTTTGATGCTCAAGATGTGTGCTTGACATTGCATTATCATGTGATTAAATTTTTTTAAAAGTGTTAGTAGAATGATATGTCCAGCTCGTGATGTACATATTAATACATACATTTTGTTTTAAAGCTTTACTACAACCCTTTATGTCCAAGAACATGTGATGTTGTTTTTTTTCAACCTGAAATGTATAAACAGGAGTAAACTTTATTCAGTAATTAACATGCTATCCTTTTTTTTTTTTTTTTTAGGGTATGTGACGCTGTGGTTAACTTTTTACTGGTATGGTATTACTGCACATTAACTATTCGGGAAAGTATACTGAAAGTCAATGGCTCCAGGTAAATTGTTCAAACTCAAGTAATGGTTATGTTGTTTTTTTTTGTTTTTTTGATAAATTATGTTGTAAAAGAGTTTTGTCTCCACATCATGGTTGATAACATTTTTGTTTTCGCCACATTTAAATTCTTGAACTCCCATCCTTAAATTTCTTTCTGCATATTTTATTCACTCTTCTTAAGATGTTTAATAAGATAAAATGTAACAACTTTAAAATGTATACTGAATTCTTTTTTTTTTGTATTTAGTTGTTATTTTTTTAGAATGGTTTATTATCAGTGAAATGTTTAGTTTCAGTGAAAAATTTACTGATAAGCTTAGTATCAGTGATACATCTCTCTTATTTTTCAGGATCAAAGGCTGGTGGCTAACACATCATTTCATTTCTACAGTCTGTGCCGGTATCAGTCTCATATGGTAAACTTTTTTTTAAAAAAAATAAATATTTGAATGATAGCTGATAGCTTCTCATAGGCTACAGTTTTAGCAGGTTTCTCATGTCATGTGTTTCAATGATGTCCGTATTCCAGATTCCGTCAAGATACTTTTAAAGATGAGATGTTTATCTTTTGATATTATAAACCAATGATGGGATGGTTTTCGTAATGTCCTCTTTCCCCCCCCCCCCCCCCCCCCCCCCAATGATAGCTTAGTGTGCAACCTATAAAAATAAAGTTTCCCTTGTAAGCCATCAGGGTCGGATGAAGTAAGAGTTCACCTGTTTCTATAGCCATGGCTATTCTCTGGGATTGTGTGACCAGTACATGCACAATGCCCAGCAATAAATACTGCTCACCATTTGTAAGCTGGATGGACTCATGACCTTCAGCGATCTACCACACTGCCTCGGCGTTCATAATACCTATTGTTTGGGCTTACAACCTAAGTGCCAAAGAGCCACCTGTATTCCATTAATAAATACATCTATATATAGGTGTTGACTGCTTTCTGTGTTGTGTAGCTGGTGCTCAGCCTGTCATCAGAGAATGGGACTGATTGCCTGTGTTGAAAATCAGGAAGTCTCTTTCTTTCTTAGATTTGTGCCAGAATCCAAGAGCCTAATTTCAGCATTCTTCAGAATTTTACAAAATGCACAATGGAGCTCTTTTAACCTTTGAATAAATTCTCCTTAATGTTCATTTTTTGGCATGTTCAAGACTTATTTCAAATACATTAGTATATTTATATTTATAAAGACAGTCTTATTGTCTCCTTCCCTAAATACCCCTAGTGTAAGATCACTTGGTATACTTTTAACATGTTATATTCTTTCTAGGCCTGACGGTTATACATATTCACAGTTCCGTTATCAGTACATTCTATTTGTTATGTACATAAGTAAGTGAAAGTACTCTTTTTTATATTTTCTGAATATTATATAAGTATATGTATAATAATAATTCTTTGTTTGTCCCACAGTCTTAACTTTCAGTTGATTTTTTATGACACATTTATTAAGAGTTGTGTATTTCAGTGATGAATCAGCTAGTTGTTTTGGTTTTCTTTTATTATCTTAAAGCAATTATTTCCAACAGATTTATAAAAGCACAAATGTTAAATCTGATATTTTTAAAACAAATCTAATTTCACAGATAATGCTGAGAGCAGCTCTTATTTAATTTATTAAGGGATAGAAATTTGAAATAGCAGTTTAATAATTGGGCCATTTTACAAGTTGACATTTAATAATTGTATCATTTTATAGTTTTTACATTTAATAACTGTATCATTTTATAGTTTTAAGTTAATAATTGTACCATTTTATAATTTTAACAGACAATAATTGTACCATTTTATAATTTTAGCAGACAATAATTGTACCATTTTATAATTTTAACATTTAATAATTGTACTTAATTTTAACATACTTTTTTTTTTCCTTGGGCAGGTTTTGTTTATGTCCTTCAGTATTACTATCAAAGTGGTTGTTTGTATCGTCTGAGGTCCCTCGGGGAGAGTCATGAGATGGACATAACAGTTGGTAAGTGACCCATTGGTCTATAATCTCTTGGATGAGTAGAATGTGGTGAATTCATGTTTTGAAACTTTGAAATTGATTTAGAATGTCTAGAGGTGATGTTAGAAAGTAAAATAAAAGTAATTTAGTCAAGGCTCAAAATGTTATAATTTTTTTTTTCCACTTTGTTTGCCGTTATATATTTTTGCATATGTAGAAAAGTGATGCATTAAATGTGAGCAGAAAACTGAAGTTTTTATTAAAATTTTAACACTTCTGTTTGTGATTGTGTTTTTTCAGAAGGTTTCATGTCCTGGATGTGGAAAGGTCTCTCATTTTTATTGCCATTCCTGTTTTTTGGTTACGTAAGTGATGTTTTTTTTACTTTGTCTATTTTTCATATATATGTAGTATGTACAGTTGATTGAGTGCTTGAAATATTTGAATAAGGCAATTCATAAGTTATTCATTAACTCTTTACCCACCACACCAGTCTTCCTCATGGTGACAGTGACGTTTCTTAGCTTAACTTCTCATAACTTGATCTTTTAACTTAACACAGGTTTTCTTGATATCAGTTACAAAAGAAATGAATTGTCCTCACAATGATATGACAATTAATGTTAATAAAGTTATTTTAACAAAATTCGCTTAGATTTGAAAAGTAAGGTTTGTCACTGACATTGAATATAAAGTAATGAAACATCCTACTTTTGGCATCAATAATTTAAAAAAAATAAAAAATGTACAAAGCTGAAATTACATCTATAATGTAATCTGCCATCAATTCTGAACAACATAATGAAATTTTTTAAAAACTTATCGAGACATAGAAAAGTTACAGCAAAATCGAATTGCATGTATTCCGGCGCTGGTCTCTGGGTGTTTCGCCTGGAGGAAAAAAATCGACTCGTTTACACTAAAAAAATCTAATATTAAGATCACTGTTTCTATCAGTATTTATAGTTTAAATGAAAGAACCAGATGTTCTAATACTGTAAAATAAGGGAAATTAATCACTCCTAATCAAATTTAATTCACATTTAAGCTTTATTAGAATGTATTCTGTCTGTGTTTCAATGGTTTGAAATGAAAAAAAAAACAACTTGAAACGCTAAATGATTCTGCTTTACATTTCTTTCATTCAGTTTTTCCAGCTGTACAATGCTTACAGTCTGTTGTTACTGGCTAGTCATCCGAAATGTACAGAGTGGCAGGTGAGAAATCTTTTTTTTTTTCTTTCAAAATGTTCATGTCTATTTTTTTTTTTGTAAAAATCTATTTTGTCATTTATTTACATTTTTTAATTTTTTATTGGCCAAGAAGTTTAAGGTTGAATTAAAGTGAAGCATAGATTATATGCACATAAAAGGGGAGCCTAGATTATATGCACATCAATTTTTTTTTTTTGTCCGTCCAAAGAAAATTTTAAAACTTATAACTTCACTATCCACGTTAGTAGATAAAATCAAACGCTTGATAACCTAGTGCTGTTCCCTTATAGCACTTGATATCCTAGTGCCGCTTCCTTATAGCACTTGATATCCTAGCGCTGTTCCCTTTCAGCACTTGATACCCTAGTGGTGCTCCCTTATATCTCATTGAACTTGTCTTGCTCAGTAAACTTATTTTAACTCAATGTTTCTTTTTTAATCTGTCTACACCTCAGTCAAAGTTGGCTGACATCTGTCCACTTTGTCATCAAGCTCACTGACCTGATGTATATATGTTTTATTTCACTATCTGCAACCTTATGAAATGTGATCTCCTGAGCCTGTTTTATTGAGCATCAGAGCTGACTAAGAAAATGTCCCAATTACTCTCATAGCAAATTAAAAACCTTGTTTTGAAGATTTTCGTGAAACAATTTTGTTCTTGTTTTCAGTACGGACAATAATTTCTTTTTATAACGAATTTCTAAATTTTTCTCTATCAGGTGTTTGCGCTGAGTGCCATTCACTTCTTCTTGTTTGTGGGCAACACCACCACCACCTGCATGGTGCTGTTCAACAAGATCAAGTCTGACGGACTCAGAATTCCTAAACTGAAGAACAAATATAAGTTCAGCATAGGTATAGGAAATTTCCTAAGCCAAGGTCATGGCCACGCTGAGTAACAGTACATGCCAGTTTTTTTTTTCACATGATCCTGGTAGGTGATATGGAGGAAGACTTTGGTCTATTTTTGTATGTATTGCTTGTGTGAAGTGTGTATATTAAGGTGACAGAATGTTTGGTATCTGCAGCTGCATTTATGACTGATGGCAGTTCTGCTAGAGATCGCTTTTATATGTTTTTCATAAACATAATGGCTTGTTTTTCTTGCAGTATATTAAAAAATATATATATATATATATATATACATGTTTATTTTTTGCGATTCATCTTAGCAGAGCCTATATTAAAACATATTTTCAGACATTGAAATATTTACTAATGTGTTTACTAAATTCTATGTACTCGTCGTGCCATTTTTTAAATTAACAGCTCTCTTCATTTAATCTAAAAAAAAATTTGAAATAAGTTGCCATTTATAAAAAAAAAAAGGCATGAGATAACTATATTCAATATCTATTTGTATGTTAGTTTGAAAAACAAATTAATGGGGAAATGTCATTTATTGAAACAAAATTTTTCTCTTTATATAATTTTTTTTTTCTAATTTCTATCAACAATTTCAAGACTTTAAAGTTGTGTTAAGTTTATTATAGTCAACGACTTTAATATTTGGTCTGCATTTTTTAATGATTTTAATCAAATTTAAAATTTATGTTGACCAACAGGAGGCGGAAATGTGTTTTTGTAATTTTTTATTTAGTTTTAAATTCATCTCTTGAAAGTGTTACTTTGTGAACTGTTGCTGTAAGTCACTGAAGATTCATTTATAATTTACTATTCGAAGTCTTTCTCAATTTTTTTTTTATTTGTGGGTAAACTTGACCAATGTCGCAACTTTACACAAAGTCTCCTGACATCTTATTTAATTATCTTTTGTTAAAGTATAAAATAATCTTTTAAGTTTAATGAAAATTTCAATGTGAAATCAACTGAAAAATTTTGGGTTTCACTCTAATTTGCTAATTTAGTTTCATCCAACACTGCATTTGTTATTTTGAAAAAAAAAAATTACTGAATAAAATACAAATGAAGGATTTGGTTTTTGTTTGTTTTGTTTTAATTTTTATTACTAGATCTTTCACTGTTGGAAAACATAATATATGATCTAAAAAAAATGTCTTATAACAATCAGTATCTGTTGAAACCACATATAGTATAATGGTCTTAATATGGACCAGTTTGTACTGACTTGACATGATCACTCAAATTAATTTGGTTTTTTGTTGAAGATTGCTCTTTTTTTTTTTGTAATTGAAATGTTAAATTTAAAATTTTCTAGACCAACATCTTTAGGAAGAAAGTTTTACTAAAACAACCATTGGACTATCTTTGTAAAGGAAGAAAAAAAAAGTTTTTTTTTTGTTTAAACTACATTTGGGAAAGTTATTGTAATTTAAATAATGTTTAAAAAATGCAAGCTGCATATTTTCAGTCTCACCTGTTTAAATTATTTATTTTAGACAATTTTTCTTATATCTTTATATAATGTGTATGGCTTTATGCCAAAGTATTTTGTTAATGTGGCCAGATTTTTTTAAAAATATATTTATTTTTTCTAATTAATAAAGTTATAATTATACAGATAAAATAATATTTATTAGCATTGTATTCATAACTGATATGTAAAGCTTTTGAATAAGGGTCACAAAGCATATTATTTTTTTTTAATTTTTATTTTCAACATTTGTTTTTATTTTAAAAAACTCATCTGCATCATTTGAGGAATAAAAAGTTAAATTATGTTTAATGATTAAAATATAAAAATCAAAGGTAAACAATACAGAAATTAAAAATATTTTTTCAAAATATAAACAACGAGGTCTTTTAACATTGCAAAAGATATTCAGCATGTCAGCAATGTTATTTCTTCTAAACGGCTTTGCCAAACGCTGTTCACTTGTTATAATGGCTTGACTAGGTTGATGTAAAGTTTCAACAAGTTCAGTGTGCCAGATTGGCTTTTGTAAAAAAAAATTTGGGTTAAAAGTGAGTCACATAAAAAGTTTCAATTGTCTCCAAGGAAATAATATTTTATATTTAACTTAGTATTTGAGTGTAACGGATTTGAATTTTTTTTTGCTTTTAAAAACATTGGTTTTACAGTTGTTTTTTTATTCTGGAATGAGCATCATTCTATTTTTGGTCATTGCATTCTTTGTGTAAACATTTGTTTGAGGCACACACTTTTTACCTGTTCATAATTTTATTTCATTGATCAGTAAAAAAAATGTTTATTCAGCTGTTTTCACTAGGTCTTGAAATTTTTTTTTTTTTGTTGCATTCTGTACCAGTATCTTTTAATGCCTGACTATTAATAAGGTGCGGGTTGGATGGCTGAGTGGTGTAGATACTTGACCTGAGAGTCCTGGTGTTGATCCTCATTGAGAGACAGAATTTTTTCCAGGTGAAATTTGGTGCAAAGGCATCCCACAAGCCCATCCAGTTTTAAATGGGTACCTGACTAAAGTTGGGGAAGTAAAGGCAGCTGAGAGTTGTGCTAACCTTACAGTCCCTACATATGCAGAGTTCATCGAAACGGATGAATTCTACACTTCATCTACCCTGATGGCCCTTTAGGGAACTTTACTTTTTTTTGTATTATGAAGGTGACTGTGATATAATGTAGAATGATCAGCACCTATAACCTGTCAAACAGATTTACCAGACGCCTCTACCTATGGATCGATTTTTTTTAAATATGGATTTTTTTTATGGTCACATGATACCATTACATACTATGGGTCATTATAAGGTGATGTCAATTAATAACATTTTTATGTTCACGCCTTCCTTTTTTTTTTATCATACAGCATTAGCCTGTACCATTGTATATCTATGGCCTATACTATCTGAATTATCTTTGGACGATTTGTTAGTGCATCAACAGTTTTGTTTTTATCCCAAAATTTTTATTTCATCTCAAAGAGAAAAAAGCTCATGTCATTTTTCAAATACATGTAATATGTTTCTGATTACGTTTCATATAACTGTTTATAATTTAAAATTCGTATAAATGTTTGCAATCACATTTAAATGTCATTTTTCGCAATTACTTTTAATGATGTTGTTTGCAATTAAATTTCATAATCAATATCTGTAATTAATTTTCATGTCAATGTTTTTCATAAGGTTCTCATTTCAATTGACAAATAACATAACAGCACCACACTCTAGTTTTTGATTAAAATGCTAGTCCCACCTACATATCGACATAAATACATATACTTCAAAAGACATGTTAAAATTGTTTATAAAGTTCTGGTATGTGTATTACATTTCATACAATGAATATTTTTAACAAATTCACACATTTGAATGCTAAATATGTCTCTTTCATTTTCTGTCAAATCTGATTTATTTATTTATTTTTATTCATTTAAAGAAATACTTGATCAATGCAGCATTTCTTTCACTGGTCTTATGGCTAAAAAAAATTCTTTCTGATACTTCTTGTTGCATTGTTAAGAAAACATTGATGCATTTTATCCATTTGTCAAGTTAAAAAAAAGTTTTAATTTTTGTTTTTTCCTCAAATTTTAGATCAATTCAATTTACTTCAATAAATCGATGGCCTTTTCCTATTTTTTTTAAATTTTTTTGATTCTTTATGTGACCTGAGAGTTTTATAAATTGTTCATCTTATTGAAATGTTTTCCTTATGTTTATTTTTATTCGTGTCAAAAATTTCTCAAAAAATCATTTTGTGATTGAAATTTCAGAACTCATGAAATTTGATAAAAATAACTTGTCTAAAATATTTTTTTACTGGCATAGCTTTTTCCCACTCAGGTTGGCGGCATCCATATAGTTTCATCAAAATTTAACTTTCAGTCCACAGCTTTCCTAAATATTATGATTCTAAATTCGTTTATTTTCCTGGTCTATATTTTGCTATAATCAGAATTGAATTTCACTTATTGTTATTCAAGTTTCTCTAGAACATCCCATAGAAAAAAAATCCCTTTCTAGTTTGGCCAGATTATCCTCAAAACTTAAACAAACCCTATTTTTTAAATTGTTTTGATTCTTAACATTGTGTACATACATTGTGGTTCATTTTTATCGATGACTTAAGTCAGACTAAATTAAAATTCTTGTTTATATCTGTTCGACTAGACCAGCGGTCGTGAACCGATGGCACGCTTGCCTCAGTCGGCAGGCAGAGCCTCATGAGTCAGCTCATGACTAAAATATCACTTCCATTAATTTTAATTCGAGTGTTGGCACTTTGCTATAAATAACTGTTGTTTTTTTTTTGGTTGAAATTTTGGGCTTGCGACCCAAAAAAGGTTTGCCAACACTAAACTAGAGGTCTAAATCCGTCGCCCTGACCTAAGAGAATTTTTCTGCCTACAAACATTTAAAACACAATAAATAATGCTACAATTAAAGTTATTTTATGAATTGCTAAATGTAATGAGAAAAGGGTTACTTTTCTTCCATATCTCCTTAGTAGCTTACAATTGGACATCTTTGATTTTATATTTAACTAAAGCGGTCAAAGAATAAATGCATGTGGATGGTTTTCGTTGTTGTTTATAATTGTATTGATAATACAGCAGACTTATGCTGTGTTAATTTCAGTTGTAATGATTGGTTAGTTTAGTGCTGCATCTATTCACCCTCTTTAATTTAAAGAAAAATAAATGTTGTAAATTAAATTGAAGGAAAAGTGGGTCAATTTTGTGAATAAAAATTTGTGAAGAATTCTTGTTTTTGTTAACTGAATCTTTAATCTGTTGCTGTTATTCTTTCATTGTGTGTGTATGTCTGTCATTGGTTAATAGAAATCTCCTTACCTGGTCAGACACAGACAATGTTACTGTCGTGTTTATGTTTTATATGTTTATGTCGTCTGTAACTCAACAGTCAAAGGTGGATTATAAAGGCCTGTGCATTGGGTGCGCACTTTGGGGCCTGACTTGTGTGCGTTCTGGGCCCGACTTGCTAAGTGGCCCCTAAAAAACATCTACTTACTAGCACTATTATTTTCTCATAATCTTTTCTTTTTAGCCAACCAACAATGTTTTGACTTTAATTGGCCTCTATCTATGACTCCTTTATTTTTGTTATAATATATTTATATATATTTATCTTTTACCCAAAAACAATCTGAAAGTTTTTGTTTAAAGTTATAAGGAATAATTCCTAAAGAAAAATTTTTAAGACTAGATTAAATGTCACTTGAGATTTTAAAAAAAAAAAAAAACAAACAATATTTTTTAGCATCTTCTCTTCAGTTCTTGAGTTAAATAAAGTTTTCAACAGTCTATGTTCCAATTAAAGTAAGTAAATGCATGTAAAATGTTCATAACATTCACACATAAAGGTCTACAGAGAGAGGAATGCAGCATAGTTGAAGCATAAGGTTCATTTTATTTTTTTTTTTTAATGTGCAAAAGAATTAACAATGAACACATTCCAATTCTATAATCTTTATTATACTTTTAAAAAAAAAGTAATTACATTACTTATACAAATATTTCATTTTCGACCTGTACTATCATTCAGAATACTGACCTGTGCAAAATATCACCATTCTATTTAGATGAGAATGGGTTCAAAATTGAGTTACTAGAATTAGGGACAAATACATACAGTATAAATAGTCATTTCTTGGGCTGCAAAAGTTACGTCCCCTTCCAACAAAATAAGTTATGAGTGTCATACGTCTGGTTTTTATAAAATATCTAGTGCACTTTCCTCAATATTCGACCGTTAATAGTGACATAATGATCTGACGGAATTGCCGGATCTTAAAGTTGGGTTGACATGACTGGCATTAATGTGGGCCAATGGTTTGAGTCAAATCTGGCGCAGTGCAACGGTTCAATCGACGACACATTATGAGCCCTATGGGCGCGTGGCAGATTACCTCAGGTCTGTGTTGCCCCCACGACCATTGTAACCAAGACCATGTTTAGAATGTATAAGGTTCAATAAAAAAAAAAACATGTTTCAATTATCTGTTGTTTTTATATTGCAGAAGTGATGACAGTAGTTTCCCCTGTTTTGGACACGCCTACTAGTAACAGAGCCGCACGTACCACCAGTGAGCCAGTATTTCTGTTACTTTTGTTACCTAAATATTCATAAATCGACTATGTTGTGGCTCTACAAAGTATTTTTATACCAGATATAAAAAACAGTTCTGGGGTTCACAACGACCTCATGCCACCCGTGGTTTAAAGCAGTGATTCTCAAAATTACACGCTTCGCGGTGTACTTTCGAAGCAGTTTTATTATAATTATGCATGCATAGATATTCTCGTTCAAATAATTATTGATTAACATTTTGTTGCGACCCATCTGAGATTCGTCCGTGGCCCACCCCTTAGGCTGTGACTCAAAATTTGAGAAACACTCAGAACATCTCTTCCTTGATATTGCTTTCATTTTAAAAAAAAATCCTCAAGAATATTACATCCATTGATTATATTGCATCACCAACAGCAGCATCCATTTACAGTCCTGTCGTCGCCACTTCTGTCCAGACATTCTCGAATGGCCCGCCCGAATATCAACTTGGAGTCCTTCACCGAGCGTTTTTTGTCAAGGGCCGAGTACTCCATGTAGCCTACTGCGCCTATCATTTTTGCAGTTCTCTCCCCTTCTTTCTTTTTCACGCTTTTCGCGCCTCTCTCCTTCCTGCAGTCCTTTTTGGTGCCGACCAGCAGGAACGGGGTCTGTCGGCAGAGGTGCCGCAGCTCGGTGACCCAGTTGGCGACCACGTCCTGAAGAGAGTCGGGGTCGTCGATCGAGAAGCAGACGATGATGACGTCAGAGTTCTGGTAGATGAAATTGCGCACCCGCGCTCCCTCTTCTGTGCCGGAAGTGTCATGGATGTACAGCATGATCTGGTTGATAGTTACGAATGCTTGGATAGTTAAGAACACCACTTGCAAAAAGTGATAATAATAATAATAATAATATATGAGAGTAAAGCACAAACTGTTTTATCTATTCCAGTCATCTTTAAAGAGAAACATGATTTATTTATTTTTGTGTACCCGATATTGCAAATTACTTCTAAGCATTTCTCTATGATAAGGAGAATATATGGTCAGGTAAAGGGGGCGCCATTTGTAACGAAAAAAAAAATTCAACACTGAAGTCATGTCATTAATCTTTATGACTTCATAATGACATGGATTGATGATCATTTGGGTAATTTTGTCGGATGCGACCAGTGGTGGGGGGGGGGTGTCACCATTTATTATATTATTTATTTGTCGTCTGCTAAAGTTCTACCCTACCTACAGCTGGAGCTATTTCTCTTATAGGCAGACTCACTTTGCGGCGGAAATGGAAGGGAAGGGGCGACTGGGATATTTATTTTGCCATTCCTAAAATGTCTAACGTGACTGAACAGTTGAGGGTGGGGGGTAGGAGTCCCCCCCCCCCATGTTTTTTTTAAAGACATTGTAACTTTACCTTATGGCTCAAAAATGTTACCTTACCCAAGGTCCCCAAACGTTGCTTTTATCTAAGGCCCCCCCCTCAGTATACCTTTGCCTAGCATCACCCTCCCTCTCCCTACCCCCCAGCCTATAGTTCATTTAGACCTTTTAGTAATGAGTGGGTGGTCGACCATAGATGCCATTCTTATAGATGCAACCGCCCTCCCCCCACCCCCACTGCAAAAAAGGGCCCCCTCAAGAAGGAATTTTTTTTTATTATTTACCCGGCGGGCATTTTGCAATGGGACCCAACATATTTAATGAGATCTTCTGCTTGGGCGGTAACACAATCTCACCTTATCTCCCTTTCTCTTGATTTCAACCTCGTCCGTGTCAAGGACAGTCGGCACGGTCTCGTCTGGTAATCGCCCGCGAGTGAATCTGTAAATGAGGCTCGTCTTTCCACAGCCGACGTCACCAATGACCGCCAAGTGAAAATCTTTGTGTTGAATCAGACGTATGGATTCTTCCTTTTCTGTAAACGTTAAAAAATGGTATGTTGTCTTTCAACCATTTACCGAGCAAAAAATATCAAGTAAGGTCCAGCATTCAGACTGGAATACCAACCGAAGCGCTAACGACTAGCTTGCTCGCGTGTGAGCCAATATATGTGTGATATTTGTGCGCATGTGTATGGAAGTGTTTGACCCTGCTCGTGCACGTGACCGTGTGAACGTATTCTTCTATTCATGTGCTTTTCATGAATGGATGTGCTCATGTTTGTGTCTGCGTGTTTGTGAACATTTATGCGAATGAACACACGTTGTTGACACATGTTTGTATTTTGTGTTGTGTGCGTGTTTGGCTGGGTGTTAATTCGTATGAGTTTGTGTGCATTAGCGCCTGTGTGTGTTTTTGATGTCGTTGTATATGTCGTCAGTGTGTGAGGATCTGTCCGAGAGTGAAAGAGTGCACTGTTAAGATTCAAATGAATGAATCACTCACCTTGTTCAACTCCACCAAACAGCCTCATCCCACACATACAAATATAGATCCACAGTCAGAAAATTATGGATAAGGACGAAAGTTGGCAGGTATGTCTTGCATTCTCTTTTAATGTAATTATTTCACAAGTATTAACATCCTATTTATAATTATTACTATGTGGGGATAAAATAAAAAGGTGACTTGGAAAAAAGATAACTGCTGATCCTTAATATTACAGATTTTTTTTCTCATTGCTCGTCAAACCTAGAGTATAGAAAAAGAAATATTTAAAAAAAAATGCATTTCTCACTTTAATTAAAACTTGTTTGTCAGTGATGCGTAAGTTAGAAAGATGCGAACATGTTTATATACTATTTTCAAATACTGTCATTTTTCACCAGCGTATGAACATGTAAACTGTACATTTTTTTTAAAAAGAATGGAAAATGGCGAAAGTTATGCAATGAATGTTAATAAAAATGGAAAGTTATCGAATATCTTTTTCTCTTAAAAAAGCATAGTTAAAAAAGATTGAGTTTCTAAGTAAAAATACGAAACTGTGTTAACACGAGGTAATAAATCGAATATTAAATGAGAAACACTGTCGTCGAAAAAAAACAACTGTCCGACCCTGTATTGTACATCCTGTTCGAGGATTTGTCCCCTTTTTTTGACCCACCTTTTTGAGATATGATGATCTGATTTCATAACCGGAACCTGGGAAAACAGACGTATCCGTAATAATCATGCAATTTAAAATAAAAAGAGTAAAATTGTCTATTTCTGTAGCCACGTCATCAGCCCCGTAGCTAAGGGGTGGGGAACAATGGGGACCGTGCCCCCCCCCCGCTTAAAAAAGAAGAAAAAGAGGAAAAAATAAAGAAAAAGTTGCTGGGTATTGGTGCCTCCCTGCTTACTTAATTAGACCTGGCTACGGGCCTGCACGTCATATTAAGGGATTGTGTGGCCCAGATGCCTTTAGTTCCCGAACTAGGTTGGGTACAGCCCCGTAGCGTGAAAATTCTACAGCAGGGGGCCAGGCATTCTACAGCAGGGGCCAGGCAATAGCAGGGGGGGGCATGTAATACATTTTACTAAGTAGAACAAATCACCAGAGGGGGCCAGACAAAACGCAGCGGGGAGCCTGCCCCCCCCCACGCGCTATGGGTACCACATTAAATATGGGAAGGGGGGGGGGGAGAGAGAGAGAGTTTGAAATAACTTTCACAAGGGCCTAGTAAAATTCCCTTCGCTGTGGGGCCCATCTAAAGAGAATCTCCAAAAAGCCCCGCTCACCGACTCCACCACACTCGTCTTATTTTCTAGGTCAGTGTGTTGTCATCGGTGTACAGCCTGTTTTTTTCTCCCATTATATTTTACTTTCATAACGAACAGTCCGATTGATATGCAATCCTCTTATCATTACCCGCGTTACATAATTTTAAAGAGACATTACACAAGCACGCCACTATTTTCTTTTTTTTTTGTAATACAGTTTGCTTTTGTAGTTGAGGTGAAGGTGTGTGTGTGTGTGTGTGGGCCTGACAAAGGCAATTAGACACCCTTGTAAAAGGTAATTAATTATTTTAGGGCCCTATGCTGACACTTGCAAATTATTGGACCCCCCAAATAATATTTAACAGCCAGGGGGCCCCCGTCTGATAACCCCCAACTGTTAACTCATTCTACCCCATTAATAGGCCATTGATTATCTCTAAGACTGTCCTTTTTCGTGGCTGACAAAATTTTAAGCCCCCGACTGGGGGTGGGGGTGGGGGGGGGCTCTAGGAAGCGTGCGGCCC
>JAGDYQ010000001.1:21514844-21549844 GCA_021962125.1 Bulinus truncatus
ATAGATAGATAGATAGATAGATAGATAGATAGATAGATAGATAGATAGATAGATAGATAGATAGATAGATAGATAGATAGATAGATAGATAGATAGATAGATAGATAGATAGATAGATAGATAGATAGATAGATAGATAGATAGATAGATAGATAGATAGATAGATAGATAGATAGATAGATAGATAGATAGATAGATAGATAGATAGATAGATAGATAGATAGATAGATAGAGTAGATTTGGTAAGAATCTGTTTTGGCTAAATAGCCTAAAGTGGCACTTTTAGCATCATATTTAATAGAAACTGATTTATGAAAGGGGCCCTCTGTACTATGTGGACCTAGGCCGCTGCCTACTTGCCTATTTATAAGAACGGCTATGTGGCGGTTTCCTACTTTGACCAAGCCGTGCTTAGCGTTGCTTTGTATTTTTTAGGGGGGGGGGTGGAGAGGCGGGGGGCGAGGGAGGGGCTAAACATCGGATTTAATATGAATTCACACTGGAAGGAGAAACTTCGGTAGTGTGGACACTTTGGTCATATCGATTGAATAGACACCAGAAGACTCATTAAAGGGCAATGGAAGAGACATAGAAGGGCTTCGAATTTAGCTTTTCCTCAGAACATTTCAAATTTTGTAAAAAAGAAGGGGGGAAAACCCAGCTCTCAATAAGTCTCTAACAATAGGGGCCATAGTGTTGCGGCTCTGTGTTGGGATTTGTATGTCGTCTCCCATTGAATCAGATCTGTCCACTCTTTTACAACTAAATCTTGTTAGACTCGTTATGGTGTGCCTATTTATAATACTATTGCACTGCATGAAAAAAAAAAAACGTATGTAGCTCTCATTGACCTCATGTAACATATAAAGAGAAAGTTGGATCATTTGAACTGTTTTATTTTTGGTTAAGTTTTTTTAATATTTTCTTTTAGTATACAAACACATTCGCATCTTTCTAGTAATACATAATAGAATTGTAATGCTTACCTCATTGCAAGTACAGTTTAGTTCGTCATCCTATCCAATTAATTGTTATAAATCCCACAATTTAATAGAATGTTTACCATTGGATTATTGCCGTTGTTCTGTTGTTGTTTTCACTAGACGACTGGTTAAATCTAGATGTGAAAAGTTTTTAATGATAAATCGGATTGAACTTTCTAACTAATCAATGTTTGGTTATCGCCTGTAAAGGTGTAACGTACGACAAAACTAGCAGACGATTTAACCAACAGGTAGTCTAGGCCTATTTCAAGCAGTAATATTCCCAAATTTATTGATTATTTCCTTCTAAACTTTGAGGAAGTCTTAAAATCTAATATATATATATATATATATATATATATATATATATATATATATATAAACTGGGGTACTCTTATGATCAACATATAAAAGTTGGCAAGAAGGTCAAACGGAAGGATAAATATTAATAGTAAGTACGTTTTTCCAAGCTCATGTGATACTGAAAGTTGTCAGTGTCCTTCAAACTTGGCCTATATATCACCCACCCACTGACAGATGATACAATGTACACTAGTGGGCATAATAGACTGCATTCCCTTATTTAGTTCACTCAATCACGTGATGGCCTGACGTCATCCGTTTAAAGCCCTTCTAAGCTTTACTATTTATACTTAGTGGGTTAAACCCGTAACTTATGCACATACACACACAATGCATATACAGTGAATATACAAGTTTTTTTTTTCTGAATCTTCAGTCCCATAGTTTGTATCCGACGACTGACAGAGGAATAAATGGTTACAAACTCTGATGTGTGTGTTGAGGTGGATAAATGTTGTTTTGGGGAATCAGGGCACAGTGTAGAATTTTGAGCCCCGTCTGAAAAAAGAGATAAAAATGATTAAAGGGTAAGGTGCGCCCAGTGCCGCCAAGAGGGGTGGGGCAGCGGGGCAAATGCCCCGGGGCCCGGCAAGTTTTAGGGGCCCGGACTGAGCTGGCCAATCAACTTTTGAAAATATTATCAGCACAGGGAGCCCGTGACAGCCCTGCCCAGGGGCCCGAAATTTCTGTCAGTGTGCCTGGGTGCGCCCACAATTACACCTGCCCCAGTGCTCGATTTAAGAAAAAAAAACAGTGCCGGGGTTAATAAAAAAAAATGCATGCAGAGCCGGGGATAAAATGTCTATGGTTTCCTCCCCGGCAGGAGTATATTATCTAAAGCAGAGCAAGGGATGACAGTTCTCAGTGCGGGGGATATCCCCGGCGGTAAATCGAGCCCTGACCTGACCAGTTTGCCCACAATTACACCCGCCCCGTGCTGGTTAGCTGATTCTCAAACATGTACTATTTGTGACCCACGTGAATCGAGAAAATATATGAAAGAAGGAGAGAGAATAAAAAGTTACAACTAACTGGCGAAGCCGCCTGGGTGTGCTATTTTTTTTGTGTGAGGCTTTTCGCGGCAGGTGAAGTGTAGTGTGAGGCTTTTCGCGGCAGGTGAAGTGTAGTGTGAGGATTTTCGCGGCAGGTGAAGTGTAGTGTGAGGCTTTTCGCGGCAGGTGAAGTGTAGTGTGAGGCTTTTCGCGGCAGGTGAAGTGTAGTGTGAGGCTTTTCGCGGCAGGTGAAGTGTATAATTCGTCTATTTCTGTAACCAAGTCATATTTAAGGTTTTTGGGTGGCTAGCACATCGCTTGGCCGCTTTTTCTTTCCCTACTACTAAAGTGGAGGCCACACCCATTCATTCTGGGGGTGGGTGTGGACTTTGGGGGGGGGGGGTGGAGCATATACCCATTGCCCTTCACTGAGGGGGGGGGGAACCCTTGTGTCGACAATCGCCTCAATAGAGAGAGGGGGAGGGAGAGAGAGTGGGAAGAGAGGGGAGAGAGCGAGAGAGAGAGAGAGAGAGAGATGAGAGAAACAAAAATGAACAACACATGTCACCAACTTCCATGTAAATGATATTTATTTAAATAAAAAAAGAACCAGAGTATAGAATTATGTTTATCAATATTTTATTACCTTTAAATGTAATTATAACTGTAATATAATTCATAATTGCTTAATAGTAATATGTGAAAATAATCATAAAATTGAACAAAAATGTTATACCATCAAGGATAAACTTAAAAAAAAAACGTCACCCTAGATTTTATATAGATCAGTTTCATTCATTAGCATACTTCATGACCCATGACGGCTGATGTGATTTGCATAATTTATATTTACATTATCAACCAACCCACGCTTGCTAAGAAGAACTATAGCTATGTATACAGCAGTACACAAGTCAGTAATTATATCAGGGTCAGTGGCGTGACCAGGGTCGAATGTCCACATTTTCATCTAAATTCTGAGAAACCAAGTCATTAGATAATAGAAAAACTGGTGAAATGGGACGTCGTTCGCAAATCGCCTTTTTAAAGGGAGGAAATTAGACGTTTTATCATTACGACGCATTCGCAGTGATTGCACTTGATTGGTTACGTCCCCTTAGGATGATTAATTATTAATAATTAATATGCCAGCTTTTTTACCGTTCAATCCATGTTAAAACTGTTTTCTTCTTGAGCTGCTGAATGGTCTCATTGGTTGTCGCGCTTTCTTTTCAAACACTCCTGTATGGCCCGTCCAAATATCATCTTGGAGTCTCTCACCGCATACTTTTCGTCAAGGGCAGAGTACTCCATGTAGCTCAACGCGCCGATCTTTTTCGAGGTTTTTTTCCCATCTTTCTTGCTCACGGCTTTGGCGCCCAGCGCCTTACGGGCGTCTTTTTTGGTGCCCACCAGGAGAAATGGGGTCTGGCGGCAGAGGTGGCGGAGCTCCGTGCCCCACTCGGCCTCGACGTCGTGTAGAGATTTAGGGTTGTCGATTGGGAAGCAGACGATGATGACGTGGGAGTCTTGATAGACGACATTACGCATGCGCGCTGCCTCATCAGAGCCGGCAGATTCACGGATGTGCAACGTAATCTGTAAATAAATTATATGTATCATATTACAATTTCTGCAGAAATAAAAAACACCCATAAAACTATGGCCTTCAAAGCCGTAGCTAACTATTATGGTGCCCTGCAGAGGCGTAGCGAGGGTTGGGTAAAGGAAGGGGGGGTTATCATGCCCCGGGCGCCACTCACAAAGGGGCGCCAAATGGTATATTTTACATATCATATTGATATGGTTTTTGAATGAGGTGGAGCGCTAAAACGGTATTTAAAAAGGTACTGTGCCCCGGGTTAAACTCGCTACGGAACTTGCGCCATGTGTGAGCTTAATTTTTTTTTTGGTGCCACCCGACAGGGATTTTTTCCTAACGCCTCTGCCTAGATAATATATATATATATATATATATATATATATATATATATATATATATATATATGGCGGTCAGTATACTAGTATAGGCCTATATAGTGTGACGATCGCAGCCTCCCCTCATATCACAGCTACCCCCCCCCCCCAAGCTACCAGGAGCTCGGGAGATGGACGAAGGTGCGACTTCGCACCTTCGGCCACTGACCAAGATCAAAGCCCTACCGGACTCGGAAAAAAAAACCCTGAGCCAGGCTTTGAAGTCGCAAATGCCCCTCCCCCAATATCCCTTCCCACCACAGAAGTTTATTGAGTGTTGTATTAGAATGTTTGTGTGAGATAGTCGTGCAGTCACGAGTAGTTTTAAATAAAGTTCAGTTAATTTTATACTTTACATCAGGGCTTCTTAAACTAGCAAAATTCTGGGGTCGCGAGAGATAAAAATACAATTTATTAGAAAATGTTTTTTAACTTGTAAAATATTAATTTATTTTTCTTTTATATTTGTATGGGGTCGTCAAGAAACTCGCAATCATTAAATGGGGTCGTGAATTACAAAAGTTTAAGAAGCCCTGCTTTACATTAATAAGTGTTGGCTTATCTGTTTATATGAGTGTGTTTGGAAGTCCAGCAATAATTTAAGGAATATATATATACATAGTAAAAGAACCCGTAACGTATAGCATAAGCTTTTTAAAGGAATTATTACTCGAAAGAAATTTCTTTTTCTTGGCAGTCTAGGTTAGGATATCTAGGTTGTAGCCTTATTATTGTCTACCCGTAGAAACGGTTCTGGGTTCAAAACCCAAACAAGAATTCATTCTTACCTCTACTCCATTTCTATTCACATCGGCTCTGTCATTGTGTAGGACACAGGGCACCTCCGGGTCAGGCAGTCGCCCGCGGGTGAATCTGTAAATCAGGCTTGTTTTCCCACAGCCTACGTCACCAATAACCGCCACGTTGAAATCGTTGTGTTGCAGCAGACGTTTACATTCATCCTTCTCTGTATACGTCACAAATCAAATTATTTTGTTCAAGTATATTTCTTGAACAGAGACATGCAATTAACAGACAAAGAAATTCAAAACATCAGACGTGTAAATTAAAAACTCCCAACAGTTTAGATCCAGTCTTTCTCAACCCTTTTTTTTTTGGTTTGCTTATCCTATAGGTCGTCTCATCTTATATGCCCGTCTTATCCTATAGGTCGTCACATCCTATATGACCGTCTCATCCTTTAGACCCGTCTCATCTTAAATGCCCGTCTCTTTATAAAGGCTCGTCTCATCCTATATGCCCGTCTCATCCTATAGACCCGTCTCATCCTATATGCCCGTCTTATCCTATAGGTCGTCACATCCTATATGACCGTCTCATCCTTTAGACCCGTCTCATCCTATATGCCCGTCTCATCCTACAAGGCCCGTCTCATCCTATATGCCCGTTTCATCCTAAATACCCGTCTCATCCTATAGGCCCGCCTCATCCTATAGGCCCGTCTCATCCTATAGGCCCGCCTCATCCTATAGGCCCGCCTCATCCTATAGGCCCGTCTCATTCTATAGGCCCGCCTCATCCTATAGGCCCGCCTCATCCTATGGGCCCGTCTCATCCTATAGGCCCGCCTCATCCTATGGGCCCGTCTCATCCTATGGGCCCGCCTCATCCTATAGGCCCGCCTCATCCTATAGGCCCGCCTCATCCTGTAGGCTCATTAAATTTATATTAGAGATCTGGGACAGCCTCAAGGCAGCATGGAACGCACCTAATTTTAAGAGCCCACCGACAGAAGGGATTATTATTTTAGAAGGGCCCTACACTAAATCATTTGGCGAGGTACCCACCCCCCCCCCTGCTACACGCGGGTGCGCCGACGAATGTATGAGCAAGCGGACATGTAGTTAGGACAGTTTGCCTGAACATTTTTAACACCGGGTGCACTAGGGCGCACAAGAGTGCTCCTCAAAACAACAACTTTACACAAAATAAAATAATTTTCGTCTGCGCCCTGGGGCCTCTACAGGCCTAGGTCCGCCCGTGCGTGTGTGCGTGAGTGTGAGAGAGAGTGTGAGAGAGAGAGAGTGTTTGAGAGAGAGAGTGAGAGAGAGAGAGGGGGGGAGAGAGAGAGATTTATTGATTTGATTGAATCCACCACTTACCGGATTCACCTCTGCAGCATACCCACAGTCCACACATGCTGGTTTACAAGTTATGATGAGATCGTGACAAAAATGTGTTGAAAGTTGGCAACGATTTCCTAGAAAGACCTTTTTAATGGGAAGATGTCCATGTCCCGTGTATTTATTTTAATTCAGACAACGCTATGACTAATAAAATCAATCAAGTCTGAAAAGAATTTTTTTTTTTAAATATCATGGTTTTTCTCCAATGCTTCACATTTTGTATAAACTATTAGCTGCCCCCCCTCCCAGCGGCGTAGCGTGGGTATCGGCCGCCCAGGGCTGAAGACGATTTTGCCGCCCTCTCATTTAGGTATTTCAATTTAATCTATACATTTTTGCCGCCCCCCCCCCCTAAAAAGTAATAAAAAGTGCCGCCCGGTGCGGACCGCACTCACCGCCCCCCCCCCCAGGTACGCCACTGCCCCCCCTATCTTTTCAAGAAAAAAGATAAATGACTAACACTTTTTTGAGAACCCCTGTAATTAATATTTCATTTTTCAGTACATGCAGGTTCCATCTTGAGCCACTGACAACCTAAATCAAATAGAGCCCCCTTTCTGAATAAAACATGTCCGCCAATAGCTTTGGTCATACTAGTTGTAGCTGTTTACAATGCAAGACATGACCGTAAACAGATATAAGTAGACAGTTTACTGTACAATACAGTGGGAGTTAAGTCGTAATAGTATAGCAGTTTACGGTACAGGGACAGGGACTTTAAGTCATAATAGAATAAGTGTTCACGGTACAAGAGTAAGGAGAGTGTGCATCTTTCGCGCACCCAACATTTCGTCTTGCTGCGGCCCGAGGTTACAATGTTTGTAAACAAGGTCGTGGGCGTTATGATGTAAATAGGCGGCCGCATCAGGGCGGCACCGTAAAGTGGCGACATTAGCAGTAAAAAATCTGAGGCTTATTTAATTAAAGTACGAAAAGAAAACATCTATGGGGAAAGGGGGGGGTGACATTTCGGAAATTAACATAAACTACATCATACTGAGAAAATTTACCACACGGTCATTGGTTACAAACTTTTCTTTTTAATAAACCCTACATAAAACAACAATGTTCAAACAGAACTCAGACCGAAGGTTCTCAAACTTGTAAGCTTCGAGACTCACACTGATAGCTCACCCATGGAGAGAAACCAGGATAACAGTTGAATTCATTCACACACACACACCTACTCTCTTTCAAGTAATTATTAATTTTATTTTCGACCCACATAAAATTCGTTCCACACTATGAGAAACAATGCTTTAGACCGCTTCTCCGTTCTCTAGTACATATATAAATTCAATGCTTTAGACTTGTAATACTTACTTCTTTATAAACACTTTAACAGAACGTAATCCTTTCCCAGTTTTGTATTCACATTGGCTCAATAGAATATTTACAACAAAAAATAAAAACATTACCGAGCTCAACGCGTCGAAAAAATCTGGCAATGAAGAAAATTTCTCGTCTGCGAAGTAATAATACACAGACGATTTCATAGACTAGTAGTTCAGTTCAATTCGTTGTGATACCTCCACATTGATTGATTACTTTCTGGTGAATAATTTATAAAGTCTACATTAAATAATAAACTCTGTAAAATTCAATTCACCTATTTATGGAATTATTTTTTCACTCGAGCTGGGGTGTTTTTATGGTTGAATTTTGAAAGAATGCAAGACGGTAATATGAAAAGTTGATATATTTATAGTAATTACGTTTTTTTTCCTAACCCATGTGATTCTGAAAAGTTTTCCGTGTGTACCAGATTTGGCCCATGTATTGCCCACGCTCTGTGTGTACCCACAGAATGCTCTCCCCTCTATTTCAATTCACCCCAGCATGTGGTACTTAACTTACGTCATCCAGTTTCACCCATTGGTTGGAATGGCAGTAAAGTTCCAAATACATGTATATAATTTTACTTTAAGGGGAAATCCGTTCTTCATAGGCATCTGTTTCAATCGCGACTTGTGTATTAGCGCTGTGGAAACTACAGACTAAATTTACATCCCATTACATAACCCTAACCTCTTATAACAGAAAGTTTGTGTTCTATCGTTCTGTGCGTGTGTGAAGTCCATGTAAGGTTGAGATGAAATCTCTTAGACCCTATAAACCACTAATGGAACGGTTTTTATGGTGCCCATCTTTCATCCCCACCGTAGCCGATAGTGCAATGGCCTTGGAGACACCACGGGAGATATATCGGGAACTTGAACCAAGACCTAAAAAATGTCCTTGGTCCTCACCGGAGGTCAAACCAGGTACCTTCAGGTCGACAGATGTGCCTCTTTCATCTCTCTATCTCTCTCACGATACTATATGTTTCTACCAGTATCGCTTCGTTTGGTTGATGTTTTAAAAGAACCTAATTTTTAAATGTGCAAGGAAAGTACTGTGTAAACTACTTTATTTCCTACTGTGTATAATACTTTATTTCCAATTTTAAACCTGTCTCTCGGGTACAGTGGCCTATATTTCAAAACTAAATTCTAAAGATCTAAATCACGTGATCCCCTTGATCATGTGAAGGAAAAAATACCCGGATCTAAAATGTGGCCGTGACGACAAACAAAATATAGAACTTTCTGAAGTCCGGACCTGTAACTTTGAAGATTAAAATCAGTTGAGAATGAGGCCAGGGGCGGGAGGGGGGGGAAGCTTAATAAAAGAAAAAAAACATGCTGCAGTGAAAATCAGACACTTATCAGTGGCGTCACTGGGGATGGGGGAGGGACGCACCGGGTGACATCATTTTAGGGGTAACACCAAAAATTAACAGTTCTAAATTTCATAGCAGAAAAAAAAATCGGTATAGTCGTTTTTTTTTAAACATGAGCATTTCACAGGGTGTCACCATAAAGAGCAGTAGTACAGGGTGTCACCATATAGAGCAGTAGCACAGGGTGTCACCTTATAGAGCAGTAGCACAGGGTGTCACCTTATAGAGCAGTAGCACAGGGTGTCACCTTATAGAGCAGTAGCACAGGGTGTCACCATATAGAGCAGTAGCACAGGGTGTCATCATATAGAGCAGTAGCACAGGGTGTCACCATATAGAGCAGTAGCACAGGGTGCCACCATATAGAGCAGTAGCACAGGTTGCCACCATATAGAGCAGGCCAGTAGCACAGGGTGCCACCACACAGAGCGTCTAGAGTTTAGATAAATGAATATAGTTTAAAGCTGCTCGGATCAATCTAGAGTTGTTTTACAAAAAATAATAAATGGGTGGAGGGGGTGGTAAGGAAGCTGTGATTTGCATGATATGCATTTCCAATCAAACCGGACATGGTAAAAAACCGTAGGACGAGTTGGGGGTTAGCCTACATGGGACCAATAGATATTTATCCGATGAATCGCCCCTTCCCCCACCCTGTCTCTGAAGCTGTCTAATTAACGCACTGTTTCGCTCACTTGACAGACACGCACACAGAATGGAATTTCATCTGTCCTGCCTTATCCTTCCCAACTGTCTTCTAAAGTTTCCCCTGTATAGGCGAATAGAGCAGGGATGATTGAGAGCACCACAAAGACACCCGATAGACATCACGTGAACAACACAGACATTGAATAGACAACTACTTTACAACACATAGACGTCTCATAGTCAGCAGTTAAGACACATAGACGGCTAATGTACAAGACATAGGCAGCAGTTAATACATAGACGGCTAATATACAAGACATAGACAGCAGTTAGTCACATAGACAGATAATATACAACACATAGACAGCAGTTAGACACATAGACGGCTAATATACAACACATAGTCAGCAGTTAGACACATAGACGGATAATATACAACACATAGTCAGCAGTTTAGACACATAGACAGATAATATACAACACACAGACACCAGTAGAGAGCCACGGGTTCAATCTTATGTGAGAACCAAGTGAAAGTTGGTGAAAGGGCCTTAACTCCACCCAGCTTTAAATATTTACTTAACTTATGTAGGGGGCATTAAAGGCGGCTGGGCGCTGTGCTAATCACACTATCTCTTTATATGCCTTGGCTACAGAAACAAAGGAATTCTACACTTCATCTGCCCCGATGGCCCTTTTGGGGGCAAAAGGAACTTTACTTTTTAGACAAATAATATAAAACACAGACATGACATACATTACAGACTCCACAAAGATAAATAGTATTTATTAAATACTAATGCTATTCTATGTGTCAAAAACCGCTGAAAAATATAAATTCAGTCTTCAAATTTTTTGTATAAATAATTCAGTTGTTTCCTTATATGTCTGTTTTCCCACACTCATTCTGCCGGCAATGCAGCATGTGTACCGCTGCTTTAACCTACCAGCACGCAGTGATCACGTGCTAGCATAGATCTCGATCTGAAGCGTGTATTAATGATGCAAAGGAAGCAGTGGCGTAACCGGGGGGGGGGGCAGGGGCTTGAGCGCCCCCCCCCAGACCAAATCATCATACATATTTTAATATATAAACTGTCTTTTTTCTATATGTGAGCCCCCACCCCCAGCATTTTTTTTCTATATGTGAGACCCCCCCCCAGCATTTTTTGCTGGTTGCGCCACTGAAAGGAAGTGACCCATTTATTAGTGCAGTTCATCATTGTTAAGCACAGTTATATCCCTTAGCTTGTTATGAGAATTTTCTTTTTAGCTATGTTTGTAAAAAAAAAATTATTAATAAATTGCAAAATTAATAATTGAATCATTCATTGCCATGGAGCAAGAACATGTATGCAAAAATTCAAAAAAAAAATATATCCCTTAAAAAGTGCCTTAAAAAATAAACAGGAGTTTTGAGTTTGGTTAGGAGACGGTTAGAGAAAAAGAAAGACAATTGTTTTTCAAAAGTTTTATTTTATTACATGAATAAAAAAAAATCAAGTAAGAAAAATACTGTTTGAATTAGAAAAACTGATGAGGTTTTTAAAACTCAAAAGAATGTTTGATAGCATGAAAACATTTTTACAGAAGTGAACAGATCAAATAACAAACATAGTGGAATGATACACAGTTGGCCAGATTTTTCATCATTACCAAGTCCATCACAATTTCATAATAAATTATCAAAATTTTGTCAGTTTATACTGAAACAATAGCGAAAGTTTTCATATTTCATTCCATTGACAGGAATAAATATGTCTAAAGCTCCACTAGTCAATATCCTCTTATATAAATTAAATATTTCAAATAAATTCTATTGTACAATAATTTAATATTTTATAAAATAAAGTTTTGTTCAATAAGTCACAAAAGTAAAAATTCTAAAATAAAAACGTCTTTGTCTCACAAAGACTAAGCAGCTCTCTCACATTTCAAAGAACAAAAAAAATTTATAATTTTTTCATGAATCAAAAAACACATTCCATACAAAATTTAGCTTTTAGACTCATATATTTACATAATTTAATTGTAGCAGTTTTCAACCATTTTAAGTTCCATCTCCATTACACTCTGTGTATTCAAACAAACCCCTTGGACTCTAGTTCGATGGTGTGTCATCTTGTTATTTTATTTTTCAAGAAAATTTCAACATATTATATTTCAGTTATCGGTATATGACCTTAAAATGTGAGGCGATGATTTATCAGATCCTTGATTAAACAATGATTTATCAGATCCTTGATTAAACAATGATTTATAAGATCCTTGATTAAACAATGATTTATCAGATCTTTGATTAAACAATGATTTATCAGATCTTTGATTAAACAATGATTTATAAGATCTTTGATTAAACAATGATTTATCAGATCTTTGATTAAACAATGGTTTATCAGATCTTTGATTAAACAATGGTTTATCAGATCTTTGATTAAACAATGATAAATAAGATCTTTGATTAAACAATGGTTTATCAGATCTTTGATTAAACAATGATTTATCAGATTTTTGATTACACAATGATTTACCAGATCTTTGATTAAACAATGTTTGGTCCTGAGCTTCAAGCATCCCAATAATTACAACAGCTTATAAAAAAAAAAGAATTTATATAACAATGCAACTTACATTAGGTACACAAAAATTTCGGCACAATCATTGCTGCTTTTTTAATTAGCTAACAGGCTTTAGTTTAGCCTCACATGCAAACACGACCTGGTTTTAACTTCAATTAATCATGGACGGAATAACCAGAATCTATCACACTAGTTCTATTTACAAATTTTATCTCTCACTGCATAAAATAATTATTTTACAAATTTTCTCAGCTTTTATTCAAAAAGGAAGACCTGTGACAAAATGAATCGGAATAAGTTTTTATACGTTTGAACAAAAAGGTAAACACATTACAGATGAACAGAAGCGTTCTTAATGATAGGCTAACTATCGGGGCTGCTTAGGGGCCCAATTGATTACCGGGGCATCCATCGGAACCTTTTGACAGCCCAAATGAAGAGCAATCTGAGCACTTGTCAGGGCCCCCAGCTTAAAACGATATAATAGCTAAGTGTTGGGGGGGGGGGGCTCGTATTCAAAGATTATAAGTGGCCCATTATTAGCAAATAGCAGACTTAACAGGGCCTTTGCGTAAGGCCCCCTAAAAAAACGTACGAGCGTCTCTGCATATAAATACTACTAAAATACACTATACAGTCCTCATACACACACACACATGGTACACACACAGACTAGCATTGCCTTCCAGTCCGTCAACTCCATCCTGGCCTTGCCACTGACACATAGCCTATGACCCCAAGCACAAAGACTAGAAAGAAGGGCAGGGTGTACATCCGGGACTCTCCGAGATACAGGGACATGACTGGGTAGGCCAACTCTTGCCAGCAGGTGTCATAGTAACAATCCCCTTGTTCAAAGGTGGTGAAGAAACGGTCGCATGTGTCTGAATCAAAGTTATCAGGATCACAGCGTGTGTAGAATCTGAACACAAAAAAAAAATGAAGCAAGATAAGAGAATTAAAAGTTGGAACAGTATTCACAAGGGTTAGAACAATACCAAATAAGGAAATAACACAATAATTAAACAATGCGTAATCATAAGGGATAGGACACAATTGAAAACAAAAAGTGCTCAAACACAGGTGCCGTTGCTGATCAAGAATGTTGGGCTGACCATTAAACTGACCCTATGGACCTGTTGTTTGAGCCCCCCACTGAGGGCTGTGGGTTTTTTTGTACAAGTCCGGCCAGCTTAAAGTGATGTACATGACTTAAGTTTGGAAAAAGACAGGCTGCTAAGTAATATGCCAAGGGTAAGTAACAGGTAAATCCTACACCTCATTTTGGCCCTATAATGGATTATATAATGGGACACTATTATTTTTTTTTTTATTAAAACCATGAATAAAACTTGCTACTCACTTGCTTCCTGTAGGTTTCGGGTCGGCCAGGACTCGGATGAACCTCACGGTGCTGGTGAGATAGAAGGACTGCAAAGTTCCTGCACTGCAGTGAGCAGCGTTGGCACCTGAACAGCTCATCGTCCAGTTGGACTGGCTGTAGCTGAACGAGACGGAATAAAATTTCAAGTTTAAAGAGTTGTTTTTGCATTTCACTTTTTCACAATATGCATCAGAATTATTAACACTGACCATAAATGACCACATCATGTTAGTCCCTACAGTGCCACAAGCCGAAATCCCAACACACCACCCCACACACAGAAATCAGTGCCACATAATTTCCAAGAAATTTTTTTTATAAACACTTTACTTGCACCTTAAAATTTCACTTTTAAAAAAACTTTCTTTTCAAAAAAATTATCTCCAGTACAGTGGACCTGAGAGTCCCACGTTCAATCCTTAGTGAGAACCAAGAAAATATTTACAGGTCCTGATGAAAGTTAATAGGAACCTGGCTTGAGTTGGGGAAGTAAAGGCGGCTGGGCGTTTTGGAACCACACAATCCCTTTATAAGACATGGTTACTTAAACTGATGGGGACGGATGGCCGAGGTTATACCATGTCGACCTGAGAGTCCTGGGTTCGATCCGGTGAGGCCACATGGATCTTCCAGGTGAAATTGATGCAAAGTCGTCCCACATGGTTACTTTAAATGGGCTGACTTAAGTTCGGGAATAATGGCTGGGTGTTGCGGAACCACAGGATCCCTGTATAAGACATGGTTACTTAAACTGATAAATTATAACAGCTGGGTGTTGCGGAACCACACAATCCTTTATAAGACATGGTTACTTAAACTGATCAATTATAAACTTGATCTGCCTCAGATCAATTAGATGCTTTTTGTTTTTTTTTTATAAAATAATAAGATCAACCAAAATTATTTTCTTAGAGTCTTTCTTAAATTATCAAGACAAAACAGACATCACCGAACAAAAATCCTCCGCTTATTTTTTGAAGTAAAAAAAAAAGAATGGCCGATTCCTAAAAATTGTAAACAGCGTGTATCGCAATCTATCCATCACTTTAAATAAAACACTTACTTGACGTATGCTCCAGTGACTTCATAACGGGGATGTCCATTGACTGCACCGGTCTGCGCATACATGATGTGGAGATGAATTCCAGAAGGCACGGGGCAGACACCTGCAATGGCATTGGCCCAGGACCAAAGCGGCTCTGTATTATTTACATGAGTGGGTGCACTGGCAGTTGTGTTGGAGTTGGCGCTGCTGTTGGTGTTGGCTGTGGTGGCAGTTGGGGCAGAGGTAGTTGTGACCTGATCGTTTGATTTCTCCAATGTTTGCCTAAATGTAAAAAAAAAAAATTTTTTTTATGAAATTTCATAAATGACTTCATCTTGAAATTTATAGTGACAGGTATTGCAACATTCTGTTAGACCAAACTTTTAAAACAATGTGATTTAAAAAAAAATCATAAAACATATAAAACATATACTTGGCATCACAATTAATTTAAACAATAGACCGAGCAGAGGGGTACCTAGGGTGGGGGAGGGGTCCAAAAACCAAAAGTTCCCCCAAGCAACTCGTCAGCTTTATTTCACGGAAGAACAATAAATTAAAATGTGACTTTCTAAAAATCTCACAATGGTACATCAAGTCTGATTGACTATATGATTTTTTTTTGTAAATACCCTGAAAAGGATGAAATGTTTATCTCTTAGATCCTATAAACCAACAACTGGTTGTTTTTAAAGATACCCCCCCCTCTTTTACCCCCACCGTGTCCGATAGTGTTATGGTTATGGAGGCACCACAGGGGAGGCAGGTTGGTGACTGGACATGCTTGGAGTTAACCCCCCCCCCCCCAAACAACTCGGCAAGTAGATAAGGCTAAATCAAGCCGAACCGGTTCTTGACCACAAGGCACAACAAGATCTGCACACGCATTATTCTAAATCATGTCACTCATTGTCAACCAGGACACCACAGACTTCTTTCTCCGTCTACAGGCCAACTTGGCTACTGCCTCGGACCCCCACCCCCCAGAGGGGCCCCTATCAAGTACTAATTATTATTAAATTCAATACTAACAATGTCTGGCATGTACTTTTCCTTAGGGCCCCCCAAATATCTTTGAAAGTTTTGTTTTTTTGACCAGGCCCCTTCCCCCGCCCAGACATGCCACTTATCCTCTGTATCTTGTGTCAATGTATTTTTAATATCTCTATTAAACAAAATAATTTGGTCCAAAACTTAGGAGGCATGACATTTTTTTTTTATTTTAATTACAGAGTTACCTATCTTGAACAGTCCACATGTAGTTATGGAAAAGTTTTCATTTGAATTCAAAATTATTAGAAAGCCTTAATATATTTTTAAAATTCACAAGTCTGTGTATTCAGTTATGTTGTTTGTTTTTTTTTTCAAATTATATTTTTAAGTTTAATAAGATTTGAAATACTAATGGTGAAACACACAAATATTGATATAAAATAGTTGTTGGGTGTTGATGTGCTACTAGGAAATGCTCGATTAAAAATCATAAATTATTAGTCACTGAGTGAGTTCAAAATATTGTGGCAGTCTGCAGTAGTGATCAAAATGAAGATGTATAATATATATTATTTATAAATTTGTTTAGATCTAGTCACTGGCCTGTATATTACCATTAAAAAATTATTCACATTTCTTTGGGAATGTATTTTTTTTCCTTTAGCTGCTTGCTAAGCTCACATTTCCATTTTTTTTACCTGAAAACAGAGATCCACATGTTAGAATCACTGGGATTGTTGTAACCATAACGACCGATGGCATTTGATGGCATCAGGAGGTTCAACTGATTAATGACATACTGCCTGAAAAAAATTATTACGATACGTTTATATTCAGAAAATAAAACGAGAAAAAAAAAGAGAGAAATTTCTTTGTCTGTTGTGTTACTGGAGACCTACACATTTCGAACAATTGAGATAAGTTTTAATGTAAAACCGACTACATCATTAACTTTGTTGGTATGAAGATTAAAAAAAAAAAACAGGAGACCTTAATACATCACACGAGTTGTTTAAAGTGGCGAATGTGAGCTTCAAGGCACACGCTGACATTGTGTCATCTCCAAACGTCAAAGGTTTTCTATGAGCACCTTCACATGAGCCATCGACACCTGTGAGACAGTTGCAATAGTTTTAAATAGATTTCGCTAGCATAAGACTTTTAGGTATTCAAACTTTAAATGGCTCAAACTTAACTTCTATTTAAACCAGATTTGAGCAAACTTTTAATTAACAGATTACCTGGCACTAAAATAGCCATTTCTTTCTCCACACTAGAGTCCACTGAAGTCGTGTTGACAGATGACGAGCATCCACTGGATAAAGGTTTACCAAAGTTGTAACCTTGTGGACCAAAGTTGTTAAAAAAAAAAAGATATTTTATTAAAAATAAAAAAATTTCAACATTTTAAAAAGTCAAGTCGCAGACTTTTAATTATTTAAAAGCTAGAATATCTATAGTCTGTGCGAAGGGGGCGGGTGGTTTTGGGGTAAAGCGATGTACAATCAACCTGAGGGTCCCTAGTTGGATCTCCATTGAAGACCAATGGATATTTCAGGTCATGGTTTAAGCCCCCTAATATATCTCTTGTGGTTCCTCGAAGGCCAGTGCACTAACGGCTATGTGGAGATGAAAGAAGGGCACTGTAAAAACAATCCCACATGTAGTGGCTTAAAGGATTGAAGAGATTTCATCTTAACCTTACAGGAGCTTTACACACGTAGTCTGGGATCATTAAAGATCTAATTTGGAACCGTTAAAAATGACAGCTGTAAATCAGGAACCAGCAATTAAAATGTAGTTGTTAATTGCATTCATCCAGCCAATTTTGAGTACTGTTTAATGACATATAATATCAGCCCAATAGATGTACACAAATAATATCAGCCCCATAAAATATCTGGCCCAATATGTGTAAATCTTTTAGATGATAAAATAAATTAAGAAAAAAATTTTGCAGAGAATAAAAAAATAAATTTCATGAAAAATAAAAAAAAAGTCACATTTTCAAAAATTTATATCTCTTAAACTATTTGAGCTATAGTAATAAATTTGATGTCCACCATCTTAGATTCTCGAGTTCTTGCAATATTCATGTTGAAAAAAGCTGTAAAACCATTTTAAAAAATCAGTTTGTGGTACCTATTATAAGACATGGTTACTTGTAACTGTGGGACGGATGGGGCAGCGTATGGTGTAGACATGCTGACTGTCGAACCTGAGAGTCCTGGGTTCGATCCTCGGTGAGGCCCATGGAATTTTTCCAGGTGAAATTTGATGCAAAGTCGTCCCACAAGTCCACCCAGCTTTAAATGGGTACCTGACTTAAGTTCGGGGAAGTAAAGGCGGCTGGGCGTTGTGCTAACCACACAATCCCTTCATATGCCGAGGTTATAGAAACAGATGAATTCTACACTTCATCTGCCCCGATGGTCCGTTAGGGCTAAGGGAACTTTACTTTACTTACTTAAACTGATAAATTATAAACTTGATCTGCCCCAGATCTATTAGATGCTTTTTTTTTATATAAAATAATAATAACCAAAATTATTTTCATAAAGTCTTTCTTAAATTATCAAGACAAAACAGACATCACCGAACAAAAATCCTCCGCTTATTTTTTGAAGTAAAAAAAAAAGAATGGCCGATTCCTAAAAATTGTAAACAGCGTGTATCGCAATCTATCCGTCACTTTAAATAAAACACTTACTTGACGTATGCTCCAGTGACTTCATAACGGGGATGTCCGTTGACTGCACCGGTCTGCGCATACATGATGTGGAGATGAATTCCAGAAGGCACGGAGCAGACACCTGCAATGGCATTGGCCCAGGACCAAAGCGGCTCTGTATTATTTACATGCGTGGGTGCGCTGGCGGTTGTGTTGGAGTTGGCGCTGCTGCTGGTGTTGGCTGTGGTGGCAGTTGGGGCAGAGGTAGTTGTGACCTGATTGTTTGATTTCTCCAATGTTTGCCTAAATGTAAAAAAAAAATTTTTTTTAATGAAATTTCATGAATGACTTCATCTTGAAATTTATAGTGACAGGTATTGCAACATTCTGTAAGACCAAACTTTTAAAACAATGTGATTTAAAAAAAAATCATAAAACATATAAAACATATACTTGGCATCACAATTAATTTAAACTTAATAGACCGAGCAGAGGCGTACCTAGGGTGGGGGAGGGGTCCAAATTCGAAAGTTCCCCCAAGCAACTCGTCAGCTTTATTTCATGGAAGAACAATAAATTAAAATGTGACTTTCTAAAAAATCTCACAATGGTACATCAAGTCTGACTGACTGTATGATTTTTTTTTGTAAATACCCTGAATAGGATGAAATGTTTATCTCTTAGATCCTATAAACCAGTAAGAGGTTGTTTTTAAAGATACCCCCTCTTTTACCCCCACCATGTCCGATAGTGCTATGGCTATGGAGGCACCACAGGGGAGGCAGGTTGGTGACTGGACATGCTTGGAGTTAACCCCCCCCCCAACAACTCGGCAAGTAGATAAGGCTAAATCAAGCCGAACTGGTTCTTGACCACAAGGCACAACAAGATCTGCACAACGCATTATTCTAAATCATGTCACTCAGTGTCAACCAGGACGCCACAGACTTTCTCCATCTATAGGCCAACTTGGCAACTGCCTCGGGCCCCCCGCCGCCAGAGGGGCCCTATCAAGTACTAATTATGATTAAATTCAATACTAAAAATGTCTAGCAGGTACTTCTCCTAAGGGCCCCCCAAATATCTTTGAAAGTTTTGTTTTTTTGACCAGGCCCCTTCCCCCGCCCAGACATGCCACTTATCCTCTGTATCTTGTGTCAATGTATTTTTAATATCTCTATTAAACAAAATAATTTGGTCCAAAACTTAGGAGGCATGACCTTTTTTTTTTAAATTTTTAATTACAGAGTTACCTATCTTGAACAGTCTACATGTAGTTATGGAAAAGTTTTCATTTGGATTAAAAATTATTAAAAAGCCTTAATATATTTTGAAAATTCACAATTCTGTGTATTCATTTATGTTGTTTTTTTTTTTCAAATTATATTTTAAGTTTAATAAGATTTGAAATACTAATGGTGAAACACATAAATATTGATATAAAATAGTGGTTGGGTGTTGATGTGCTACTAGGAAATGCTCGATTAAAAATCAATAAATTATTAGTCACTGAGTGAGTTCAAAATATTGTGGCAGTCTGCAGCAGTGATCAAAATGAAGATGTATAATATATATTATTTATAAATTTGTTTAGATCTAGTTACTGGCCTGTATATTACCATTAAAAAATTATTCACATTTCTTTGGGAATGTATTTTTTTTTCCTTTAGCTGCTTGCTAAGCTCACATTTCCATTTATTTTACCTGAAAACATAGATCCACATGTTAGAATCACTGGGATTGTTGTAACCATAACGGCCGATGACATTTGATGGCATCAGGAGGTTCAACTGATTAATGACATACTGCCTGAAAAAAATATTACGATACGTTTATATTCAGAAAATAAAATAAGAAAAAAAAAAATAGAGAAATTTCTTTGTCTGTTGTGTTACTGGAGACCTACACTGGAGACCTACACATTTCGAACAATTAAGATAAGTTTTAATGTAAAGCCGACTACATCATTAACTTTGTTGGTATAAAGATTAAAAAACAAAGAAAAAACAGGAGACCTTAATATATCACACGAGTTGTTTAAAGTGTCGAATTTGAGCTTCAAGGCACACGCTGACATTGTGTCATCTCCAAATGTCAAAGGTTTTCTATGAGCACCTTCACATGAGCCATCGACACCTGTGAGACAGTTGCAGTAGTTTTAAATAGATTTCGCAAGCATAAGGCTTAGGTATTCAACTTTAAATGGCTCAAACTTTGCTCAAATCTGGTTTAAATAGAAGCTAACTTTTAATTAACAGATTACCTGGCACTAAAATAGCCATTTCTTTCTCCACACTAGAGTCCACTGAAGTCGTGTTGACAGATGACGAGCATCCACTGGATAAAGGTTTACCAAAGTTGTAACCTTGTGGACCAAAGTTGTTAAAAAAAAAAGATATTTTATTAAAAAAAACAAAAAAAACATTTCAACATAATTTTAAAAAGTCAAGTCGCAGACTTTTAATTATTTAAAAGCTAGAACATCTATAGTCTGTGCGAAGGGGACGGGTGGTTTTGGGGGGTAAAGTGATATACAATCAACCTGAGGGTCCCTAGTTGGATCGCCAGGGAGGACAATGGATATTTCAGGTCATGGTTAAAGTCACCCAATATATCTCTTGTGTTGCCTCGAAGGCCATCGCACTATCGGCTATGTGGAGATGAAAGAAGGGCACTGTAAAAACAGTCCCGCTAGTGGCTTAAAGGATCTAAGAGATTTCATCTTATCCTTACAGGAGCTTTACACACGTCGTCTGGGATCATTAAAGATCTAATTTGGAACTGTTAAAAATGACAGCTGTAAATCAGGAATCAGCAATTAAAATGTAGTCATTAATTGCATTCATCCAGCCAATTCTGAGTACTGTTTATTGACATATAATATCAGCCCAATAGGTTTTCACAAGTAATATCAGCCCAATAGATGTACACAAATAATATCAGCCCAATAGGTGCACCCATAAAATATCTGGCCCAATATATGATAAAATAAATTCAGAAAAAAATGTACAGGAAATAAAACAAATAAATGCAATTTAAGTTCAGTCAGGAATAATTCAGTTTCGCCAAACAAAAATGATTGTCTAATGATCAGATAACTAACAGTTTGAAAATAACGTTTCTTTACCTGCTGTACCAGACCTCTGGTAAGGATCTGACGTAGCCAAGTAGTTGTCAGATTTAGACACAGAGGAGTTGGTTTTGGCTTGCCAGACAACACTAAACTTTTGAGCCACTTGTTGGCCAAAACTTATATTTCCTAGCACAATGTCAGCGGAAACTTTGGTAATTTTTGATCCAGACCATTCAAAATTATACCTGCAACATAGACAAAACAAAACACCACAAATGAGCCAACAATAAACTCAACTATGTTAGTTAAGTAGCAAAGCTCCCTAAAGGGCTGTTCAGGACAGATGAAAGAATTTATATGTTTCAGTGCGTATGAAGTCCCTTGTGAAAATTAGTAAAATCTCTTAGATCCTAAAAATGATTGATGGGATGTTTTTAAAGTTGCCTTTCTTTCATCCCCCACCATAGCCGATGGTGCTATGCCCATGGAGGCACCACGGGAGACATAGTAGGGACTTGAAACAAGAACTGAATTGCATTGGTCATCACCAGAAATGGAACCAGGGACTATCTAATCGACAGTCGTGCACTTGACGACATGATCATCTGTCCCTTATTAGTTTCAGTTATTTTTTAAATCCTATATTTGGGTAAGTGGTATTTATCTTTAAAATAAAAAGGGGGTGGGGGGGGGGGGGGAAAAAAAAAAAAAAAAAAATATGTCAATATATGTGAAGGATCACAGAAAGGCTACAAATTATATGGGTAAGTGTGCTGCAAGTCAATATGGACCCAACTTGTAGCCAAAAGTCATACAAAAAACAAATGTAACGTAGCACGCTGATGTATATACCTGACTTCTAAAACAGCATCATTGCAAGTGCTGCCACCAGCCTGTGGAGTGTGCACCGTATATCCGTCATCCCAGCTACAGCGGGCGGGTAGATCAGCAGAACTTTGGTATGTTCTGTTCTTGTTGTACTCAGAACATTTCTAGTTTTAAAAAAACAACGACAACACTTATTGAACACAATTCAAATCCTATTTCAATGATCTGCCAACCATGCTTTAAAAAAAAATACGTGAATTCTTTAGAAATATTAGTGAGATGAAAAAAAAAATCACCTTTCCTAATTGAAATTGATATAGTAAGTAGTGGTACTGACATGTATACATAATAAATAAGTTGACTTGATTTTTTTAAACACATGAAATTTATAATAAAAACAGTGCTTGTAACTGTTAATTTTTCTAGTTATACAAAAATATATTTTGCTCTGTTTCTTTTTTTACCGTCCGTTTAAAATCAAAATGTTTACTTTAAAAAGAGAATTTTGTTAGAATTTATCAATTCAACGATTACATAAAAAAACAAACTATTCCTATAAGTGGTCCCTATTTTTAAAAAAAAAGTTATTCAGGGTTAAGCCTCATTTTGGTGTAAGAGGAAATTAAAATTCAAAAAATATATTTCACGGAACAAATTTTAAATCATAAATTAACAATTTTTCATACATTTCTTTTCCAGTGCTTTTAAATCCTTGCTATTGAAAGACATTAAAAAAAGTTAACTTTAAGCATATAAAAATATTTTTGCTTACTGGATCAGAGCAAACATCTGTACAGTTCAGGTTGGCTAAGTTCTGAAGGTTCGTTTCTTGAAATGATAAAGTGCTGGATGTCTGCCCACTGGCCAGGTAAGCACTGACATCCGTGGCACAGTAATACCTCACATCAGAAGTTGCAGGAATATATTCATTGAGACTGCTGGATATCTGTTGGAATTATTTTTTTTTTAAATATAAATTTAAATTGTTGAAATTGACAAATTAATTTTCAGTCACTCTTTTTAATAAGCCATTATAATTTCTATATATATATATTTGTATGATCCAAAGAATTATTTTTTACTTTTTAGTGCTTATTAATAAAACTGTTCAAAAATTCTTTCTTTTTTTTTTTTCTTCGAAAATTCCAAGTATACAAAAATTTAAATGTGATTCATCAATGGTTTTTCAACAGTTTAGAAAAAAAAATCATTTCACAAATCAGGGGAAACTTGAATTGCACATAGTATAGCACATTGAGACACTGATAATTTCAGAGCTGATTTGCAACAGCTAATAATTCAAATGTGTTTAGGATTATTCTTAGTAAATTCACTCAGTAAAAAATGTCTTGACATACCTTGAAAGACTGAGCACAGCCGGGTATGATGGATGAAACAGCGTAGATTCTACTGCTTAAAACTGACAGCGGCTCACACATGCTAGCCGTCACTAAAGTTTTGCAAGCTGAGCTTGAGTCTACAAGGTACTGGACTGGCGCCAGGGGGTTACAAGCTCCTCCAGTGACAGTCTGGGGCAGGGCCAGCGTACCCGTAGAGAGGGCATCTGGATAGATGTCCTTACGAACGGTCCTCACCACAGTTCCATAAACATAATTAGCCTGAAGGCTTTCCTGATTTTTGTATCTCGCCTCAGTTTCACTGTATAAAATAAATGGACACAAAATGTAGAAACGTAATTTTAATTAAGAAAATTAACAAATATTTCACATTTAATGTTTCTGTCCTGAGTGCACGGGACTTAAAAGACAAATTTTTAATTCCATTGCATTAATAAAACTTAAAAAAAAAAAATTCCCAGCCAAGAGTACAAAAATTAAAATGTGATTCATCAATGATTTTTACGACATTTAAGAAAAAAAAAATGAGTTCACAAACCCCAGAAAACTTGAAGTGCACATAATATTATAGCACGGCACATTGAGCCACCGATAATTACTTGAAATGTGTCTGGGATTCTCAATAAACTGACTCAGTATACAGCGTATGAAATATGCAAGTTAAACTGATTTTACATTATGCCTGGCACTAATCTCATCTCCAGAACTAGATTAATTCTCTGCCTGATCTATTCAATGCCAAGTGATCTTTTCTATTGATTGAACTGGCAATAAAAAGCTAGCGATCAATTAGATTTTCATTCATTAAATAGTTCACAATTAATGGAGACAGGCTGGTCATGTTGCAGAATATTTGGTCGTAGACTGCAACTTTATATCTTAAAAAGGTTATAAATAGATTGTTTGCTCTGTAAAAAGTCTTTTTACATTTTTTAGACTTATCTGAAATCAAATGTTGATATTAAATTTAAATTAGTATAAAGAACAGGTTGGCGTATTCATTAAAGTAAAAAAGGGGGAGGGGGGTGTGTATACTTTTTTTTTTTTTTTTTACTAACCTCAGAGAAAATTTCCTTTTCTGGTGACTGCTGACTTCAGCAGCAATCTCTGTTAAACTTTTCAGCTTCTTGCGATTCTGATAGTACATGCCCAGGTAGCCATTATTTTCCCAGTACACGCAGGTGACCAGGTGCCAGTCGGTTGGGTTGAATGCTTTAGATGAGCACTTATAGTCCTGAGTGTCAGGCTCCATTCCGCCCGGCAGTCCAGGGAGACAGGCAGAAAATCTGGCTTTATCAAGAGTAGTACACTCCTGAAAATTGAAGTCATAATTTAAACAAAGGAGCAAATTATCAAAAAAAATAACCCTGTTCATTATTGATTCAGCTATGTGCCTGCAGAAAGTTTACAGGTTTACAGGCGTCTAATTTAATTTCAGTCGGCAAATGAGTCACTTACCGTGTCACAGCAGCAGTTGGTGTCACAAGAGTACTGGGTCAGGTCACACGGGCATGGCGCCACCTCGACGTAACCAGGATTCTGAAAAACCCTTTCTTCTGTAGGATCTGTCACGTCTGAAAGTAGTTTACATGTTTATTATGACAATCAAATTTGAATAAAAATAAACCACATCTATTTATTTTTTTTAATTAGATGGTTCTTTTTAATATTTAATGACCTGAGGTCAAGCCAATAAGACAAAGAAGTCAGGCTATGGGTAACTTATATTTCCTAATCTTTTCCCCTTAACATTTCCTAAGTAATTGCTCTTCATGTAGGTTTTATATAAAAAATTCTCAAAACTTGTGATAAATTCTTCTCTTTCATGGTCAAAAATCTAAGTCATAGTATCAGTTCATTAACTAATGAACTATTTTTTTAAAAGTTATTGTATTTATGATAACGGATGTTTTCTAACAGGTTTATTTTATTCCCTGAATTGAAAATATTAAGAACAATATAGCCCAAGAAGTGTTACAAATATTGAAATACATTTCAATTAAATTCTATTTTTTTTTCAAAACTAAACTAAGATTTTATTATTAAAATCAAACTCACTCTCCTTTGTGCAACTGGCACAAACATAAGGTGCCAGATTGGCCACGGCATAGGTGGCAGCCTTCAGATTTCGAAACTGGACATTAGCGCTACTGCTTAAGGCACAGCATGTGGTGACCACTATCTCTGTTCTGACATCTATTGGGTCAAGGAGTCGCTGTGTGGTGACCGTGGTGTAGCGACCCTGGGTCTGGCCGCTGGCACTCTGAAAGAGTTATTTCAACAAAACCAAGTCATTAAACAAAAAATTCACATTAAATGAACTGAATTTTTTTTTTTTGACACTGAAATCTTACTTTGACAAATTACTTCATATTGACACTGAAATCTTACTTTGACAAGTTACTTCATATTGATAACAGATTATAATTGAATAATGAATTAAGTTATTCTGATTCTTTTATTTATCTATAGTTATGATCATAGAAAGTATATACATGTAGCAATATTTTTTTATATTTCATAAATTTATATAGTGATGTACATTGTATTGTGTGTTTAAAAAAGAATCTATTTAAATCCTTTCACAATATTGTATACAGTAACATTTATTAACTCTTGTTGGAAACTTTACACAATTAGAACGAGACTTAGTTTGTTTTTTAAATTAATATTTAGTGGGGGGTTGTTTTTTTTACAATACATTTGACAAATATTTGTCTAAGAGGCAACTATGGATTGAAATTTAAAAAAATTAATTTTATAATTAAATGTATAGAGGTGAACATGATAATTTAACAATTAAACAAGATTATACTTCAAATATAAAGAGTGCATATATTAAAAGATAATTTCGCACATTAAATTTATATTCTTCAAGTGATTTAAATAAAACAGACAGGCTTACTGAGATTTCAAACAGTGAGTTGGTGACAATCCACGGAGAGGTTGGGTCTGGTGGAGTAGTCGGTTTAACAGTTGTGGTAGATGTGGAAGTTGTGGGAACAGTTGACAGTGTAGTTATATTTGATGTGGACATGGACGAGGCAGTGGTAATTGTTGTAGTTGCAGTGGTAGTGGTTGTAGTAGTTGTCGTGGTGGTGGTGGTGGAAGCTGGGTAACGAAAACAAAATATGTGTTAAACCTCTTCATTACTGAAATGCATGGTAAAGAAAAACTTAACTCAAAAGATGACGATATCTAAGAGCTTAGTACTGTAAATTTACATCAAAGAAGCAATTATGATAAATTAACATCCTTAATAGCTTAACATATACTCAGAACAAAATGTGTCCGCCACAGTTTTAAATACTATTTCAAATCTCACATGCTAATAGATATGTTACGCTTATAAGAAAATCAGATACATTAGTAACAAGACAAATATTTCACACAAAATATCAATCAGTAATTAGGTTGCACCATTAAGTGAAAACTCAATATGTATCGGAGTTATCGGAAATTACTTATATAAAAAGACATACTTTTCTTTAAAGTGCCAACATGAAGGATTCATTGGTTAACAAGTTATATTGAATTATCTGAGATTGATTTATGAGAGTCAGACCATACTGGTTTTTTAGCAAAAATTTTATTAGCAGTTTACAATATGTTTCAATACTTATAAACATATTTGGACTATTTTTTTTTGAAGAAGTAATTTTATTTATTTTTATTTATTTTAATCAATATTTCTACAAAACCAACCGAGGAGGACAAAACATTTTGATAATAAGAGGTAGTAATGTAAGATATATGAGAGAAAAGCCCTATCACCAAAAGTAGAAGTTAGTAAATTAATAGCGCATGTTTGTTTATTTTTTTTCAAGCTAGACAAATCATTCTTCTTTTAATTACACCTTGAAGGAATAATACTGCTGAAATAATTTTTATATTTGGGTAAATTTCCGGGCTGACAAACAATATCAATACAACACCTAGTGTAAATTAGTTCACAGTGCACGCACAAACAGTTCCAGTGATAAAGACAAGCAGATTTTAAACTGTAAAGTAGATGTGAATAATGCAAAAGCAGTTTTATTAACATCCCCACCACCATATATAAGGGCAGCAGTTTTCATGGATTCACCAGATGGGCACCACAAGAGCCAAAGGTTATGACTCTTAAATCACTTAACACTGGGCAGCTGAAATATTTTTGTACTGACCTCAACCCACACCGATTAAATATACAAAAAAATAAATAACAAACTACAAGACATCAATCTATTATTCAAAATAATTACAGTGACTGGATTAATACTGATGACATACAAAATAAGAGCAGAATATTTTTTTCAGATATAGAGACCTTCACAAGAGAGCAAAATCTTAACCCTTACTGTCTTTTTTTTAATTAAATCTCATTCATTAGTTAGCTAGCTTATGGTTTGTTATTAACAATAACCTACGGTCGAAAATCATTTTTTAACGACTCAGCGAAAGAAGACTAAGATATTAAGTATTATAAAGTATTTCTTGGGTATGAAAAAACTGGAATCAGTCATAGAACCTGAAATGTCCACAGTTTTTATGAATTATTTTTCATAATAAAAATATTGCCATAAAGTTTTTTTTATATTGTAGAAAGGGAGACAATTCATTGCAGCATTCAACCCAACACTTAAATTTTCTATTTGAAACCTTAAAATAAATGGATGCCAATAATAAAATTGCAAAGCAGATTAAAATATTGATTAAAAAAAACCAAGAAAAACTAAAAAAAAAAAATCATGTTAATAAAAACCCAAAAACAGGCCAAAAATGCTTTCAAACTGTTCTGCAAGTCTGATGCTTAGTGACTTACCAAGTTCAGGTTGTTCATAGTTTAGAGGGTGCAGGAAAAAAACAAAAAAGATAAGACATAAAAAAAATAATTTTTTTTAACACTCAGTTATAAATATACATGCGAATTTAAGATTTAAGACATTATAGCTTCATTATAAAAATAACAAATGTATCACATGTAAAACTTCAAACATTGTGGTCACTTTATTTTATTATTTCAGTCATGCATTAATTAATATTTCAACAAGTCAAGAGCAATAAATTGGATTGTATACCCATCTTAACCACACAAATAAAATCAATAAAAAGAGAAACTGTTCTTTAAGGTTGTGTCGAGGTATGAGAGAGAAAATTGGACAGTGTCAAGGTATGAGAGAGAAAATTGGAGTGTCCCTTACTTGTACTTGAGACAGTCGTGAATGCACAGTTAGGAGTCGTGACAGCTGATTCTGCTTCCTCCAGCGTGGTCACAGTTGATGCTTGACAAGAGACCTGGACACTGGAAGTGACAGCTTCACTCAGAGAGAAAACAGACTGGGGAGATATAAAGAAACCCCAAAATCAAGTGAATGAATTTTTAAAAAATGAATATTAGATAATCTACTGCCTTTCATGATTTATTTGTTTAAAATATCCACATTTTACAATTATAAATGCTTTTTAAGTTGAAACCAGAAAAAGCTAAGTCATCAATAGTAAGATCTGTTTACATAAAATGTTAATAGAAAATATTATTGTACCACAAAAAAAAAATAATTAAAAAGAGACAAACAAGAAAAACATAAGTGGCACATAAAGGTGTTTAAAATTACTGAGAATGTTGTATTGTATGCAAACAAGAAAAACATAAGTGGCACATAAAGGTGTCTAAACTTACTGAGAATGTTGTATTGTATACCATCGATCTGGCTGGACTTAATTTTACAGTGCTATCTTTGATGACAAAAGTTGCGGATGTACCTGCTGCACAACAAGAATAAAATTTAATCTAATCTTTAAAAGAATATAATAGCAGAAGGGATAAAGTTAAAAGCACTAAAACTACAATCATATATAAGCATAGAATTGATTGTCAGAGTCAAATAAAAAATAAGGACTGTGGGCTGGTCTATTATTTATGTCAACAACTTAGAGGAGGGGGGGGGTTCTGAAAAAGTCTGACGGTTGTTAACATGGGGGAGTGTAGAGGATTTTTTTTACGCCAACAATATCATTCTATTAAAAAATGAATTGCAAAATGTTTTTAAAATTTTCTAAATAAACAGCAGGAGGATTTTATGAAAACATTCCATCACTATTAATCTTACCAATAAAATTAACTTAAAGTAAGTGTCAATGTAATAGATCTGTGGTGTAAGGCCAAACAAATGTCATTTTATCAAAATTTTGTAAATAAAAGTAATGAATAATAAAAAGAACTGGGACGACTTTGCACCAAATAACACCTGGAAAAATTCCATGGTTCTCACCGAGGATCGAACCCATGACTGTCAGGTTGACAGTCGAGTATCTACCCCGCTCGGCCATCCGTCCCACAATTTTAAAATACTTAGAATATATTTCAAAATTATTAAAATACTTGTATATTTTTCTATCCATTAGTTGAGATGTTTTTTTAATGATCGGCTAAATAAAAAAAACAGGTCTCTGATGAAGAAACTGTTGGATTATAAGCAATTAATCCCAAAGCAAGCCTGAGTTTTATGTGACCTAATCCTTAAAAAAAAAAACCAATGATTCTGTCGATGTCTCTGTAGTACAGTTGCTACAAATGGTGGCATGGTCTGAGATTGAAATAGAATCAAAAGTTTTGTTGTTTTTTTTTTCACTTTTCATATTTTTATTATATTCCATTGAGATAAACTTTAAAAATTCAGGACAGAATCTTTTTTTTTTTAAGTTCAACTATTTTTTTAAAGAGTACAATATACATTTCGGCAAAGGTTTTACACAGAACAGATATTGGACCGTTACCATTCAAAATAAATTTTTAATGAGAAAAGAATGTACAAGTAAGCAAAAAGGCTATTTGACAACTAATGAAACCTACCATTCACTGTCTGTTGATTTGAGGTTGTACCCTTACAAGTGACTGTCGTGTTCGATGCCGTATTTGAATTAACTCTGTAGTTAACCTGAAGTAAGAAACAACAATATTAACTAAACTAGCACAGCAGTAAGATAATAACAGTGATAAAAAAAAAAATCAATTTATACCACTATACACATCAAAAAAGTATAACTAATATACTTGATAATTCTACTGAGTTATCCTTTGTTAACTACATTTCTCTCTTTATTTAAAATTATTAAACATATATTTGAGAAGCTAATGGTTTACTTTAGCTTTTAATTAAAATGTTATACCTCAGATTGGTTACCACTGCTATATATTATGTTTTATACCTGGTGAGTTACATGTACTTAGTATCATACCTGATTCTTTAGCGTACCACTTGCAAAGGCAGTCGGATTGGCGATAGTTAAGGCCGCTGTAAGATTAATAAATTATAATTTTTGTTCAATGATGAATGAATTTTTACCGTACAAGCGAAATATTGAATCGGTTTTACTAAATTTGATTATTTCTATTCACATGCTTTTCTAGTTAAAAGTTTTAAAATAATAGTTTAAAAATGTACAAAACCCAAACTTAATAAACAAAAAATCTGCCATTGTGGGTGGAGATTCAAAGAAACTAGGGAAAAAAACTAACCAACAGTATCAGTTACTGTTAAAAAAAAAACTTATCTTAAGCATTCCAACATTTTAAGGACACAGAAGGATTCACGCAGGATTTACCAGTTCTTCCAACGGTTAAAAAAAACCTCATAAACAAGTTGTGTGCTCTACTGCATGGCCACCCTAAACTATATATTACAGCATCCATGCCAAGCCTTAATCACATGACACAGATGTCAGGAGCACAAATCTGGCAAAACTACAAATTCCACAACAATACTATCTCTGCAGTTCATAGGAGTTGGTTACAAAGAAAATATGACATTCTTTAAACCTCAGGGGAAGTTAAATAACTCAGACAAAAGTTTGGGCTAAATTATATATGTTTAATGACATAATCTGTACTCTGGTTTCCCATTTAAATAACCAAAGTTAGATCTAATTTTCGCATGTTTTCTGGTTTTACAAAAGAATGCACTCTTCAATAAAGATGGGCAAATGTCAAGCACTTACCAGGTGAAGCATCACAAGTGACAGACACTGAAGAGTCGAATGCTCTAGAAAGTCCAGCAGAAAACTGGTGGCTGCTGTTAGAGCCTGCATTCACATAGTACAGAATATCACAAACAGACACCGTGACGTTGGGTGACACTCTGACAAACCTATTTAAATGTAAAGAAAGTTACAGCTCAGATGCACACATGAAAAACTGAGATGAAAAAGTAAATGTAAGAAAAATATTCACACAAAGGCAGGCTGAAAAACGTGTACAAAAACTGCACTTTATTTGCTCATATAAATAGTAAATATCAGTTGTTTTGTAAGACTTTTAATGTTTATTTAATATCCCCCTTCTTTTTTACTGTGAGTTTTTGAACATTTCTTTCTTTTAATAGCAATTAAAATAAATTTTGTCCTTCAATGTTAAAAAATAAATTATTTTAAATGATGATACCATGTGAGGCTGAGATTTCAATATTTAAACATCCCTACAGATTAGAAAACAATTCATAGTCAGTTTGTTTTTAAATCTTACTTGTAATACTTTACCAACCTAAAATTTAATTATGCAGCCAACCAAAATATATATATTGATATTGACCAATTAAGAAGTATGGATCTAAATCTCATAAGACATCTACATTAAAGTATGAAGTCAAAACTTACACTGAGGCCGATCTTGAAGTATTTGGACAGAACTGGTTACAAGGAGAAATCAAACTTGCACCGCTGCATGTCACTGAGACAGAACGACCTTCCTTGAGCGGTCTGAAAGGCAAATTCTTCTGTTTATTTAAAATATTTATCCCTTTTTATGTATAGAAATATAGTTTTAAATTTAATAATGACATAAAATTTTTTAAAAGGTTAAGAAATATTTTTTTTTGAAGAACCAAGTTGGGAAATTTAACTTAAGTTCTGTAAACTTAACAGCACTGGAGTAACCTTCACTGGACAGCAATAAATTTCTGTTTATCGCACATTAATTTAACTCAAACATTGGAAACAGTCCAGATTGAATCAAGTTCATGTATTACTCGATCTATTGATTAAAAATTAGCAGAAATAACTATTTCTCTATATGCAGTTTTGTTATTCTTGTTACTAATAGCATCTGCTGCTGACAGTGGTCTGCCATTTTGAAAGTGTTCAATTTAACTATTATCATCATCACACCCTTAATCGGTGTGGTCGTTGGGGGAACGCATGGCAACCTCAACAGATATATTTCTCTATAGTTGCCTATCCTGCACTGCTGTCTTTTGTTGATTTATTGGTAGCCCTGTCCATTCTTTTATACTGTCAAACCAACATTTCCACTTGCGCCCTCTGCGATGGCCTCCTTCTAAAATCCCATGGAGAATAATTCTTGGGAGGCTTTCATGCCTTGACACATGTCCAAACCATGGCACCTTGCGTTGGTTGAATGTTGTCATAATCATTTCCTGAGGGCCAACGAGTGAGGATATTCTTTCCCAGACATACTCATTGGTCTTGCGTTCTAGCTAGGAGATTCGAAGGATTTTCCTCATGCATTTATTTTCAAATGCCTGTAGCTTGCATGTCGTGGCGGCTAGAAGTGTCCATGTCTCACACCCATACAGGGCAACTGTTCTAACTAGGGCTCTGTAAAGTCTGAGCTTCGTTGGTAGGCTAATGTTTTTGCCGGCCCAAATTTAACTATAATTATTCAATAAACTATTAACGTTATGTAATTCAAAGGTCATCTTACTACTTACGCTATATTCAGGGATGTAATATTTTCATTAACATTTAACACTTTAGAACTGATGGTAATTTCAGAGTATCCACTTCCAGTGTTTGATATTTCACATGAGATGTTGACCTAAATCAAATATAAACATTTTTTTAAAGTAAATAAGAAAATAAAACCTAAAATGAAGTAAACTCAACTAAAGCAGAATTTCCACTAAACACAAAGTTTCCTTTTACAGCTAGTGGCTTAAACCTCACAAATAATTTTAAAGTATGGACTGACCTCACTTAAAAAAAATAGAATTATTTAATTAAAGATTTAAAATAAAATCATTCAAGCATTTCACCCATAAGATTAGTAAGCATTTATTAACTTAATGACATTAAATATTCCTTGTTTCTATTTGAGCAAAAAATTCTGTAAGTTGTGATTTAATATCAGTAATAAAAAAAATTATTTTCAAATGTAATTTTTTTTTGTGCTTAACTGGCCTAATTGTTTACCTAATTTATAAAACTATTATAAGTACTGAGTACTAATATGATTTACTGTTCGTATACATTTTCAGTTCTTGCAACTTCGACTCCGAGATTCGTACTGCTATACACTACTGCACGTACAGGGAGAGCTGCTGAGGAGCTGACAGAAAAAACATACTCTTCTAATGTTGTATTTTGATCACCAATGATTATTTTTCCAACTCCTATAAAATTATATGAAAAAAAAAACGAATTAAACAGCCTTGTACTATAAATTTAATAAATTGTGTAGGCTAGTGTTTCAGTGTGGTAAGCCTGCCCCAGTGTTTATACCAAGGGTCATTTGGGGGCATGCACTGCACCAGGCTAAGAACTTTGGGTAAACATGCACAGCTAAAGCGAAAACAATCAGTACAATGCAATGAGGAGAAACAATCATTATGAATCAATATAGTTATACACATTTTTTTTTTACTTCGGGTACTCTGTATTACGAAAATAATAAAGGGGCTACGCAGATGTCAAAAGTTTGGGAAATACTGGTAAAGGCTAATGCACTCTTCATAGATCAAAGAATATCCTAACTAAGGCTTACGCCTAAAGACTAATGCAGGCTAAACCGCCTTAGGCTAATGCCTAACCAAAAACAAATATTAATATTTTGTTCTACCAGAAAAATACTTTGAATAGCTCAATAAGATCTCAATAAAATTATAAAATTTTACCTGTTTGAGCATTTGTTAGCTTGGCCAAAAAAAGGATAGATAAATAAAATAAAATTTTTATAAAGGACATTTTAAACGACACTTGTACTGTCAGCATCATGTTCCGCCATGTCCAAACAAAATTCGGTTGTTTTGGTTAAATCGATAAAATTGGACTGGAAGTATATCTGTAAATTGTTAGAAATACTATTTGTAAACGCCGATATTTAAAATGAATTAATTATTTAAATCATGTTTAATTTTTAATACCATTAAACTGTATAGTTATTAACACAAGTTTAAACTATACATTATTCATATTATGTCCAAACAAAATTCGGTTGTTTTGGTTAAATCGTTAAAATTGGA
>JAGDYQ010000001.1:21552344-21657344 GCA_021962125.1 Bulinus truncatus
GATTTAGTGATCAAATCCGTTTTCCAAAAGAATTATGGTTAACACGTAGAGAAAAAAATGTTTAAAAAAAAATACAAGGTCGTACTTGAATTTCTGTTCTACCTTTCCCTTCGGGGAACTTATTTTTTTAATCCGGTTAGCTGTTAGGTATAAATTTGGGTGAAAAACTGAGTGTGACCATGCAACTTCTTATCTGAAATTCAGGAAATTTTACAGGCCAGCCGTTTGTGTTTATTTTTTCTCCGTATAAGAAATATAAAGATCAATTTATTATTTTTGCCTTTCTTGTCTGGCTAGAATCCGTTCGCCATGTCAACAAAGACATTCTTTATTGTAGTGTACATTTTGGCCTCTCTCACTTGCACTGTGTTGGCCAGGTCTATTAATTATTTGCCAGGTAGTATATTTTGATTAATTTTTATGTATTTGTCATTATAGCCTACACAGAATATATGAATGTTTACGGCGGGAGTGTTCAATTTTTTATTATTATTTTTTTTTTGATGTTATAAAACGATGATTATAAGCTGTTTATATTTCCATGCACAGGTTTGGAAGACACGTTTGTACCACTTGGAAATGAGCCATATAAAGGTAATTTTATTTACTTAATACGGACATACATTGAAGGGTTTACGTACAAGATACACAAGCTATAGCTTAGGGCCCCCACTTTCTTGAGGGGGCCCCAAAAAATTGTCCGCATGAGCAATTGTCTTATATATTTTGATAATGTCACCGACATAAACAATCTGGACTTATAAAGGGCCCCAAATCTCGAATAGCTTAGGCCGGCTTAGGGCCTTATCAACTCTAAATCCGGCCCTGCAGACATATGCAGTTTGGTAAATATAATAAAATCGGCGGACATTGGGAATTCTCTCGGACCCTAAAGATGTGCCGCCGCTCACGGAAAGTCTTTAGCACTCTAACCCATTTGTGAAATCAAAATATGCCTACTGTTAAATCGATATATTAGTAAAGTTTTAAAGAAAATTAATATAAACAAGCAATTTAAGTCTTTTCCGTTTCGGACAAAGGACATTTTAGAGCATTTTCGTGTACGCAGTGGCTACGGTTACGCCGGACGAAATCCGTATTTTTGTTCCGGGTTGCAGCCATAGATATTGCTCCACGCGTATGGGTTTTGATAAATAGAAAGGGAAGTAATCATGTTGAATAAATGTTACAAAAATAAATAATGATTACGCCACTTTGATTAGCTTTTATTATTTATATTTAAAATATAAGTAAAACGGTACCTAAGAAACTCTTATATTCGGCCCTGAGAGGTCAGATCGCAAAATGGACTTCTGATGAACACTTGGCAGGCCAAGACCTACAGAATGATATATACAACATGGGTCTAGGACTTATGGTTGCTGAGATATAGGGCACTCCTTTGATAATATAGCTTATATAGTAAAAAAACGGTACTTAATACGTCCCATTTTTCGGCCCTCAGCGGTCAGATCGCAAAATGGACTTTTGATGCACACATGGCAGGCCAAGACCTACAAAATGATATATACATCATGGGTCTAGGACTTACGGTTGTTGAGATCTAGGGTGATGGCGGACAGACAGACAGACAGACAAAACGGGGACAATAGAGCATTTTTTTTCGAAAATGCTCTAAAAAGCATAAAGCCCTGAAGAGTAATATTCCATAACAAGCATGATTGAATTAAATAAATAGGCAATCCCTTTATATGCTGAGGTTATAGAAACAGATGAATTCTACACTTCATCTGCCCCGATGGCCCATTAGGGCTAAATAGGGCTAAGGGAACATTACTTACTTACTACTACTTACTATTTTTGTGTGTGTATGTGTGTGTGTGCGTGTGTTTCTTGATGTGTGTGTTTTTTATATGTCTACATTTCCTACATCTGGTCTGTCCACAGTGCACACCTTGTTCAAACGTTCCGCCATGGTGGAAGAAATCATGGGGCCACTCAGTCGTAATGTCCGACAGGTCAACGAAAGTGTCCGGAGCTTCGGTAAGACAGCAAGAAATATTTAGCCAGAAAAATCACATGGTATTTATGTATGTATATTGGACCGCTGCTAGAGAGGTAGCCTGCATTGGACCGCTGCTAGAGAGGTAGCCTGTATTGGACCGCTGCTAGAGGTAGCCTGTATTGGATGCTAGAGAGGTAGCCTAAAAGCTTAGCTACGAGTCCTATGCTAAAACGACTTGGGACAGTTGAAAGGGGGGGGGCGTATATCCCCCCACCCCTGTGATCAGAGACTGTCAAGTGATGTAGGCCCATTGATGCGTTAGTTGCCTAAACAATATGACGCCCATTAAATGGGTATTACGTAACGATGATCGTGGCATACCACAGAATATAAACAGTGCAGGATTAACGTATAAGTTACACAAGTTATAGCTTAAGGCCTTCACTTTCTCTGCCCCATCCCCCCAAAAAAAACATTTTTAGAGTGAGCAATTGTTATATATATACTGAAATATTTGGCACTGACATATTATATCTGGACTTAAAAAAGGGCCCCATATCTCAAGTAGCTTAGGGCCTTATCAAGTATAAATCCGGCCCTGAATATAAATCATACACAAATTGCATCACTTTAAAAAAAAAAAGTCCTTTATTAAATGTGATTTTTTTTTGCTTGTTAAATATCATGCATTGTCGTCTGCTTTTCAGAAGTGTACAAAGTCATGAGAAGCCTGCTGAGTTTACTGCGTGTCTACGTCGGACAAAGCCCGAGAATAGAAATATTTCAGTTCCAAAACTGGGACAAAACCATCATCATAGATCAATTGTTCTACACAAAACCTAAAACTATCTGGGAGGTAATCATTCAGCTTTGATACCCAATTTTGCTTACAAAATACAAGTAAACTGTTTCTAAAGAATACGGGGGGGGGGGGGGGGGGGACATGCAAGAAAGAAAGAATGCATGAAAAAAAAAAGAATTATGAAAATTATTTAATTTATTTATGAAAATTATTTAATTTATTTAGAGTATATGTTACTGAAAATTATCATGAGCTCCATTCTTTCTACCTCACCAGGTACGGCGCGTGTTGAACGCCGCCCGCTCCCTGGGCATACGTGTCCGAGCCACTGGCGCCGGCCATAGCCGGTCACCCATGTACGTGGACGAAGGCAACATCATGATGGACGTCAGGGACTTGCAGAGGCATGACGGACCCTTCATGCAACTCAATCAAAAGGTAACACTCACTGCTGCCTCAGCTTAATCAATCAGTTCAATGTAGGTACAAACTGGCAATTTGTCTAGAAATGTCGCTTGTGCCACAAGAGAGCCAGATTTTTTAATAAAGTATTGCTATCTACTTTTATCAATCACAAAGTTCACTGGACACACGTCCATATCATCTGGTAACTAATAGCAATATTCGACCTTTGGGGGTTATTTCACATTAACTTTAACTATATACGTAATCATGTGAACTAATACCTTACAATAAATACGATCATTTTGCAAGTTCCGCTAATAAAACATAATAAACTGTTACTAAAAGAGCGAAAAAAAAATAAGACCGGCAGACGTAACATTAGGACTGAGCCGGTTAAAGCATTACGGTTAAATAACCGGCGCATAGGGCAAGAGTCAAAAGTGGGGGTTCAAAGCCGCAACCTATAATATCGTACCGAAAACGAGACTATCCCCCCCCCCTTTGCATTCCAGTCCATCGGAAGAATGCCCTGTCACCAACACCACTTGAGGCTGATACGTTTTCGCATTGCATATGTCATATTGAGTAGAAAAGTTTTACGGCATCATTTTTACGACATCTAGAAGAGCTTTGTTTCATTTTTCATTTATTTGTCTGTCGAGGTGTTGTTATTCAATCGCACAGTTTCAGCTCTGTAACATGGAACAACAATCTTGTTGTATTCTGTAGCCTGCATGCCCGAGTGTCTGCCAGACATGTTAGAAGCATTGTCGTAGCTCTGTCCCCTGCATTTTGTGATATCTAATCCCCAGTTCTTCAAAACGCTCCAGATTTTGAGCGTTATGAGCATAGATGTCAACAAAAGTTAAAAATCGTTCTTTCATTTCACCATCAATGAGAACATATCTGAGTATCACAGTTAGCTGGTCCACGTGGGTATCATCAGGTGTTGAATCAACAATCAAAGAGAAATATATCGATTTCTTTACTTCTGATATAAACTGATCTCTGACAGCATTGCCCATTATTTTAATCAATTCGTCACAAGTAGCATGTGACAAATAACTGACAGAACCACTTCCCTTGTTACCGTACCGTGCAATATCATTTGCTAAGAAAGGGTCAAATTTTGACAAGTAATTTAAGCAACTGGTAAAATTACCGTCATTGTTGGCATGACCACGAAAGGCCAAGCCTTCAGAGGAAAGAAACTGTACAGTGGCTACAATCCTTCGTAGAACTTCTCTCCAGTATTGCCTTTCATCATTTAACTGTTTGGCCATCTGTTCGTCAATACGCCCTTTTGCGTTCAAGCGTTTAGCGAAAGTGCACATTGCTTGAACGTGGCCATACGAATTCTCATGTTCAGAAAGTTTGGCGGCAATATTTTTCCAATCAGAACACCCGTTTGTTGAAAACTGACTAGCTTTATTTGGAAACAGTTTGCATACATAACAATACACGCTTCCACTAGTTTCAATGAATACTAACCATTCACGTCTTTCTTTTTGGCCATTCGCCTTGGTTAAGTAAAATTTATGTTCAGACAAATGACGAAAATATTTTCTGCCACGATCAACATGCCAGCGCGTGAAAGGTCGCCAACATTTTTGGTTTGAAATCCAAAACATAATTACGCATGGTTTCTGTCAAATTCGCTGGCCACATAGCAATATCTGTCAAAATTTCACCACAGTTGTTATCATCAACAGTTTCACTACTCACGACCTCCGGTATAGGACATTCAGCCGGCTGTTCAGGTTCTGGCAAGTCTGTTGGCTCGGGCTCAGATTCCATATTGGCTGTTGCCGAGACGACTGGACTTGGATCATTAGCTGTTATTTCTGTTTGAGTAGTTTCTGATGGTGGGATTACCGGTCAACAAGGCGCATTCGTTTTTCGCATCTTCTGCTTTTCTTTTCTTTTGGATATCACGCATTTTTGCCCCTTAGGTATAATGTCTCATAGACATAGTTTTAATGAAACGATTGTGTCGCAATCAGCTACAACAGTAAAGGAAAAATGATCAATGATCATTCATCCACACAAAGCGTAGTGGGTAGCAAGAACAAAATTATCAAAATAGTGTAATAAACTGGCAATTAACAATTAGTTATTGCAATTTGAAAAAAATAAAATTTGAATTAGAATTATTAATAAAAATCTGTGACGTAAGGTGCGCCAACTAATGGTACGTACCGTACGTTACTTGTCACTTCGAACACTAGCGCCAACTTTATTAATACGTCACAGCAAACAGGACACAGTAAACCACGTTCGACAATTCGCATTGTTTACTAGTCTGAAAGACTATTCATAGATTTGTGGAATTCCCAAAACCATCACAGCAACCGTATTTTTTATTTTTTATTTCTTTTATAAAACTAGGTTTTTGGGGCCCCTAATTTATCTGGGGCCCTAGGCGCGCGCCTAGTGCGCCTAGGCCTAAAATCGCCACTGCACTGTATCGTTCGAATATCGACGCATGCACATTAAAAAATTGAAAGAGGGCATAAAATAGGAAACTTTTCACTTTAAAAACAAAATAACCTCTTATGGAGGACGGTTAGTCGACTTAATAGTGTGTGTGTGCGTGTCAACATCATGGTGAAATTATTTGTTAAGTTTAAAATGTGCCGACAATTTGAGTTATTTTGTTGTTTTTTTTTTTAAAGAAACGTGATGCGTTTAAGAGTATTAATAACGTCTGCAAATAGAATACGAGGTCGTCTAGAGTGCAGTGCTTCTAAAACCGTGTTCGGCAAAGGACCGGTGGTGAGGCATGAAGCCACTTGAAGGGTCCCACGGACTTCCACGAGAGATTTTTTTTTAATTTTCAAATATGTAAATGTATTATATGACATAGGGAAATGAAGGAAATATAATGGATTTGTGCCCATTGCTTAAAAAAAAAAAGCAGTGCTACACGTAGGCGTCGTTATAATGTATCCAAGACATGAGCGTGACATAAAGGGAAAAAAAAACTTTTGGGGAAACAAACTTAGCATACACCGCCCATAAACAGGATACTCAAGAGGGGCGTGTAATCCGGTTTCAGGATGACAAGCAATTTTACTGAGATTGTTTGAAATAAGGAGTTCGGAACGAGGCTATAGTTCAGTGCGACCGTGGCAGGGTGAGGGGAGGGGAGGGGTATCTAGGTAAATTCTTGGAAATGCCTTATTCAGGTCCAAGAATTCGTCACTGAACGAGTGTCAAGCCAGAGTGAGATAACAGTATTTATAAGTAAGAAAACAACAAGGGAATCGCATCCGAGCAGTGGCTTATGAAAAAAAGGGGGGGGGCAGCCCCGTAGCGTGAAAATTCTACAGCAGGGGGCCAGCCATTTTACAGCATGGGGCCAGGCAATAGCGGGGGGGGGGGCAGGTAAAACATTTTACTTAGTAGAACAAATAAGCAGAGGGGGCCAGACAAAACGCAAGGGGGGGGGGGCTGGCCCCCTGGCCCTCCCGCACGCTACGGGCCTGGGAGGGGGGAATTCCTGGGCGGCACTGTTGGTGCAGCCATCTTTAAGCTTCAGTGTGCGATTGTTGCTTTTTTTTTTTGCCAAGGCGATGGGGCGGCATTTTAAGACGTCTCACCGGGAGCGACACTAATGCTAGTTACGTAACTTAATCATGGGGGAGTGGGGGGGGGGTAAATCTATAAAGGGTTTAAGTCAAATGTAGGCAGCGATGAAAAAAAATCACCGTATCATGTTATTCATTATATTGAGACCTATATACGGTGAACTAACCAAAACATTATGTTATGAGGCATTCTTGAGTATTTTGAGGAGGAGAGGTGGGGGCGGGAGGGGGACGGGGCTAAACAGGGACTTGTGCATGTGCATTGAGGCCCTAGGCCAAAGTGCCTGTGGGGGGAGAGAAGTGGGGGAGAGAAGGGGGGGTCATCTCGTAGTTTCAGATATAATAGGGGTCATTACGTCAAACGCCTCCTTTTACCAGCAGTTCGGTCCTAGATATAAGAAAGGGGGCCGCCGAAGTAGCGTTGTTAAATAAAGTTCTGGAGGAGGGCGCCATAAGAATGTAACTCACTCGGGGCGACACAACGGCTAGCCAAGGCACGGCTCTGCCCCTGTGTGGTCTCCTGGTTCGCCTGTCTGTAAGAACGGCTGTGACTCAGCCCGACAGAAGTACTCAAAAATGAACAAAACAGAATGACAGCTGACGTAGTCGGGTGGTAATAAATGTACGAAACGCTGCTGATTGTTATTGAAACAAACATATAATGTTATAGGATATGAATAGGCCTGGATCTCCAAGACAGAGGACATAGTCATATAGTCGTGTGAAGTCTGAGTGACGTGCGAGTGGCGGGGTGGGGGGGTGGGGGTGGGGTGGGGGTGCGGGGGAGAGGAGGGGACTGCTGTTTTATACCCACTTCTATATCCGGGAACTGTACAACCGTTTCGAGCACACACACACACACACAAGAAGTAGCCTTACATGTAGGACTGCATTTAGTATCCTAGTACATAACGGGTGGCGATAAATGACATTTTACTTAAATTATCTATTTACTACATTAGTGAAAGTTTATCAGAAGGTTTAATAGCGGTTTAAACAAAAAAAATTTTGCCCCCCCCCCCCCCAGGGGGGGCGGAGAAATTTTTTGAGAAGTACGGAGGGACACCCATACGGTCAGTCAAAGTAAAGCTTCCTTTAGCCCTTCAAAGGGCCTGTCGGGGCAGATGAAGTGCAGAATTCATCTGTTACAGTAACCACGGCATGTTCAGGGATTGTGCGGCTAGCACGACGCCCTTCCGCCTTTACTCCCCCGCACCCCTCCACCAACTTAAAAAAGTCAGGCTCCTCATTTGAAGCTGGGTGGATTGAGAGAATTTTTTAAACAAACTTTCATCAGGACCTGGAAAATTTCCCCTCATTTCTCACCGAGAACCAAACCCGGGACTCTCGGGTTGATATTCGAGCGCTCTACACAACTCGGTCACCCGTCCCCAAAAAAAGTAGGGAGCCCCATACGCCCAGTGCTCCTAAGTCCAGAGGCATACCTAGGGCACATTAAATATTAAGTACATTATCTCATGTCATGGTGTCGAATGTCGAAATTCAGGGGCCCTAGGTTCGGCACTGCTCTTAACGCCCTTAAATCCGCCTCTGATTGGGCCTAAATAAAACTTTTTTTTTTCTCTGCACAGACTAGAGAGAGGGACTACAAGACGGTGACGGCCATGACTGGGGTCTACGAGATCGAGCTGAACGATTTCTTGAAGAACAATGACGTCACAGTCCTCACCCAGCCACTGAACGACCAGGAGACGCTGGGCGGGATGGTGGCTGTCAGCACACACGTGAGTGTAGTTTTGTTTGTTTTCTTTTCGGGAGAATGGGACAGTGCAACTGTCGTCTGCTGAGTAGCGGGGAACGGATACAGAATTTTTTTTTTTTAAATATATAAATCACGTTGTAGTTTGTTTCGTAAACTTTGTTCACTAGGTTGACTATATGGTTTTTAAAAATCTATTTTTACCAATGTTATATTACAAATAAAATGTTACTACATTAAAAATGTTTAGTCTTTTTTTTTATAGGTTGCGTTGACGCGAGCGAAACTGCGTCGTTAATGTTGGATTAATTTCAGGGGATCGTTTGGGCAAGTCGTGCATCCTCAAAATTGGTGTATTGATAAAGTAATAAAATTATATCAGTTGAAATGAGCAAATGTGAAGTAAAGTTGAAAAAGTTCTCCTTAAAATGGATTGTATATATATATATATATATATATATATATATATATATATATATATATATATATATATCCACACCTTGCTAATAGACAGAGTACTTGTTTATCAAATACAGTGGGTATTCGGTTAACGAACTGTTCGGACAGCGAACAAATCGGACAACGAACACTTTCAGGAAAGATTTTTGTGTTCGGACAACGAACAAAATTTGGATAACGAACAAAAACTAATTCTAACGAAAACGTCTCGGCTCTCGGAACACCCGACATCAGTCCTCAATTTGTCCTCATTCATACTACATAGCAGTGAGGCAGCACCATATGACGCGTAGGGTAGTGTGCGACGACACATCGTCAATAGTGTACCATACATGTGTAGTTTGTTTATGTCTTTGTGGTTTTCGTATGTTTTTCTCTAAACTTCTTATAAACGTCTTATAAAAAGCCCCTGAAAATTTGAAAATATTATGGGACCTGAAAAGAGTGGAGTGTCAAGAACTGTGCTCACCATAAAAACCAAGCAAGAGATTAAAAACTAAAGTAGAGTGGACAAATAATGACTGATGTTACCAGGCAGTACGGCTTGAACAGGTCTACTGTAGGCACAATCCTAGCTAAAAAAGATATCATCAAGAAGACTCAGGCCGCTAAATGAGTAACGAAAATTACATCTGAGAAGCAAAAAAAAGTGTCATCCATGATAAAATTGAGAGTTTGCTTTTAGTTTGGATAAATGAACGGAAGGTGAAAAGAGATGTAACCAGAATGGCCATCATTCAAGAGAAGGCTAGAGAAATTTTTGAGAAATTGAAAGAACAAACTCCAGGCTCGTCCTCCGAAAATCTAGAATTCAAGGCTTCCACTGGCTGGTTTACAAAATTTAAAAGGAGATCTGGCATTAAACATGCTGATGTAAGTAGGGTTGCTGATCTCCACAACTGCATTGCTATCAATCATTTCCTGAAAGTCCTGAAGGAGAGAGAAAAACAATCGACATTGGACATGTTCTTTAACGCCCAAAGAAAGGAAAAGGACTGATTAATAAGCAAGACTTTATGTATGTATTATATTTGTAATAAATAAACTTACTAAGAAATTATTCTTGTACATGACAATTTTTTTTTAAATTTAATTTTTAGGATCTCCAGAACGAATTAATTGAATTTCCATTAACATATATGGTAAATCGATGATCGGTTAACGAACGATTCGGATAGCGAACATAATTGTGGAACGGATTAAGTTCGTTAACCGAATACCCACTGTAAAGGGGGCAAAAAATCCCTGCCAATGCTTAGAAAACTATTATTTTGGTAACTAGCGAAATTAAAGATGGCGGAATTTCAACATCGGAAAAAATCGCATGATAAAATTGCCGTATTCACAAGAGTATTGCAAGGGAGGCAACTGTATGAAATAAAAAGTTACAATGATACATCGGGATGACACGGCTATACCTTCCCTTTGTATTTTTTTGCTTTTTTTTTTCAACACAAAAAAAAAAACTAGTGCACAGCGCACAAATTGAGTGACTTAGTTTTGATTAAATGACGTCTCCACAGGGCACAACGTACCAAGAGACCACATGGAGCGGTGCTGTGGTGGAGATGAGGCTCATAGACTCCTTAGGTCGGCTCCGGAGGTTCACCATTGAGAGACACCCCCAGATTATGAAGGCGGCCATCTGTAACCTGGGCATGTTTGGAATAATGTACGACATCACGTTCAAGGTAAGTTAGCAATGCTCAGGTACTGTTCACATATGATATAAAGCTATAGGGAGCAACGTTCTACCAATTGTACGACATCACGTTCAAGCAGTGGAGCAACCGGGGGGGGGAGGGGCTTGAGCCCCACCCCCTGCCCAAATCATCAATACATAATTAATGTTATAAAGTTACAAAAAAGACTTTCAAATTGTCTTTTTTCATAATGTGAGCCCCCCCCCCCCAGCATTTTATGCTGGTTGCACCACTGCGTTCAAGGTAAGTTGGCAATACTCAGGGACTGTTCACATATTATATAAAGCTTTAGGTAACAACGTTCTACCAATTGTACAACATCACGTTCTAGGTAAGTTGGCAATGCTCAGGGACTGGTCACATATTATATAAAGCTGTAGGGAGCAACGTTCTACCAATTGTACAACATCACGTTCTAGGTAAGTTGGCATTAGAGAAAAAGGAAAGATTGGGGAAGGGGGTGGGTTGAAATTTGCGTGGTGTGGCCAATAGACTTCTTGGCAGTGTTTTTATTTTTTTTTAAATATGAAATAAAACCAGTCGGTTGTTTTTTGCAGGTTTATCCTATGATCTTCGTCAAAGTCGTCCACACCTTCCCGCCGCTGAAAGATCTATTGAAGAACAAGGATGCCCTGGAAAATCTCATCAGCCAGAACTTCATGACTGAAATCTCTTGGTACCCTTTCAACCAGCTGACGGAGGAGGAAGAGAGATTCTACAACTCGACGGGGAGGGCCCCCAGCACATGGAACGCCGACAATGACCTCTTGTGGGTCAGGTAAGAAAGGTGGAATGTGTGAACCTAGGATTGGTTTTTATCTGCGACTGTTAAGTTCGTCTGGTATGGCCATAGTCAAATTCATGGCACTCCCCCCCCCCCCCTTGTCTTAGTTTAATGGGTCACGATTAGAAACTTTTTTTTCAAGTCAGTGAAAGGACGAGATTTTTATCTCTTAGATTTTATAATAAACCACTAGTGAGGTTATTTTTTTTTAGTAGTGCCCTCGTTTCATCCCAATCATGATCGATAGTGCAATGGCCGTGGAGGCACCACGGGATATATATATATATATATATATATATATATATAGAGAGAGAGAGAGAGAGAGATGACTGGGGCTAGCAGGGAGTCGAACCCATAACCCACAGCATGCTGGTAGTTCAGCGGCAAGAAGACCCGGTTCGCTGTCAAAGCCCCACTCCAAGTAACGTAGTTAAAAGTGTTTGGTTACCATCGTTTAATGTATTAAATGATCGAGCAAGCCAACGAAATCTATACATTATAATATAACCACAACTTTGCCATATTCACTTCCAGAACCACCAACCCTGTCAATAACAGTGAGCTGATTGGTAAAAACATATCCGGCATAACGTACTTGCCATCCAATGGCTCTTTAGCTGGTGGAACTGAGACAGGCTTGCTCAAAGCAAGGGTATGTCTATACTATTAATGTTTGTGTTGTTGTTTTTAAACAATTAAGATAGTTGCGTGGTTAAAATGTTTAAAATATAGATCTATTCGAATTTCAAATTCAACGCCTGAAAGGCGATATGATCATATTTTTAGAAAATCTAAATAACCTTTTTTAAAAAAAGGATATTAAATCGTTTATATATTTTGGCTTGCAGGGTTCAGTAAATCTGGCAAAGAAAGTTCCAGCAGTCAGCTATCACAAGCTGGTGGACGCGTTCCCGACAATTTTGCCACCACGGTTTGGTACCGAGACAAACGCTGCTTTCATGCTCAATATTGACACAAGTTTTGACAGGCCGTATAGGGCGATCAATGTAAGCATCTCAATAACACAGTATAAATAACTTGTACACATTTGTATGCCTTGATTTTTCCAGTCCATAATTACATCAGGGCTTGTCCCATGTTTACATCAACAAAATTGACCAGAAGGAAGGAGGGAAGAGGTTTTTAAAAGTTTGACAGCAGTTGTTGACATAGAGTGTATTTGTGGGGAGGAGGGGGGTCCGGTTCACCAAAACTTGGACAGTGATTTCGACAATGTGCTAAAATTTGTTGCCCTAATTTTGGGACAACGCCATACACATCATAACCTTGTCTGACGTAAAAGATTTTACAAGTTTGTTTGACACCTGAGCTGTTTGACTTGACTTATAGTATTGCATGGCTAAATTTCTGAATCATAATTTATTCATTTTGGTTTCAGTACCTAGTGAACATGATAGAACAACAAATCAAATTAAATTCTTCCACGCCGATCAACGCACTGTTGCCAAGGTGGTTCAAAAATCAGAATTGCTACCTTTGTCCTGGCAACGAGGAGATAACTTCTCCAGACGACTCCGGTAAAACTCTAGTAGTTGATTTTCTGGCTCCACCAACCCAAAACGGATACTACCAAGCAGCTGCTGCAGTAGGTGAACTTTTCTTAAACATATTTTGTTATTACTCAATTGGGTCGATAGGTATATATGGGGTGGGAGCGTGGGGGTAGACTTATTCTTTTAAAAACATGAGTCAGAAATGAATAATTATAAAATTTATAATTTTCAACAGTTTGTTAATCAGTTTAAAAATGAAAAACTGAGACCTCACTGGGCCAAGAGGCACGATAACATTCCAGGCATAATTGACGTCATCAAAAACACCTATGGGAAACTTCTAACTGGTTTCCAGACACAGAAGAGGCTTGCAGATGTTGACAGATGTGACATGTTCATGAATTCCTATTTATTGGCCATATTCGGACGCAGTCAGAGCTGTCGTTTAGAGTAATTAATGAGTGACGCAATTAATTTGTATGTAGTGTGCATCTTTGTTTATATTCAGCATATAATAACAAATGTATGTATATGTAGGTAATGTGCACAATTGATTATCCTCTGGGTTAATTACACACCAAATGGCTATGACAAGTACAAAACAAAATGAAGCTGGCTTGAGGTTTTAAAAAATGATATGACGACATGGAACTAAATATCAGGATAAATAAAATGTGCCCGATGTTAGTGGCAGCATTTAATAACTTTAGTGCATTTGTTTTTGGAACTGGGAATGGGGGGGGGGGATATTTTAGACTCCTCCTTAAGAGCCACTTACAACAGATACGCTAATGGATTGAACAACAGTGAAGTGTAGAGGGGAACCATAAAACAATAGACAAGAAACTCATTGGACATAAATTATAAATATACTCAAGGTCAAAGGTTCTCAGCTCAGTAACCTGAGCAATATTATAGTGTAGGATACCCTTGAGGGAGTGCGGAAAAGGCCGAATAGGATTGCAACACTAAATAATTAATATAGGGCCTTAAATCAAAGTCATGCGACAGGGAGAGGAATGGAGATACCTTTACTACGACAGTGTCCCTAGAAGGCCCTATATTAATTATATATGTATCATAAGCTGGTTATTGTGCTTTAAATAAGAATTGCAGAAACCTATGTGTTGTTGTGTGTGTATTTTTAAAGTGTAAGTGTGTATATATTTTAGATTTTAATGTTTATAAAGATGAGTACGATCTTACTATGTTTACATGTTTGTATTTGAAGACATATCAATATATTTTTCTTCATTATTGTACAAAAACACAAAAGTCTGTAACCAGACAGACTTTATATATTTGTAGTTATCATTTCATTATTGAGAGTATGTTGTAGTTTGTTTTGTATTACATAGATTTGAATTGTTGAAACGAAAAATTGTATGGATATTTTGTTTATTCTGTTAATATTAAATGATGCACTTTTATAATGATGTTTGTATTATTTTAAATTATAAATTGTTTTAAATAAAAAAACAACTGCTGTTCCTGCTCAAACCTATCAATAACTTTTCTTCACATTTGTATTGTTTCATTAAAACTTGCTGTGATTGGACACAAACAAAACAATTAGATAAATACAAATTTAAAGATTCTTTATAATAGAAGATTTATTTTACATCATACAGATGGTGAAATTTTTTTTTTAATTTGATTATGAAAATGATATATTCAAAATACCCAACGTCATGGCAGGGGAGGTAAGAATGAAAGTGAAAAAGCAGCATAACCAAAGTTTGAACAGACGTCAATTTTATCAGTCAATTTTATCACTGCTGCGTGCTACAGTTAGAACCTGAAATTGAAATTTATAAAAAAAAAGAAATTTAATCCAACTTATCAAAAGAAATTAAATTATTCATTTAATTTATTTAATTATTTTTAAATCTCATAAGAAAGAAATGAATTTCTTTAAAGAGCAATTCACTTTTGACAGAATGTATCCTAATATATATAGTTTTGAATTCTAGAAAGAATTTGGAGAATTATAAATTTATGTTGTTTTTTTTTTTTAACTGACAGTATAGTTGAGTAGTAAAGAATAATGCATTCACACAGACATAATCTGAATTTGCTGGTTTTAATTCTGTATGAGTACATATTTAGCACTAAATTGTTTAATTCTTAAAAAACAGCAATAAATTTGTGAGATACATGTCTAATGGGAGAATAAAAAATTAGCATAAAAAATAAGATATTTTAATTTTATGATAAATGATTGCCGCCCTCTGGTCATGAACCATTAACTTCCAGCAGGTTTCTGAAAATTATGTTCAGTACTTCAAAAGAAGAAGGGTGATAGTACAGATTGATTAAACTGAGCTAACTTATTTCAACACTCACCAATTTAGCCATTACATTCCCTAAAACAACTCTCTCATACCATGATCTCATATATAATGGAGTGCAAATCTCTGAAGTACTTAGTAACTGGAAGTGAAAGATGTGACCACCATTTGTAGGACTTTTCATTTGCATTTCTAAATTTTTGCACAACTCAATCAACTCCCGGATTAGATTGATTAATATAATGGCAAGTATAAAATGTTCATGATTCTTTATTTTTTTAACAATTCTGGATTTTATCATGAATACCAATGTTTTATAGTCAAAATCACTTTTTTTTTGTTACACTGACTACATACAGCTGAAGATTCAGGACGAATCACTATAAAAAATAAAACCTTACCTTATTGGATTTGCTGTTCTGGTTTATGTCAATGCAAAAGATGGATGATGGGTTGACTGGAACAGCCATCTTGTGCTCACCAGTAATTGACCAATGGTTGAGGTGGCAGCTACTACCAGCTGACAAAATCTGTGGATGGTGGCATTTTAATGTGTAGATTTGATAGCTGAAGACAATGATATAAAACAATAATGATGTTTGTACTAAAGATAAAATTCAGCACTAAATCGAAACAAGGGAAAAATTTAAAAACCTTGTCCTCGTAGAACAGAGCAGCGTTCTGTGCCACTCCAGGTGTGTCATATGTTGTAGTTGGTGTGAGGGTCTTCATATGCCAGGTGGCTAAGGTTGGGCCCCCTCCAAGAAGCTGGAGTAGTTATGTGGTGGAGCAGAGATTAAAAAACAATGTATATTACTGTGCGTACAACTGCACATAAGATGACATACAAAGTTGTATATAAATATTTTTTTTTAAAGAAATTTAGAAGAAAAAAAGACAAACAATGTGTTCTTCAACTAATGATACAAAACATTTCTGCTGTCATTAATTACCAATTAGAAATCTTTTTAGCTCATTTGTGAGAATATATTCTTACTTTGTTAATTTAAAGTAATTTTTCAAGTTTGATTGCCTTATTAAAAAACAAAAAAAATAACTGACCAGTCAATAATTGTCTTCATCAACAGTCAGGCACCGTAGCCATTTTCCTATGTGAGGCCTTGCGCACATTTCATTTTCAAAAGGTTTGACGATGTGAGAAGCTTCCTTCATTCTGCCATCTGAGCAATCCACAAGGAAAGAACAAGATAAAAGAAAAAATTGAACCTCACTATTTTATTTGACTTTAAATTATGAAAACTGTATGAAAGCCACAATGTCTTTAATAAAGCTTAACAAGAGATTCACCTATGCTGGTTGTGGGTGTAAAATGAATCTATTGTGCCTACACTCTGCATATTAAGCCAACTGGAGGACTAATTTAACTCCATGTAATTTAAATTTGAGGACTAATTTAACTCCTTGTAATTTAAATTTGAGGACTAGTTTAACTCCATGTAATTTAAATTTGAGGACTAATTTAACTCCCTGTAATTTAAATTTGAGGGACTAATTCAACTCCATGTAATTTAAATTTGAGGACTAATTTAACTCCATGTAATTTAAATTTGAGGACTAATTTAACTCCATGTAATTTAAATTTGAGGACTAAGAGATAATATAGAGTATATTGAGATTTCCTATTAATAAAAAAGATGCATTACTTACCCCATATAACTGCAGTGCCATCTTCTGATGCAGAAATTAAACTTTTACCATTATCTTTTAAGGCGATGGAATGGATGTGATCTGAATGACCATTCATTGAATCCTAAAAATACAAATTTGTTCTCACTTTAGTCAAAGCAAATGTTTGTAAAAATCCATTTATACTTTTAAGCATTACCAATTTTAATTTTACTCATATCAGGCTTTAGATTACTTTAGGAAAAAAAAATGATAAATACGAAAATCATTACAAACAAATTTCCCATTAAATTAGTCAAAGTAAATGTCTTTGACACTCTATAAATGCATTTAAACATTATCAAATTTTGATTTTCTCAAGTAATAAAGTAAAGCTCCCTTAGCCTAATTGGCCATAGGGGCAGATGAAGTGTAGAATTCATCTTTTTCTGTAGCCACAGCATATGAAGGAATTATGTGGTTAGCACAATGTCCTGCCGCTGGGTGGATTAACACCAAATTTCACTGGAAAAAATTCCCTTGGATCTCACAGAGTATCGAACCAGGGACTTTCGGGTCGACAGTTGAGCGCTCTTCACCAATCCGCCATCCTTCCACCCCTTCTCATGAAATACTTTTAAATATTTTAGAAGGAAAAAAAGCAACAAATCTAAAAAAATAATCAATATTTTTTTTTTCTGCTGAAATAGTAGAATAAAGCAAGATGTAAAAGTAAAAGTTTACTCACCAGATGTTCCATTTTCAATGTGACCAGGGAGTGAATGAGATGGTCTACGGCACCAGCATAGAGGATCATGCTACTCTAAGACCGTGCACAAATGAATGAAAACAGTGTGAATATTTATCTAAGACATTGCACAAATGAATGAAAATAGTGTGAATATTTATGCCAGGCTCTAAACACATCATTGAAATAAAAAACACTAAAAAAAAATTAATTATTTATCTTCTAAATTTTTTTTTATATAATTTTTTTATTTAAGAAAAAAAGAAAAATTGGGGTTCAGATTTTAAGCCCATAAAAAAAAAGCAACAAATCTACCAATATAATTATAATTTTTTTTTCTGCTGAATAGAAGAATAAAGCAAGATGTAAAAGTAAAGAGTTTACTCACCAGATAAGTTCCATTTTCAATGTCCCAGGAGTGAATTAGATGGTCACCAGCACCAGCATAGAGGATCATGCTACTCTAAGACCGGACACAAATGAATGAAAACAGTGTGAATATTTATGGCAGACTCTTAAACACATCATTGAAATAAAAAAAAAAAACTAAAAAAAAATTTTTTTAATATAACTGTTCTTATTATCTTCAAAATTTTTTTTTTTGATTAATTTTAAATTTGAAAAAAGATATGAACCAAGTTAAGGAAAGCTTCACTTTTGTCAGAAATGTTTTCTATTGCTACACATGTAATTTAGTCTACGATGGAATTTGATTAAGACAGTCAGCTACTAAGTCAGTGTCTCTTGTTTTGAGTCCTTACAACCACATTATTAAACTTTCAATGTTCACAAAGTTTTATGGGGAACTTATATATTGCTAAGAGTTGTTAAGGTACAAACAGGGTATACCACACATAGTTGTAAAAACCTATTCCGGCTGTCTCTGACCAGTGAGACTTCTAAGTCAGAACCAAGGATCAGTCAATGGAAATTCTACTTACAGGTCAAGTACTATTTCCCTATTCTAGGACAGAATTCAGATAGTAACTTTTTTTTTTTATTTGTACAATAAAATCAGTGCTTCCCTTAAAAGTTTTTTTTTTTCATGTTAGGTTAATAAATATAAACATAAAGGCTATCAATCACATCCTAGACCAGTTTTTTTAATGCCCTTCTCTCATCCCACTATAGCTATTAGTGCAATGACCCTGGAGACACCACAGGAGAAATAGAGGGAATTTTCACAAGGACCTGAAAAATCCAGTGGTTCTCACTGGAGCTCGAACCCCAGACCCTAAGGTCGTAAGTTGAATACTTCACACCGCACATCTATCTGATCAGCGAGCCACGATGGGCTCTTTAGCAATGATCTATATTTCCCATAAATCTTGACTAAGTCACCATTTTAAAAAAACTTGAAATAATAATATGCAGAAAACAAAATACTTACTATTTGGGTATGGGCAGACTCCAGGCAACCATGGGGTTCTGAAATGAAAATCCTATAATAACTTAGTGAGTAGAATTTTCTTTTGAAAAAAATAATAATTAGTAATGTAAAAAATATTTCAGCTGGAAAAAAAATTATGATGTTTATCTTTCTATGCATTTGTTGTACCCAAAAATCATCTTATCATGAAATTGAAATGGCATAAGAAATTTTAAACCTTCTTTTATAACAAACACTTCAATTCATTGTGATGCATTAGATTTAAGAAAATTGGTCCTATATCACATAACAATAACATTATTTTTTATTGAAAAAGATAATGATATACAATAAAAATACATTTTTAAACAGATCTGGAAGATCTCAAGATATTTAATCATACAATCTGACTTGTGTTAAGGTAATTCAAACAAAAAAAAAAAAAGCTTACTTTGGCTATGACATCTGCCCATTTGTACGCCTGAATGTCTCTTTCACCAGCGCTGTAGGATTTTACAAGTTGGCATTATTATTAATTATTTGTATTTTTTTTAATTATAAAAAGTAAACCATTTTCCTAGATTTATTTATGGCTTTTTTTACTAATAAACCAAGTACAGTGTTTGCCAAAGAGTGCAATTTTAATAAAAGGTTTATGTAAAAAAAAAAAGAATGTTGAAAAAGAATTTGGCTACCATACTTTTCTTTTAATATCCTGGCAAAATAAATTTGTAAAGATAATTTAAGTCAGTGTGGTTACAATCTGGGACATATGCTACTGAACTTTGGCTAGGAACAAAGTCAAACTTTTCCTTTACTCACCATATTAAAAATGTATCAGTGCTGCACAGAGAATAAATGCCTCCATTGTCATAGACTGTAATTCAGATAAATAAGAATATTACAATGCAGTTTCAAAAGTGGTTAATTATAAAAATAAATTCCAATCTTAGATAAACATGTTTTTTTCCTAACAGGTAATAATGTAATAATTACCATGAAATGTAAAAATAGGACATTTAGCTTCATCTGAAACATCTGGAGACAGAGCTGCATTCAGACTAAAAGAAAACAGTAAAAAATATTTTTTAAATATTTAAAAACCCAGTGAAAAAGGGATATATAATATGGTAAATATATAAAAAGGCAATACACATAACAGAATTAACAAGTTTTCAAAACACCACTGAGGTAACTAATGTTAGAAAAAGTCTTGCTTGTTACTGATAATTCCATGAATAATTTTAAAAAATGTATTAGTTGTATTATAAGGCATTTATGCACAAATGTCAAAAATATTTTTGAATTATGTAAAATATTCCACAATGAAAAGGGAAAGTTCCCTTAGCCTTCAAGGCCTTTGGAGAAGATGAAGTACATCTATCTATTTCTATAGCCACTGTGTATGGATTGTGTGGCAAGCCCAATGCCCAGCTGCCTTTACTTCACCAACTCATCAGGTATCCATTTAAAGCTGGGTGGACTTTGAATTAACTTCCACCAGTGACTGGTAAAAATCTCTTGCTTCTCATCAAGGATTAAACTTGACACCATCAGGTTGACAGTTGATCAACCTACACCACTCGAACATCCATACCCCCTGAAATGAAAAACAATCTTAATGATTATTTAACAAATTACCTGAAAACAGCGATGTCTCCAAATTTATTGGCTGCCACCATGTATTTACCACAAGGAGAGAATTTTTGTAGCATACACAACATTGTGAAGCAAATACAGCAGCGCCTGTCTGGACTAGAGCATTGAGAATATTTCAAAAATTTCACCGTTTTAAGACCAAAAACACAAAAAATACTGCCAACTTAGAGTTAACTATGTAAACAAGTTTTAAGAATCACACAAGAATTATTTCTTCTATGAGCTTAACATTCAAGGGAGATCCTCTATTTAATAACATAAAGAAGATCATTATGTTATGATTGATTTTACAAGGAAAATAAGAACTACTAGGGATAGGCTATGCCTTTAATTTATTAGTAGAGCTAATAATTAATTTTTTTTTTGCTGTATTGGCTATAAACCGAAATATTAATATGTCAAAATAATATAAGTTTAGTTAACAAAGAGACAAATATTATTGAGAAAGTATTTTTAAAATTTCAACAATAGTTGTAAACATGATAACTATGATATGAAGTGAAAAGGTATTTCTCCCTCATTTCCACTGAGCTGTGCAAAAGCTCATGTTGGATGTCTTGTGACCATATTCATCTTCTTTGTTTGAGTACACATCCAGCCACATTGAAAAATATGACCCAAGAAACTTCACACCAAGAAAATCTAGGCAACCTATGATAACTGGAATCCCAATTTCGCTGTTAAGTAGATTTAAAAAAACGATTTTCAAATGTAACCCTCACATAGGGGGGGGGGGGGGCCCAAAAGTAGGTTTACAGTCATCAGGTAGACTATTCATTTGAAAATTCGACACATGCATAAACAATTTAATATCTCAGTTACTTTTCATTTATACTCTGAGACAGAGGAATGTTTTATATTCATAATAGTGGTATGGCTAAGCAAATAACTACAACCATATAAAAGGTAGATTGATAACTGTAACTCCTTATATATATATATATATATATATATATATATATATATATATATATATATATATATATATATACAGGGTGGGTAAAAAAAATGAGAACATTGTGTAGAAATGGTATCATTGGTGTTTCTCTAATGGGGACAACTTATATTGTGTTCGTTGAACCAGGTGCCAAAGTAAACAGTGAATACTATTGTATACATATGTTCTGAGAGACGGTTTGTTGCCTGTAGTTCAAGCGGAATTTGGTCGTCCAAACAGGACATTACAGCAAGATGGAGCTCCTTCTCACACAGCCAGAAATACGATCAACTTTCTTCGTCAGGAGAATGTTAACTTCATTGAGCCAGACATGTGGCCACCGAACAGTCCTGATTTAAACCCAGTAAATTATGCCATATGGGGTGCTTTGCAAGAAAAAGTCTACCTTCGACGAAAATTTTCTACAGTGGAGCAGCTGAAGTTGGCTTAAATTGAAGAGTGGAGAAATCTGGGACAGCGATGTATTGACCAGCTTTGCGGAGCCGGAGCCGAGGAGCCGGGAGCCGCTACTTTTTGCTGGAGCCGGAGCCGAAAAAATCTGGCGGCTCCACAGCTCCCAAATGGTTTTTTTTTAGCAGAATTTTTTTTTTTAGCTTAAAATTCCAAATTTGTTTGATTGTTTGCCTCCTACAATTTGAAATGTTGTCATGTTTTACGAACGCCACAACAGTAACACGCACATCACCACAAGAAATCTTTGATGGGGAATCGTTTTGCGTTCGTTTTAAATCTTGTTTACCCTCCAAAATATTTTTATGGCATGTTATTTTGTTATATATAAAGTTAAAACAGTTTTATTTCATAGAATAATTGTATCAATCATTTAAAAATAAATTTTTACTACGAAGACAAATAGAACGCGTCATTTCGTGTATTATTTGACCGCGAATTTGTAATAGACTAAAAACAAAATGGTCGCTTTCTGTATTTAACAATTTTATTATAAACAGAATATCTGAAATAGAGTAGATACATTTATAAGGCTGTGGCTATTCTGACCAGGGTCCCAATAAAATCCGATTGTTTTTCGGACCCGTGGCAAATATGCACTAAGCTTAGCCATATTTAAACTTTATTAGACGGAACCCGACAAAATAATAATACAGAGTCTGCTTAATGGAACCCTAGACACTGAGTAACGATTAAATCATACAATTCAAACAATTATAAAAAAATAAACAAAAACAATAATAAAGTTTATGTATAGCTAAGCTAAGTGCATATTTGCCACGGGTCCGAATAACAATCACTTTATTGGGACGGGGTCCGAATACAAAATTGTTTATTGTTACCCGGGTCCAGGCCCGTAGCCAGAGGGGGCTAGGGGGGCTGTGCCACCCCCCCTTCCCGTTCACGACCTGACAAAATTTTTGACAAAATTTTAATAATAACGGCTATAAAACATCAATCATTTTGTTCAATTTGGTTTTAGGGGCCCGGACTGAGCTGGCCAATCAACTTTTTAAAATATTTATATCAGCACGGGGGCCCGTGTCACCCCAGCCCAGGGACCCGAAATTTTTGTCGGTGGGCCTGTTCGCAACCTTGTAATAGTTTTATATATTGATATCTTCTGAGGACAACTAGCAACTTAAATAAGTTAATAAAATAACATTGACTTCTGACCACTTTTATACGTATATATAATAAAATAATAAAGTACAAACTCCGTGATTTCTGAGTGATGTTTTTTAATTTGCAAATTTACTTTTTAGCAGAATTAATTTTATTTTAAATTGAATTATTGCGACTGGTCAATTTGTTGTTGATAGATCTGTTCTTTGTTTTCAATATTTTATAAGAAATATCACACAAATAACTAAGCTTTATTCGTGCTTCTTTGTCGTTCTTCCCGGGTTGTACGTTAACAGTATAATAATATAAATCAGGTATCTATTATATAACAATTATGTAGCAGAACAAATGGTCAATATATTTATAACAGGAATCTGAAATAGCTGAGCATTAATAGATTTTTATCATTAAAACTCTTTACTATTATTTAAAGAAAAAAAAACTGCAACATGCCATGCATTATTGAAACCCAGTTAAAATTCTATATTTCTAATTAATAGCTAAACAATCGGTACTAAAATGCACCATTCGAGATATGGAACTGTAAAAAATTTCTTGAGGAGGGGACTCACTGAGGTCCCCTTCCCAAACCTCTCCTCTCCGTTCACAAGCTTTCGGCGCTTGGCACCTCCATCTTCGCCCCCCCCCCCTGAACATTTCTTCTACCCCCACCAGGGGCGGAATTAGGGGGAGGGGCCGGGGGTCCATTTCCCTCCCCCCCCCGGTTATCGCAAGTTTAGGTAATACATCATTAAATTATCGAAATATTTTTTGTTCAAAGACCAATTTTCAACAATGAAAACAGTTTCAGCCCCCCCCCCCCCCACTGTTCAAAGTTTTCTAGATCCACCCCTGTGCCCCAGGATCAGTTCTTCGGCACCCTGACTATGGGGGTGAACGCGGCAAAATTTGCATAACTTTTTATCAGCGGCATGTTAGCGAGGAGAAATTACAACAATTTTTTTTCTCGTGTGATACTATCTTAATAGGGAGCCGGAGCCGTCAAATTTGTGGGAGCCGGAGCCGGAAAAAATATGGCGGCTCCGCAAGCCTGGTATTGACAGTAGCGTAAAGGAGTGGTGTCTGCGCTTAGTAAAAGTTGTTGACAAGCAAGGAGGACACATTGAACAGGATTTCTGATTGGCTAGATACTTTGCAAACTATATTACATGAAACAATACAATTAATTACATTATATTTTTAAATAATTCGTATTTCATATGATGTTCTCACTTTTTTGGCCCACCATATTAAAAATTACTTAAAATTGATAAAGTGATTGATTGTATCATAAGATACTTATGGCTCATCCTAACTAAATGCTGCAAATTCGTTAGAAACAGCATCTAACATAAAAACAAAAATTATACCTTAAAAAATTACTGACTTGAGCAGTTAAAAGTTGTTTTTCTTTATCTTTTAAATGTGTTACAATCTATGAAAGAGCAATACAGGTATTAAGATTCGAGATTTAGATTTCGAAATATGACATTTTAATTGTTGATTAAGGGGCTGTCCATTATTTCAACAGATTTTTGGCGATTTTACCTCCCCCCTCCCCCTTGTCAACAACTTGTCAAACTTTCTGAGACCCCCCCCCCTATAAAATTACGTCAACATTTGATTACCCTCCCCCCTAAAAAAGATGGCTTCGAAAATATTTATGTGGCAAAATAATTAGTGGAATATAGTTAGTTTAATTAAAATACTGAATGTTAGGCGAGTGTGTAACACATTACTACAAACGCTGCTTAATTTTCCTATTTATTAAGTAATTATATTAAATTAAAAAAAAGTAACATTGTTGACGTCAACTCTTCTTGACCTCCCCCCCTCCCCCTTGTCAACAATTGTCAAAAATTTTCTGACTCCCCCCCCCCCCCCATTTTGTTGACGTAATTAATGGACAGCCCCAAATCCGTTTTCCTACAGAATTATGGTTAACACGCAGTAAAAAAAAATGTTAAAAAAAAAAGAAAAATACAAGGTCGTACTTGAATTTCTGTTCTGCCGTTCCCTTCGAGTAAGTTTTTTTTTTGTAATCCGGTTAGCTGCTGGGTATAAATTTGGGTTGAAAACTGAATGTGACCATGCAACATTTTATCGAAACTTCAGGAAATTTTACAGGCCAGCCGTTTGTGTTTTCTGTATAAGAAATATAGAAATCAATTAATTATTTTTGCCTTTAGCGTCTGGCTAGAATCTGTTTGCCATGGCAACAAAGACATTCCTTATTTTGGCCTCTCTCACTTGCACTGTGTTGGCCAGGTCTATTAATTATTTGCCAGGTAGTATATTTTGATTGTATTATATGTATTTGTCATTATAGTACACAAAATATAAGAATGTTTTTGGCTGGAGTATTCAATAAAACGATGATTATAAACTGTTTCTATTTCCATGCACAGGTTTGGAAGACACGTTTGTACCACTTGGAAATGAGCCATATGAAGGTAATTTTATGTATTTATTACGGACATACATTTATGTATAAGCTACACTAACTATAAGGGGACTGGTGGTCGTGCGGTGTAGAGCGCACCCGGAGAGTCCCGGGTTCGAATCTCAGTAAGACCCTTGGGATTTTTTTCAGATCCTAGTGATAGTCCCTAAGTCCACCCAGCTTTTAATGGGTACCTGACTTAAAGTTGGGGGAGTAAAGGCGGCTGGGTGTTGTGCTAACCACACAACCCCTTCATATGCCGTGTTTATAGAAGCAGATGAATTCTACACGTTATCTGCCCCGACCCAAAAAAGTTCCTTCCCATCCCAATTGTGAAATCAAAATATGCCTACTGTTAAATCGATCTATCCGTAAAGTTTTATAGTAAATTAATATAAAAAAAAAAAACATTAAGCTCTGAAGAATAATATTCCATAACAATGTATGATGTATGTGTATTTTTTATATGTCTACATTTCCTACATCTGGTTTGTCCACAGTGCACACCTTGTTCAAACGTTCCGCCATGGTGGAAGAAATCATGGGGCCACTCAGTCGTAATGTCCGACAGGTCAACGAAAGTGTCCGGAGCTTCGGTAAGACAGCAAGAAATATTTAGCCAGAAAAATCACATTGTATTTATGTATGTATATTGGACCGTTGCTAGAGAGGTAGCCTGCATTGGACCGCTGCTAGAGAGGTAGCCTGAAAGCTTAGCTACGAGTCTAAGGCTAAAACGACTTGGGGCAGTTGAAAGGGGGGGGGCGTAGATTTCCCCACCCCCATGATCAGAGACTGTAAAGTTATGTAGGCCCATTGATGCGTTAGTTGCCTGAACAATATGACGCCCATTAAAAGGGTATTAGGTAACGATGATCGTGGCGTACCACAGAATATAAACAGTGCAGGATTAACGTAAAAGCTACACAAGTTATAGCTTAAGGCCTCCACTTTCTCTGCCCCCCCTCCCCCCCACAAAAAAAATTTCAGAGTGAGCAATTGCTATATATACGTAAATATTTGGCACTGACATATAATATCTGGACTTAAAAAAGGGCCCCATATCCCAAGTAGCTTAGGGCCTTATCAAGTCTAAATCCGGCCCTGAATATAAATCATACACAAATTGCATTACTTTTTTTATAAAAAAAAGTCCTTTATTAAATGTGATTTTGTTTGTTTGTTAAATATCATGCATTGTCGTCTGCTTTTCAGAAGTGTACAAAGTCATGAGTAGCCTGCTGAGTTTACTGCGTGTCTACGTCGGACAAAGCCCGAGAATAGAAATATTTCAGTTCCAAAACTGGGACAAAACCATCATCATAGATCAATTGTTCTACACAAAACCTAAAACTATCTGGGAGGTAATCATTCAACCTTGATACCCGATTTTGCTTACAAAATACTAAGTAAACTGTTTCTAAAGAATACGGAGGGACATGCAAGAAAGAAAGAATGAATGAAAAAAAAAGAATTATGAAAATTATTTAATTTATTTATGAAAATTATTTAATTTATTTATAGTATATGTTACTTAAAATTATCACGAGCTCCATTCTTTCTACCTCCCCAGGTACGGCGTGTGTTGAACGCCGCCCGCTCCCTGGGCATACGTGTCCGAGCCACTGGCGCCGGCCACAGCCGTTCACCCATGTACGTGGACGAAGGCAACATCATGATGGACGTCAGGGACTTGCAGAGGCATGACGGACCCTTCATGCAACTCAATCAAAAGGTAACACTCACTGCTGCCTCAGCTTAATCGATGCGTTCAATGTATGTACAAACTGGCAATTCGTGCCACAAGAGAGCCAGATTTTCTAATAGAGTATTGCTATCTACTTTTATCAATCACAAAGTTCACTGGAAAAACGCCCATATTATCTGGTAACTAATAGCAATATTAGACCATTGGGGTTATTTCACATTAACTTTAACTAGATATGTAATAAAGCGAAATAATAATTTTCAATAAATACGATCATTTTGCAAGTTTTGCAAAGAAAACATAATAAACCGTTACTAAAAGATCGAAAAAAAAAAACTAAGACCGGCAGACGTAGCATTAGGACTTAGCCGGTCAAAGCATTACGGTTAAATAACCCGCGCATAGGCCAAGAGTCAAATGTGGGAGGCGGGGGTTCAAAGCCGTAACCTATAATATCGTACCGACAACGAACCCCCCCCCTGGTCTATCGGCAGAATGCACTGGTCACCAGTGGCGCAACCAGGGGGGAGGGCAGGGGAGAGGGGCTCAAGCCCCCCCAGGCCAAATCATCAATACATAATTTACGTTATAAAGTTACAAAAAAGACTGTCAAACTGTCAAACTGTCTTTTTTAAATATGTGAGCCCCCTCCCCCCAGCATTTTTTGCTGGTTGCGCCTCTGCTGGTCACCACCACCACACTGAGGCTGATACGCCTTTGTATTTCATATGTTAACTATTATTGAGTAGAAAAGTTTTACGACATCTTTTTTACGACATCTAGAAGTGCTTTCTTTTCATTTTATATGTATTTGTCAGTCGAGATGTTGTTATTCAAGCGCACAGTTTCAGCTCTGTAACATGGAACAACAATCTTGTTGTATTTTGTATAGCTTGGCGCACATCGTGTTTCAGGCGAATCAAGTCACAACTTTGTAACAAACAACAATATTGTTGTTTTCTATATCCGCCTCATTATTGACTATGCAACGGGAAGGGGGGGGAGGGGGTGATCGAGGCATTAAGCAGAAACTCTATCGGGTTGGGAGTGGAAAGGGGTATAGTATATTAATAAGGTGACTAACTAGGATGACCAAGTGACCAACTAGGGCTGTGGTGGCGAACCTTTTTTTTTTGGGGGGGGGGGGCGTGCTCAAAATTCAACAACAACAACAAGAAGAACCACTTATTTATAGCAAAGTGCCGACACTCCAATTAAAATTACCGGAAGTGACATTTTAGTCACGTGACTGTGGCACGCGTGACGTAGGTTCGCCACTTCTGGTCTAGGATGACCAACTACTTTCAAGTGTTAAGGGGTGAACCCCCCCCCCCACCCCGTAAATTGGTCACTTGTTGTTTTAGTTCGTACAGTGCAAAATAGGTCAGGATCAGAGTTATAGGAAGAAGAAAAAAAAACTTGATACAGAGATGAGCAGAAAGAGACACACACAGAAATATACCACAAACTCGCATCTTTCTATATACAGTCGATTCCGCTTAATTGTTGTTTTATACCCACTTCTGTATCCGGGAAACTGCACAACCGTTTCGAGCGCGCACACACATACACACACACACACACTCAAAGAAGTAGCCTTACATCTATGACTGCATTTAGTATCCTAGTACATAAAGGGCGGAGATAATTGACATTGTACTTGAAAAGAAAAAAATCTTAAATTATTTATTTACTACATTAGTGAAAGTTTATCATAAGGTTAGGCGGTTTAAACAAAAAAAATGTTTGCTCCCCCGGGGGGGGGGCGGAGAAATTTTTTTAGAAGTACGGAGGGACACCCATACGGCCAGTCAAAGTAAAGCTTCCTTTAGCCCTTCAAAGGGCCCGTCGGGGGCAGGTGAAGTGCAGAATTCATCTGTTTCAGTAACCACGGCATGTTCAGGGATTGTGCGGCTAGCACGACGCCCTTCCGCCTTTACTCCCCCGCCCCCTTCCCCCAAATTAAAAAAGTCAGGCTCTCATTTGAAGCTGGGTGGATTGAGGGACTATTTTAAAACAAACTTTCATCAGGACCTGGAAAATTTCCCCTCATTTCTCACCGAGAACCAAACCCGGGGACTCTCGTGTTGATGTTTGAGCGCTCTACACAACTCGGTCACCCGTTCCAAAAAAAGTAGGGACCCCCCCATACGCCCAGTGCTCCTAAGTCCAGAGGCATACCTAGGGTGGGGGAGGGGGGTCCAAAATGCCAGTTCCCCCTGGGCCCCAGCTTGAGGACCCCTCCCCATTTTTAAATTAAATATTAAGTACATTATCTTATGTCATTGTGTCGAATTTCAAAATTCAGGGGCCCCCAAAGAGGCCAAGCCGCTCTGCCCCCCCCCATCCCTAACTTCGGCACTGCTCTTAACGCCCTTAAATCCGCCTCTGATTGGGGCCTAAATAAAACTTTTTTTTTCTCTGCACAGACTAGAGAGAGGGACTACAAGACGGTGACGGCCATGACTGGGGTCTACGAGATCGAGCTGAACGATTTCTTGAAGAATAATGACGTCACAGTCCTGACCCAGCCGCTGAACGACCAGGAGACGCTGGGCGGGATGGTGGCTGTCAGCACACATGTGAGTGTAGTTTTGTTTGTTTTCTTTTCGGGAGAACGGGACAGTGCAACCGTAGATATATTTATGGTGCAACTGCCTTCTGCTGAGAAAGCGAGGAAGGGATTCAGAATTTTTTTTTTTTTAAATATATAAATCCCACTGTAGTTTGTTTCGTAAACTTTGTCCACTAGGGTGACTAAATTATGGTTTTTAAAGTTGAAGTAAAGTTTAAAAAAAGTTCTCCTTAAAAGGGATTATATCATAGATATAAAGAATTATATATATATATATATATACATATACAAGGCCGTAGCCAGAATTTTGTTTGGGGAGGTGGGGGAGGGGGGGCTGTGCGGAGAGTTTTTTATAAGAAAAAAATTGAATGGGAATGATAAAGAATGTTTTTAAAATAGGCCTATTTATTTATTATGTGAACAAGTATTTAGTTAAACAATATGTAATTATTATATATAATTATTAATATTATATTTGTACATAATTTTTAAGCTATGCATATTAATAGAAGTATATTTTATAATAGAATTTGATTTTTTGAATTTATTTATTTATATGTATATGTATATATATATATATATATATATATATATATATATATATATATATATATCCACACCTTGATAATAGAGGACCTGTTTATCCAATAAATGGGGCAAAAAATCCCTAGAAAACCAATGCTTAGAAATGTATTATTTTGTTAACTAGCGAAATTAAAGATGGCGGATTTTTAGCCTTGGAAAAAAAATCGCATGATAAAATTGCCGTATTCACGGGAGTCTTGCAAGGGAGACAACTGTATGAAAGAAACAGTTACTTTGACACATCGGGATGATACAGCTATAGCTTCCCTTCGTTTCTTTGTTGTTGTTTTTTTTTTTTTGGCTTTTTTTTTTCAACACAAAAAAAAAACTAGTGCACAGCGCACAAATTGAGTGACTTAGTTTTGATTAAATGACGTCTCCACAGGGCACAACGTACCAAGAGACCACATGGAGCGGTGCTGTGGTGGAGATGAGGCTCATAGACTCCTTAGGTCGGCTACGGAGGTTCACCATTGAGAGACACCCCCAGATTATGAAGGCGGCCATCTGTAACCTGGGCATGTTTGGAATAATGTACGACATCACGTTCAAGGTAAGTTGGCAATGAACAGGGACTGTTCACATATTAAATAGAGCTACAAGGAGCAACGGTTCGATTTATGAAATGGGTAAAAGCGGCTTTGCGTGGACTATTTTGATGTATAAAATGGGTAAAAGCGGCCCTGTGTGAGTTTTTTTGGTGTTCTAGAGCAGAAAGAGGAATGTTGCTATATTTCTATATGTGAAAGATTTGTGTTTGTGAAATAGAAAGTTCAAAATATCACTGAAAAGCAGCAAAAAAAAAAAAAATCAAGAAAAATTAAGCGCTAACAAAACATGACTGCATACACCCAGTAGACGTTTGAAATTTGCGGGGTCTGGCCAATAGACTTCTCAGCAGTGCAGTCTTTAAAAACCTTGTTTTTATGTATTTTTTTAATATGAAATAAATAACAGTCGGTTGTTTTTTGCAGGTGTATCCAATGATCTTCGTGAAAGTCGTCCACAACTTCCCGCCGCTGAAAGATCTATTGAAGAACAAGGATGCCCTGAAGAATCTCATCAGCCAGAACTTCATGACTGAAATCTCTTGGTACCCTTTCAACCAGCTGACGGAGAAGGAAGAGAGATTCTACAACTCGACGGGGAGGGCCCCCAGCACATGGAACGCAGACAATGACCTCTTGTGGGTCAGGTAAGAAGAAAGGTGGAATGTGTGAATCTTGGATTGGTATTTACCTGCGACTGTTAAGTCCGTCTGGTATGCCCATAGTCAAATTCATGTCACTCTCTCCCCCCCCCCCTTTTGACTTGCCCTAGTTTAATGGGTCGCGATTAGAAAGTCAGAGAAAGGACGAGATTTTTATCTCTTAGATCATCCCAATCATGATTGATAGTGCCATGGCCGTGGAGGCACCACGGGATACATATATATATAGATGACTGGAGCTCGCAGGGAGTCGAAACCATAGCCCACAGCATGCTGGTCATTCAGCGGCATGAAGGCCCGGTTCGCTGTCAAAGCCCCACCCCAAGTAACATAGTTAAAAGTGTTTTGGTTACTGTAATAACCATATTATATTTGGCCTAGAGGTTTAGTTACTTTAATTATCTGGCCAATTAAGGAAGTGGGGGAAGACATACTATGATATTGCAGACAAGAGATTTTTCAGACGATAGATTAGATGACTTGAGACCTTGATAGTGGAAGGACGTAATTTATCTCACATCATTTTATTGTATACCAGTCGTCCAGCGTTGTATCATACGCCGCCTTATCAATCAATATAAACAACACACTTGCTGCGATCCATCTTGACCCACTTTCAACAACAGGCTTGCTGTGATCCAGCCCTCCCGTCTCCACACTATAGTTTTTTTTTTCCGGTGTCGCGAGTTGTCCACGTATTTGGGAATTCCACAATTTATAAATAGTCCTGCGTCTTGAAGTTGTGAATTATATATATAGAAGATTAAAAAGTAAGAAATTCCTTCATATTCAAATAAATAAATTAATAAATATTTATATATATAAATATATATATATATATATATATATATATATATATATATAAGCCAACTGTTTATTCAGTGCTTTGTAACCGTTGATATATATGTTTCGTCTCACACATACCTGTGGACATTTAATTTTAAATACACTAGTAAAAAGGCTATCAAATCCGAAGAGACTGACAAGTCTGTCATACCACAAATGATATTTACATCAAGTAAAATATACAAAGAAATATACCCATAACAGTTACCATCGTTTAATTTGTTAAATGATCAACCAAGCCTAAGAAATCTATACATTATAATTTAATTACAACTTTGCCATATTCACTTCCAGAACCACCAACCCTGTCAAGAACAGTGAGCTGATTGGTAAAAAAATATCCGGCATAACATACTTGCCGTCCAATGGTTCTTTGGCTGGTGGAACTGAGACAGGCTTGCTCAAAGCAAGGGTATGTCTATACTATTAATGTTTGTATTGTTTTTTTTTTAACCATTAAAATTGTTGCATGGTTAAAATGTTTAAAATATAGATCGATTCGAATTTCAAATTCAACCCTTGATAGGCGATATGATCATATTTTTTTAAGAAAATCTAAATAATCTTTAAAAAAAAAAAGATTTTTTAATAGTTTGTATATTTTGGCTTGCAGGGTTCAGTAAATCTGGCAAAGAAAGTTCCAGCAGTCAGCTATCACAAGCTAATGGACGCGTTCCCGACAATTTTGCCACCACGGTTTGGTTCCGAGACAAACGCTGCTTTCATGCTCAATATTGACACAAGTTTTGACAGGCCGTACAGGGCAATCAATGTAAGCATCTCAATAACAAAGTATAAATAACTTTTACACATTTGTAAGCCTTGACTTTTCCAATCCATAATTACATTAGGGCTAGTCCCATGTTTACATCAACAAAATTGACCAGAAGGGAGGAGGGAAGAGGTTTTTAAAAGCTTGACAGCAGTTGTTGACATAGAGTGTGTTTGTGGAAGGGGGGGGGGGGTAGGGGTCGGGTTCACCAAAACTTGGACAGTGATTTCGACAATGTGCTAAAATTTCTTGCCATAATTTAGGGACAACGCCATACACATCCTAACCTTGTCTGACGTAAAAGGTTTTCAAGTTTGTTTGACACCTGAGCTGTTTGACTTGACTTATAGTATTGCATGGCTAAATTTCTGAATCATAATTTATTAATTTTGGTTTCAGTACCTAGTGAACATGATAGAACAACAAATCAAATTAAATGCTTCCACGCCGATCAATGCACTGTTGCCAAGGTGGTTCAAAAATCAGAATTGCTACCTTTGTCCTGGCAACGAGGAGATAACTTCTCCACACGACTCCGGTAAAACTCTAGTAGTTGATTTTCTGGCTCCACCAACCCAAAACGGATACTACCAAGCAGCTGCTTCAGTAAGTGAACTTGTTTTAAATATAATTTGTTATTACTCAATGGGGTCGATAGTATATTTGGGGTGGGGGTAGACTTATTCTATAAAAACATGAGTCAAAAATGAATGATTTAAAATGTATATTTTTTCAACAGTTTGTTAATCAGTTTAAAAATGAAAAACTGAGACCTCACTGGGCCAAAAGACACGATAACATTCCAGGCATAATTGACGTCATCAAAAACACCTATGGGAAACTTCTAACTGGTTTCCAGACACAGAAGAGGCTTGCAGATGTTGACAGATGTGACATGTTCATGAATTCCTATTTATTAGCCATATTCGGACGCAGTCAGAACTGTCATTAAGAGTTATTAATGAGTGACACAATTAATTTGTATGTAGTGTGCATCTTTGTTTATATTCAGCATATAATAACAAATGTATGTATATGTAGGTATTGAGCACAATTGATTATCCTCTGGGTTAATTACACAACAAATGGCTATGATAAGTACAAAACAAAATGAAGCTGGCTTGAGGTTTTAAAAAATGATATGACGACATGGAACTAAATATCAGGATAAATAAAATGTGCCCAATGTTAATGAAACCAGAAGCAGAGGGGCATTCTGCCCCAAACAGCAATTACTTTGCCATCAAGGGGCAGCATTTAATAACTTTAGTGCATTTGTTTTGGGGAACTGGATATTTTAGACTCCTCCCTAAGAGCCACTTACAACAGATACGCTACTGGATGTAACAACAGTGAAGAGTAGAGGGGAACCATAAAAACAATAGACTCTTTGGACATAAAGGTAGAAATATATTCAAGGTCAAAGGTTCTCGACTCAGTAACCTGAGCTATATTATAGTGTAGGACACCCTTGAGGGAGTGAGGTAAAGGCCATCCTAGAAAGAATAGGATTGCAACAATAAATAATTAATATAGGGCCTTAAATCAAAGTCACGCGACAGGGAGAGGAATGGAGATACCTTTACTACGACAGTGTCCCTAGAAGGCCCTATATTAATTATATATGTATCATAAGCTGGTTATTGTGCTTTAAAAAAGAATTGCAGAAACCTATGTGTAGTTGTGTGTGCATCTTTAAAGTGTAAGTGTGTATATATTTAGATTATAATGTTTATAAAGATGAGTACGGGCTTCCTATGTTTACATGTTTGTATTTGAAGACATATCAATATATTTTTCTTCAATATTGTAGAAAAACACAAAAGTCTGTAACCAGACAGACTTTATATATTTGTAGAGTTATCATTTCATTATTGAGAGTATATTGTAGTTTGTATTGTATTACATAGATTTGAATTATTAAAACAAAAAATTGGATAGATATTTTTTTTTATTCTGTTAATATTTAATGATGCACTTTTTTAATGATGGTTGTATTATTTTAAATTATAAATTGTTTTAAATAAAAAAACAACTGCTGTTCTAGCTCAAACCTATCAATAGCTTTTCTTCACATTTGTATTGTTTTATTAAAACTTGCTGTGATTTGACACAAACAAAACAGACAAAATAATTAGATAAATACAAATTTAAAGATTCTTTATAATAGAAGCTTTATTTTACATCATACAGATGGTGAAATATTATTTTTTTAAATTTGATTATGAAAATGAGATATTCAAAATGCCTAACATCATGACAGGGGAGGTAAGAATGAAAGTGAAAAAGCAGCATAACCAAAGTTTGAACAGACGTCAATTTTATCACTGCTGCCTGCTACAGTTAGAACCTAAAAATGAAATTTATTAAAAAAAAAGAAATTTAATCCAACTTATCAAAAGAAATGAAATTATTTTTTTATTTAATTATTTTAAAATCTCATAAGAAAGAAATGAATTTCTTTAAACAGCCATTCACTTTTGACAGAATTTATCCTAATTTATAGTTTTGAATTCTTGAAAGAAATTTGGAGACTTATAATTTTATGTTGTTTTTTTTTTTAACTGACAGTGTAGTTGAGTAGTAAAGAGTAATGCATTCACACAGACATAATCTGAATTTGCCGGTTTTAATTCAGTATGAGTACATATTTAGCACTAAATCGTTTAATTCTTAAAAAACAGCAATAAATTTGTGAGATACATGTCTAATGGGAGAATAAAAAATTAGCATAAAAAATAAGATATTAATTTTATGATAAATGATTGCCGCCCTGTGAACCATTAACTTCCAGCAGGTTTCTGAAAATTATGTTCAGTACTTCAAAAGAAGAAGGGTGATAGTACAGATTGATTAAACTGAGCTAACTTATTTCAACGCTCACCAATTTAGCCATTACATTCCTTAAAACAACTCTCTCATACTATGATTTCATATATAATGGAGTGTAAATCTCTGAAGTACTTAGTAACTGGAAGTGAAAGATGTGACCACCATTTGTAGGACTTTTCATTTGCATTTCTAAATTTTTGCGCCAACTCAATCAACTCCCTGATTAGATTGATTAATATAATGGCAAGTATAAAATGTTCACAATTCTTTTTTTTTTAACAATTCTGGATTTTATCATGAATCACTTTTAGTCAGAATCACTTTTTTTTTTTACACTGACTAAATACAGCCGAAGATTCAGGAGGAATCACTATAAAAAATAAAACCTTACCTTATTGGATTTGCTGTTCTGGTTTATGTCAATGCAAAAGATGGATGATGGGTTGACTGGAACAGCCATCTTGTGCTCACCAGTAATTGACCAATGGTTGAGGTGGCAGCTACTACCAGCTGACAAAATCTGTGGATGGTGGCATTTTAACGTACAGATTTGATAGCTGATGACAATGATATAAAACAATAATGATGTTTGTACTAAAGATAAAATTCAGCACTAAATCGAAACAAGGGAAAAATTTAAAAACCTTGTCCTCATAGAACAGAGCAGCGTTCTGTGCCACTCCAGGTGTGTCATATGTTGTAGTTGGGGTGAGGGTCTTCATATGCCAGGTGGCTAAGGTTGGGCCCCCTCCAAGAAGCTGGAGTAGTTATGTGGTGGAGCAGAGATTAAAAAACAATGTATATTACTGTGCATGTATATTACTGCACATAAGATGACATACAAAGTTGTATATAAATATTTTTTTTAAAGAAATTTAGAAGAAAAAAAGACAAACAATGTTTGACACCTGAGCTGTTTGACTTGACTTATAGTATATCAACTAATGATACAAAACATTTCTGCTGTCATTAATTACCAATAAGAAATCTTTTTAGCTCATTTGTGAGACTATATTCATACTTTGTTAATTTAAAGTAATTTTTCATGTTTGATTGCCTTATTTAAAAACAAAAAAATATAACTGACCAGCCAATAATTGTCTTCATCAACAGTAAGGCACCGTAGCCATTTTCCTATATGAGGCCTTGCACACATTTCATTTTCAAAAGGTTTGATGATGTGAGAAGCTTCCTTCATTCTGACATCTGAGCAATCCACAAGGAAAGAACAAGATAAAAGAAAAAATTGAACCTTACTATTTTATTTGACTTTAAATTATGTGGTTAGCACAATGTCCTGCTGCCTTTATTTTTCTACTGGAGAAAATTCCCTTGGTTCAGGTCGATAGTTGTGTGCTCTTCACCACTCTGCCATCCTTCCACCCTTGTCATGTAATACTTTTAGATATTTTAGAAGGAAAAAAGCAACAAATCTACCAATATAATTATAAGAGATTCATCTATGCTGGTTGTGGGTGTAAAATAAATGTATTGTGCATATTTCAAGTGCCTACACTCTGCATATTAAGCCAACTGTTATTTAAATTTAGTGCAAATCAAAAATCTTATCACATGTATTAATTTCAAACTAAGAGATAATATAGAGTATAACGAGAATTCCTATTATGAAAAAAAATGCATTACTTACCCCATATAACTGCAGTGCCATCTTCTGATGCAGAAATTAAACTTTTACCATTATCTTTTAAGGCGATGGAATGGATGTAATCTGAATGACCATTCATTGAGTCCTAATAATACAAATTTGTTCTCACTTTAGTCAAAGCAAATGTTTGTAAAAATCCATGTATACTTTTAAGCATTACCAATTTTAATTTTTCTCATATCAGGCTATAAATTACTTTAGGAAAAAAAAAACGATAAATACGAAAATCATTACAAACAAATTTCCCAATAAATTAGTCAAAGTAAATGTATTTGAAACTCTATACATGCATTTAAACATAATCAAATTTTGATTTTCTCAAGTAATAAAGTAAAGCTCCCTTAGCCTAATAGGCCATAGGGGCAGATGAAGTGTAGAATTCATCTTTTTCTGTAGCCACAGCATATGAAGGAATTATGTGGTTAGCACAATGTCCTGCCGCCTTTATTTTTCTACTGGAGAAAATTCCCTTGGTTCAGGTCAATAGTTGTGTGCTCTTCACCACTCTGCCATCCTTCCACCCTTGTCATGTAATACTTTTAGATATTTTAGAAGGAAAAAAGCAACAAATCTACCAATATAATTATAATTTTTTTTTTCTGCTGAATAGAAGAATAAAGCAAGATGTAAAAGTAAAGATTTTACTCACGAGATAAGTTCCATTTTCAATGTCCCAGGAGTGAATTAGATGGTCACCAGCACCAGCATAGAGGATCATGCTACTCTAAGACCAGACACAAATGAATGAAAACAGTGTGAATATTTATGGCAGACTCTTAAACACATCATTGAAATAAAAAAAAAACTAAAAAAAAATTTTTTTTAATATTACTGTTCTTATTATCTTCAAAATTTTTTTTTTTTGATAAATTTTAAATTTGAAAAAAAAAATTGGGTTCAAATTTTAAGCCCATAAAAAAAGCAAAACAATGGTTATGGTCTGGGCAACATATGAACAAAGTTAAGGAAAGCTTCACTTTTTGTCAGAAATGTCTTCTATTGGTACACATATAGACCACGGTGGAATTTGATTAAAGAAGTCAGTTACAAAGTCACTGTCTCTTGTTTTGAGTCCTTACAACCACATTATTAAATTTTCAATGTCCACAAAGTTTTATGGGGAACTTATATATTGCTAAGAGTTGTTAAGGTACAAACAGGGTATACCACACCTAGGTGTAAAAACCTATTCCGGCTGTCTCTGACCAGTGAGACTTTTAAGTCTGAACCAAAGGGTCAATCAATGGAAATTCTACTTACAGGCCAAGTACTATTTCCCTATTCTAGGACAGATTTCAGATAGTAACTTTTTTTTTTTATTTGTACAATAAAAATGTTTTTTTTTACTTACATTGTCCTTGTGTATCACACAGGAATTAATTTCTGCATGTGAAAATACTCCTCTGGAAATAGAATCACTAATTTTTTTTAAATGTGCAGAGGTCTACATCATGAACAAATTTTATATTTGAGCTATATAGATCAGTGCTTCACTTAAAAAGTTGTTTTTTTTCATGTTAGGTTAATAAATATAAACATAAAGGCTATAAATCACATCCTAGACCAATTTTTGTAATGACCTTCTTTCATATCACTACAGCTATTAGTGCAACAGCCATGGAGACACCACAGGAGACGTAGAGGGAACTTTCACAAGGACCTGAAAAATCCTGTGGTTCTCACTGAAGCTCAAACCTCAAACGCTCTGGTGGTTAAGTTGAATATTTCACACCACACATCTATCTGATCAGCGAGCCACCATGGGATCTGAAGCAATGATCTATATTTCCCATAAAGCTTGACTAAGTCATCATTTTAAAGAATTGGGAAAAATAATATGCAGAAAACCAAATACAATGTACTTACTTTTTGGGTATGGAGAGACTCCAGGCAACCTTGGGGTTCTGAAATTAAAATCATATAATTACTTAGAAGTAGAATTTTCTTTTGAAAAAAAATAATAATTAGTAAAGCAAAAAATATTTCAACAGCAACAAATTATGAAGATATTTATCTTTTTATGTGTTTGTTGTACACGAAAATCATCTTATCATGAAATTGAAATGGCATAAGAAATTTAAACCTTTTTTAACAAACACTTCAATTTACTGTAATGCATTAGATCTTGGAAAATGAGTCATATCTCACATAACATTATTTTTTATAAAATCAATAATAAAAATACAATAAGAATACATTTTTAAACAGTTTTTTATTAAATAACTTAATGAAACATACTAATGCATCTGGAAGATCTCAAGATATTTAATCATACAATCTGACTCGTGCCACACATGTTAAGGTAATTCAAACAAGAAAAAAGCTTACTTTGGCTATGACATCTGCCCATTTGTACGCCTGGATGTCTCCTTCACCAGCGCTGTAGGATTTTACAAGTTAGCATTATTATTAACTATTTTTATTTTTTTAAATTATAAAAAGTAAACCATTTTCCTTGATTTATTTATGGCTTGTTTTACTAATAAACCAAGTACAGTGTTTGCCAAAGTGTGCGATTTTAATAAAAGGTTTATGTAAAAAAAAAAAAAAGAATGTTGAAAAAGAAACTTGCCACCATACTTTTCTATTAATATCCTGGCATAATAAATTTGTAAAGATAATTTAAGTCAATGTGGTTCCAATCTGTGACATATGCCACTGAACTCAGGCTAAGAACAAAGTCAAACCTTTCCTTTACTCACCATATTAAAAATGTATCAGTGCTGCACAGAGAATAAATGCCTCCATTGTCATAGACTGTAATTCAGATAAATAACAACGTTACAATGCAGTTTCAAAATGGTTTATTAAAAAAATAAATTCCAATCTTAGATAAACATTTTTTTTCCTAACAGGTAATAATGTAATAATTACCATGAAATGTAAAAATAGGACATTTAGCTTCATCTGAAACATCTGGAGACAGAGCTGCATTCAGACTAAAAGAAAACAGTAAAAAATATTTTTAAAATATTTAAAAACCCAGTGAAAAAGGGAAATATAATATGGTAAATATATACGAAGGTAATAAACAGAATTAACAAGTTTTCAAAACACCACTGAGGCTAGTAATGTTAGAAAAAGTCCTGCTTGTTACTGATAATTCCATGAATAATTTTTAAAAATGTGTTAGTTGTATTATAAGGCATTTACACACAAATGTCTAAAATATTTTTGAATTATGTAAAATATTCCACAATGAAAAGGGAAAGTTCCCTTAGCCTTCAAGGCCTTTGGAGAAGATGAACTACATCTATTTCTGTAGCCACTGTATATGGATTGAGTGGCTAGCCCAATGCCCAGCCGCCTTTATTTCACCAATTCATCAGCTGAGTGGACTTGGAACTAACTTCCACCAGTGACTGGAAAAATTCTCTTGCTTCTCATCAAGGATTTAACTTGAGACCATCAGGCTGACAGTTGATCAACCTACACCACTCGAACATCTATACCCCCTGAAATGAAAAACAATCTTAATGATTATTTAACAAATTACCTGAAAACAGTGATGTCTCCAAATTTATTGGCTGCCACCATGTATTTACCACAAGGAGAGAATTTTGTAGCATACACAACATTGTGAAGCAAATACAGCAGTGCCTGTCTAGACTAGAGCATTGAGAATATTTCATTAATTCACAGTGTAAATAGCAAAAAATTCAAGTTGTAATTTCAAAAATTTCACAGCTTTAAAACTACAAACATATGCTAAAAAACAAAAAAAAATACTGCCAACTTAGAGCTTTAAGAATCACACAAGAATTATTTCTTCTATGAGCTCAACATTCAAGGGAGATCCTCTATTTAATAACAAAAAGAAGATCATTATGTTATGAAGGATTTTACATGGAAAATCAGAACTACAAGGGATATGCCTTTAATTTATTAGTAGAACTAATAATTTTTTTTGCTATATTGGCTATAAACCTAGATATTAATATGTCAAAATAATATAAGTTTAGTTACCAAAGAGACAAATATTATTGAGAAAGTATTTTTAAAATTGCAACAATAGTTGTAAACATGATAACAATAATATGAAGTGAAAATTTATTTCTCCCTCTTTCCCACTGAGCTGTGCAAAAGCTCATGTCTTGTGGCCATGTCCATATTCATCTTTTTTATTTGAGTACACATCCAACCACATTGAAAAATATTATCTAATTTATAAAACCCAAGAAACTTTACACCAAGAAAATCTAGGCAACCTATGATAACTGGAATCCCAATTTCGCTGTTAAGTAGATAAAATAAAACGATTTTCAAATGTAACTGCCACCCCATTCACAAGGCTTGAAGTAGCACAAGGACTCAATGAAGACTCCCAGCCCCAGTATATTGTTCTGGTTGCTTACCCCACGCAGGGAGAGTGACACATCAATTGTCAAAATCATCAAAATAGGCTTTTCAGGAAAAGATGGATTGTATGTGTAATCTGGTCATGAGGCAAGCCTCTGGCTTGCTGATATTGTAACCTGTAACTTTTTCTTATATTCAAGGCTTGGACCAGTGACTTGAAGTGTCTGAAGTAAATTGCCAGCAACTCAACCCAATGAACTAAATATGGTAGGGAAATGTGACAAGAGCGCAAACAAAGCAAGTCCTAAATGTTGCTTATTTTAATGAAAAGAAGATAATTATAGACTCACGTCTTTTGTAAGCATCCTGTAAAATTAACGTCAGTCAAATATACCAAGGCATAAGCGAAACAATACCTAAAGCATCCTACGATTGTTCCGCTTAATTGGATTATACATTTTATGAGCTATTTGAAACATTGCTTCTTGGGAGTTCATATATAGGTCGGGATTTATTGTTGGTGATGCTACAACAACTTGCTGTTCAATAATGATGCTTTATGGTAAAAAAAAAAAAAAAAAAAACCACATCGTGCATTGTTTGGTTTGGTAATTTTATTGGGTCTTTAGCATTAGGCTGATAATAAATGTGGGTAAAATCTTATTTAAGTGGATGAAATTATTTTGACAATACTGACAAAACCACTCTAACTTAGAGTCTAAGTCCTAAGTAAGTCTAAGTCTATTAGTAACAGTTCCAAATCGCAGTATTTACTAGTCTATTGATTTGATTGTTATAACTTAGACAGTCAAAAAATGGTTGGCACAGTTTGTACTAACATTACTAACAGTGTTAGTAACACTGATCCTCATTGTTGTAGTTGGCCAGATCAGCCATACACAAACTACGTCCCTCGGGACGGGACTTGAATCTGGCCCGCCACTCGTTTTAGAGTGAAGCACGGCAATTGCCTTATTAAACTTTCATTTATGAGTTTACCTACTTTTTGGAGGTCAGGTGGTGTAGAGCGCTCGACTGTCAACCGGAATGTCTTGGGTTTGAGCCTCAGTGAGAACCTTGGGATTTTTTCAGGTCCTGGTGAAAGTCCACCTGGCTTTAAATGAATACCAGAATTTAACTTGGGGGAGTAAAGGTGGCTGGGCGTTGTGCTAACCATACAATCCCTTCATATGCAGAGGTTAATAAAACAGATGAATTCTACACTTCATCTGCCCCGATGAGCCCTTGGAGGCTCAAGGGAACGTTATCAACCTACTTTTAATTCCTGGGCTTACTTAGTTAATATAAATTCAAGCATCTTTCTTCTCTTGCTTGGGCCAGCCTGTTTATTGAGTGGCCTGCTACACAAAAAGTTTGCCCACCCCTGGGCTAGATACCCATGATTAAACCATTAGACATTTGATTTAAAGCTTAAATGTTAAATTAATTATATATTATATAATGAATGATATTTCGTCAGTAGATGTAATATAGTGTTAGAAAATTATGAAAATATAGCTTAGTTTAAAAGAGTAAAAGAAATTTTTGTGATTTTTTAGATTAAATGGGATCAGAAATTTAATGAGCCAATTATTAAAATTTAAATTTATTAGTTGGATATTAACTATTTACTTTACACAGTTAAGTTAATTATAGTATATTTATTTATTTTTTGGTGTAATACGCTTATTTGATTCAGAATGGTACAAATATCATTATAAATCACAATTATTCTCAAGTCTAGATAATGCCCCTAACCTGTAATTTGAGTACCTGAAATTATTTATGAAGACAAAAGGCAGGTGGTCAATATAATACCCCACACATTTTTCCCTAGTACGTGGTCACTAAAAATATTGAATTTGTAAATCTGCCTCAATGTCCCTGTGATACAAAACCCTTTGCTTGCATGTATAGTAAGGCCTGTTACAACAAAATGGGGTCAGCAAGTCAGGAGTCCCCTGCTGGACGAGGTCCCCAAGCTGTTAATGACAACATTAAGTCATAGAAAGAGGCAAAACATGTTTTTATTTTAAGCTTCATTGTTAAAATATATATATGCATCTTAATTAAATGTTTGGAATTCATTAATAAAATATTTGTTTTTTTACAACTCATTTTACAGGAAATTTCCATTGACTTAGGTGAAACTTAATAACAAGTTTAATAAATACATTATTCGCAAGAATAAATACTTGATCGCCAGCCAACTAAATCAATTTAACTGATAAAAATGCTACCAAAGGGGAATCCTGGGAAGGAAATCTCAGAGAAGTTTTCATCATATTTGCCTGCTTTTCAAGACATTTTTGATGAAGAATCCTTCTACATATTTGCATTTTGCCTAACTGTCGGGGCTTTTATCTTTGCTTTTGTAGCTTCAAGATATGTACAGATTAAAGATGCTGGTCATTTAGATTAAATATAATAATGATAAAAGCCTAAACTGTATAGTGAAACTTCATGTATTATAATGTATCTCATGGGAAATTCTTTTAAAACTAAAATTCGTCAGTCTTTACGTTTCATGGAAAATTAAATTCACAGATGTGTTCAGTTTGTTTTTTCCCCGCTCAAAACATAGGACTTAATAATAAGGACAAACTTTTAGAATTTAGGTTAAAAAGATTAATAAAAAACTAGTTTACACAAGGCTGTACAATGTTATTCACCCATTAGCTATTTTCTTGGTGCAATATTGTATTCATTTGTTTTTACCGAACATCTTTTATACCAAGTTCTGTTTTTACAATATTATTTAATTAATAAAAATTACAATTTACTTCAGCTGGTTTATGTTTTCTGTTGTTCTGTGGTTTGATCTGACATTGATATGAAAAGTTGAGCACACACTATCGCAATGAAAAGTATATTTTAGGGATTATAAATTTTAAAAAACATACAGCTTCAATCTTTTGTAGAAAAAATATTTTTACACACTGAAATGAAGACAAATTTGTAGATTTTCATTTATTGTAACAGTAACATAGTAAATGTATCGAGACAAACTGGAAGTAAAGAAATTACCAAATTATAATCACCATGTACTAAGAGAAACTTCAAAAATAAAATGTTCAAAGTCATACATGAACATGGGAAAGTGCCTGCAAAATTTACTGTGCAAAGCAAACATGCATTAGAAATTTAGTTACAAGCAATCTGCTATGTTTGGAAGGGCTGCGCAAAAATAACCCAGGCAATATATATACAAAAGGAATAATTCTACAATACATAGCAGTTCAAGACAGCGATGATAATCCATGTACCTATAAATTAAGAATACCCTACATCAGCATTTTTTTCTGAAACACTAAAGGATTTCTAAACACCACGCACATCAATCCATTTTTTGTCCAATATAACAATAAGTCAGAGCAATCAAATTCATATCAGTTACTATAAAATACAAATCATTTATTCAATAATATGAACACAAAGTTACAAAACAGGTGGACTTATTTATCAAAATTGGTCCACACAACTATTGATAAAAATAGAAATATATATATTTAGTATATAATATCAAGAAATTTCAAAACATAAATTTATGAAAAAAGGATAAAGTAATCTATGATAAAATTTGAAGTCCTAATTTTGTATGCCATGGGTGGCCATGCATGCGGTCAATGAAAGCCACATTCTGTACTTTTTTTTTAAAATCCGTAATAACTATTTCAAAAAGTAAAAAAAAAAATCAATGAAATGTCGCATGCGACTATCAAAGACGATGTTAATTTTCTTCTTTTGAACTGCAACCAATGTTTAAGCAAACATAATTAAATTAAATGTAAAAAAAAAAAAAAAATCACCATTTTTTCATTCAAATATAAATAAATTATAATGTTATAGTAAAAGAATAAATAAAGAGGACTGTGCAATCAATAACCGAAACAGTAGCCTGATGAAAAAAAAAACTCCTTGTATTGGAAAAGTCATCCCCAGATGTATGCACTGAATGGTTTAAACAATATTCTAAGTGAAAGGAATCTTTATAAATGCAATAATTACTGGTTAATAATCCAGTAGTTTTTTTTTTAAGATTATTATCTGGGTGAGTTCTGTGTTAAGCTTATTGGGTTTTTAAAAAAAAAAATGTTATCAAACCATGAATTTACCACCAAAGAAACCCATGGAAAAAATTGTCTGATAATACTGGTTTCAGTATAATATCAAAAGATCAAATAGTATCAAACTTTATACAAATTTCTCCAATAATATTATGGATTTTAAAGCGAATCGATCCACCATGTACAACAAACATGTAGTCATGAATATGCTTTGAAAATAAAAGGGGTAAAATGTAAAAAGAGGGCATGTCTCATGAGATTCTTTGGTTGTATATATTATATAATAAAAGAAAAAAAGCCCATGTGTCCGATGACAGACCATTCATTAAAAAAAATTAAATGGGAAAAGAAACGTTTTATGTTTTTAAAAAACAAAATTACATATAAGCAATTCATAAATTTAGAGGCTTTTAGTCTACCTGGCAAAAAAAAAACACCATACCACTAAGTTATGAGTAAAATGTATTCTGATGCAAGAATGACAAAAAAAATGAATTCATTTGTTCTGTTTCTATAAAAAAAAAATAAATGAAGATTGCAATGTCAAAAACCACATAAAAAAAAAAAAAAACTTATTGCGATAAACTGCACAGCACACCCAAAAAAAAACTTGTCATGCAATGTCACTCATAAGAATAAAAAAATGTATCATCATTTTCCATTATCCTTATTAAAAAAAAATACTGTCAATATAGTGTTTATAATAATGAACAGAGTCAACTTTCATTTACAATTGAAAATATATTGCAAATCCATAATGAAAGTGACATTTTTATGGGGAGACAAGATCTTATACAAGTACAATGTCTATGAAAAAATTAACACGTTTCAGATCAGCACACTCTTAAGTTTCATTATCACGTCATATGATATAAATTAAACCCTTTTTATTTTTATTTATTTACTAAGAAAAAACAAATTATGTACAAAGTAAATGCATATGTATGATGTACATAGGTATGTACAACACAATCGTGGATAACAAAAGATGGTAAAATTTGCAAAACAAAAACTAACAAGATGAAAAAAATGGCAGGAGTAATAAAAATAAAATGCTTTTTTTTACTTTTTTAGAACTTTATTTTGTTCTTCCAAATACTTAAACGCAAACCGATGAACAATTTTAAACATGTGGACATTAAATGCACGCTGGTGCGTCTAAAGACTAGATGTTTTATTTTTTAAATTTCTTTAGTAACATACAATGTCTTCTGTATTTTGGTCCACTCTACAGCTATAAGACATTGTTCTATCAAGTGAGGATGTTTAGACTAATACATTATGAACCTACCGTAAAAAAAAAAACAGTAGCACTAAAAATTATTTAAAGTTTGTGCTGTGTTAGCCAGCAAAAATTGTCAAATTTATATTTAAAATATGTTCACACTTCATTTATCTCATTCAAGGGAAAATAATTTTTTTTTTTTAAATCAGACTATAAAATGCTGATTAGATCAGCTGAAAAAAAAAAGATTGCAAACCTTGAAGTAATAGGGAATGGTGAAAGGAAAAAAAAAAAGTAAACCTGGTATCAATAGCGGCATATTTTTCAAAGAAATATGGCAGTTATAGAAACATTTCTAAAAAGTTGATTATAGTATAATGAGTATCATTTGTACACATGTACATCTGGAGGTCAGATCTTTTGATACGTGGATATTTTGTACGCCACAAAGATCTCAGCACAAGTAAAAAGGGGAAATGTAAGATTCTCAAGACTCATTTAAACAGATCCATCTCACGCAGCAGACATTTGTTTCAGTCAGCTCTACACTGATACAGCAAGCACGCTTCTTGTTTAGAAACTTTTTCATTTCAAATTTGACCATTCGCTCAAATCCTGAAGCTTTCTGATCTTCCATCAATGTGGCTGAGTCGTAAATAAACGTCTGTCCCGATCCCTTCCAGTGTCTCCAGGGTGAGTGAACCACCAAGATATTTGGCATAGGCTTGAGATGTTGGCAACCCAAAACCATATCTTAAAAAAAAAAAAAGTGTAATGTGGTTATTTATTCAGTTGTAATTACATTTATTCAATTGTTCAAAAAAAATATTTAAAGTTCTCTTGAGCTCATGAAGGCTCATCAAAGCAGATGTAGTCTAGAATTCATGTTTCAGTAGCCACTGCATATTGAAGGATTGTGTGGTTAACACAACTCCCAGTCGCCATTACTATCCCAGCTTAAAGTCTTGTACCCATTCTAAGTTGGGTGGACTGAGGGACTTTCAGCAGGACCTGAAAAAATCCCTAGGTTTTTACTGAGGTTCACACCCGGGACCTCTCCAATCAACAGTCAAGCGTTCTACACTGTACCACCACCCATCTCATTTGTGGTTACAAGTTATTCAGTTGTAACAGCTATTTAGATGGCATTTATAATTAATTAACTCCAAGCTATTTGAATATCTGTTGCACCAGTATTATGCCTTAAAAAATTAAAAATTGTGTACTACTGTATCTACATGACAACCAAAACTAGGCATTAACCTGGTATTCATTCAAGTAGGACAGTGGCAATGTAAATCTAATCTATCTAAAATATAAATAATCAACGTCTGCCCCCACCCCTGCCCAAAGTGAAATTATCCAATGTCGACCAGCCCACGACGAGAAAAAGGTTGGGGATTACTGAAGCAGGGGACTAATTCTATCAAATGCAGACCTAGAGCCAGCATCCAACTGAGTCTTCTTTCTTATGAGCTGTATCATTACTTTGTTTTTGGTTATTAATGACACATTGTTTATATTTGATATTTTAGTGCCAACTGGTATACTGATATACTTCTATAAATATGTGAATTCAAAACAGTGCTTTGCAAATGAAAAATTTGGCTTTTTTTTTTTCTTTTTAAATTTTATCATTTGAGCTCAAATTAAGAATGAATACTTCTTGATTATATTTGCAAAACTAACCCATGCATCTTCCCTGGTGCAGGTCCACTATTCCCTGTGTCCATTATTTGCCCAAACAGACCACCATCCACTTTATCATCCACCAAAGATCCACTGGTTGTGAAGTTGTAATCAAACACCTTGTTCACAATCTTTGAAGGGATGCCACCACCTCTGTCAGATATTCTAGACAGTAAATAGAACAAAAAAAAAACAAGCTGAAACTGGAATCAGACATTTTACCTAAGGGGCTGTCCATTATTTATGGCAACAAATATTTGGCGATTTTTACCTCCCTCCTCCCCCTTGTCAACAACTTGTCAAACTTCCAGAGACCCCCCCCCTATAAAATTACGTCAACATTTGATTACCCTCCCCCCTAAAAAAGGTGTCTTCCAAAATGTTTATGTGGCAATGTGAGTAGGAATATAGTTAGTTTAATTAAAATACTGAATGTTAAGCGAGTGTGTATAACACAGGACTACAAACGCTGCTTAATTTTCCTTTATTAAGTAATTATATTAAATTTTAAAAAAGTAACAATGTTGACGTCAACTTTTCTTGACCTCACCCTTGTCAACAATTGTCAAAAATTTTCTGACCCCCCCTCCCCCCTATTTTGTTGACGTAATTAATGGACAGCCCCTAAGATGACTGGAATGATTCACCAAACTCTAGTGTAAATATCTTATATTGGTCATAGGTGCTGACTTTGTCCAATCACACAAAGCTTTATAAAAATAAATTGTATACATTTTAAGTGTAAATTATAAACACAAATCAATGTTTTGTTTATAATTATTAAAAGTCACTGTAAGGTGGAAAACTACCGTATTTCCCCATGTATAAGCCACCCCCCCCCCCCAATTTTTGGACCGTGAAGTTTTGAAAAATATATTTGATTAGAGAAACAAGTTATAAAGAAAGAAAATTTACAAAGAAACAACAAAATTCATAATAATCACTCATACACTCATCATCACTGTCTTTTTGGGCTTGAAAATTTTGGAAAAAAGGGGTGGCTTATACATGGGGAAATACGGTAATATCTTTGAGCCTAAAAACCACAATAGGGACAATTTAGTAATGCACATCTTTGACCACACAAGAGAGTGCAACGGCTATGAGGGCATCATGGAAGACATGGGTAGGGGAAATTTAACCAGGAGAAGACACAATACAAAAGGGATCAAACTTTGGACATTCATGATGACAGTCAGGCCCGATGTTGCACAACCATCCATTCCCCCCACTTTCATTATTTTAGTATTTGCCGGCAGCAAGATTTAAGTCAAATCATCATAAGCTTATTTGCCTCCCCCTAAAATGTAAAGGGAGGGGGGCGAACGGTTTCAGGAAATTACGGGCACAAAATATCAAGTGATAAAGGAACAGATTAGTATTTCTTTCTTTTCAAATCACTGACCTATAAACAAAATGATGATCATTGTTGGCAATGGTTACATGAATGTCTGGTATTCCAGTTCCATTCAGGTGTGATTCAACTGAAGCCCTGGTAAGAGAGAGAAAAGCACCCATGTAAAATATACACAATTAATATTAAACTTAATCAATGGGTTAAAAAAAAAAAACCATTATCAAATTTTATCACAAAATTACACAGAATGTTTTGTATTCATCTCAGGCTATAATTAGAAGCCTGAGGTTCTTAAGGTACACTTTAAGAGTTTAAACTATCGATCAGAATAAAAATATTAAATTGCATACAAGTGGAGCGGTTATACTCCCCACACCAAATATTTCAATACTCACCTCATGGCATTCTTTAGCAGCTCACCCAGAATGTAATCAAGTGGTGGCTGAATGTAAGGAAAAGTGGCATTGACGTGTCCATTTATCCTGACCTGTGGGGCCACGCCATATTTCGCCAGACAAACGTTCCTGTGGCAAAAAAACGATGACAAATTTAATATCAAAGAATGCGTTTCTCAACGTAGCATTTACAACGTCGGATGTTTTTTTCAACTGAGAAAATAAAACAAAACAAAAAAAAAAACACACACACCGAATAAATTCAGCTTTTTTCTCCACGGCTCTCCTTGGAGAGAATGCAATGTTTATGATGCCCACAAAGTTAGGCTAAAGCCAAGAGGAAAAAAAAAAAGCACAGAATTATATAATATCATGCAATAATTATATATAGAGATGACTTTTTGTACCTATCAGATCGTGCTTTTGGTGTTAATAATAATGGAATATTTCAACAAACCTTTTCATCGTGTAATGATAAATGATGCTCGGACAGCATACGAATCCCTAACCTGGACGTCAAGGTGCGGTCAAGAAAAGATTTGACTAAAACCTCATCCTGTATGATGAAAATAATTTAGCAATAATAGCAGAGGAATTTACAATATAAAAAAAGGGCAACGAAAAATTCACAATTAGTCAACATTTTATCCTCAGCGTAAAATGCCCACCCGGAAATACCCTGGCAGGCACATAATTAGTATATTGCTAATTATTATAATGGAAAAATAAAATCTAAGAGAGTCATGTCCAAGTGAAATCAGTTTATCCCTGATAACTGCTTGAACTATACGTTTTAACTGGTAGAACCTTTATGCGTTCAGCTTCAACATTTTGTTAGACAATTAATAAAGGCTGTAATAGATTATAATAGTGTACAAAACTAGCATCTATTCATACTTACGTTGATATATTTACGACACTCTGAAAATCCTTCAGCCAGCTGAGTAACAACATCCTTGTGGTCATCTAGCAAGTTACGCAAAGTTTCTGCCCATTTAGCTTCTTGCTCAAGATCTCTGATCTACGAAGGAGAAATAAAACATCAGTTTCTATTTCACTGATATTTTTATGGCACTCAATTTGTCAGACCAATATAATTAAATGCTCAAGGATAAAAAAAAAAAAAAAGAATGAACGTTTTAAGTTTACAACTTCAAAGGACTGTTTCTATATAGATCTAATCATAAAACACTTTGAAATAATAGTTAAATTGTATTGTAATTTGACATTTTCTTGTTCATAATTATAACAGCTACTTACAGGTCCAAAATCACTCAGTATATGGAAAGCTCGTATGTACAGCTCATGCTAAGAATTGGAAAGGTAAAAAAAAAAAATTATGAAAAAAAAAAAACTATTACATAATGACATGGTGGCTCTCAAAGTGTGAGCTGTGACCCAGTAGTGCAGTGGTGGCAAACCTATGGCACACGTGCCACAAACGGCATGCAGAACCTCATAAGTCAGCATGCGACTAAAATATCACTTTCTTTAATTTTAATAGGAGTGTTGGCACTTAGCTATAAATAATTGTTTTTTTTTTTTTGGTTGAATTTCGGGCACGCTGCCTCAAAAAGGTTCGCCACCCTGCACAAGTGGGTCGCAGGCTATTTTTAGGTATATACTTTCTTTAAAGTAGTTTTTCTTTCAACAAAAACAGGCAGCTGAAAAACAGTCCTCATGGAGGGAGGAGGAAAGGTGAAAGTTTAAGAACCACTTGAATAAGCACACCAATAATAAATGGGGCAACATTTTAATAAGATACTGCCAATCTTATTACTTGAAAATAAATCATTGCAAACTCAAGTAGTCAGCAGTCAACGGAATTATTAAAACTTTATGTCCATTGAACATTTTACAACTATTAGAAAAAAATGCCTTCAGCAGTAAAATAAAAAGACATTTCATTTTCTGTTCAAAATAAAATTTAAAAAAAACTAAAAAAACAGTGAGATGGAAAAAAAAATTATTTTTTTTGCATACTACTTACTAATTCAGGTTATTTTCAGTGCCCGGTATTCAAATTCAATAACAACACAAAATACTGTACACCAAGTATTGAGACAAGTTACTCACAATGCTAAGTAATATAGGATGACATCCAACTATAAATGGGAGGTTTCTAAACCCATTGACCCTATGGGCGATCCTCACTGGAAGCTCTTTACTCAGGTACTGAACACTTCTCTGTCAACAGACCAAACAAAAATACAAGATATAAATATATATCATAATTGTGGACACATAAAAATTAAATACAGTGGATTCCGCTTAATTGGGACAAATCTCAAAGAAACCAAACCAAGAAGCCAATAGTAAATTTGTATGTTTAATTGGGGCAGCCGCTTAATTGGGACAAAAAGCCTCGGTCCCGATGTGTCCCAATTAAACGGAATCAACTGTATAATGAATCTTGTCAATGAATGAATCAGTCCTTTAAAAAATCTCAAATGATGAAAGTAAAATGAAGGATACATGTTGTGACCACTGAAGAAATAACTGAACAGTCTCCAAAAAAAAAAAACATGTGATCATTAGAGGTGTCATTGCCAACAACTCAGAGCCCCCCTCCCCCCACGCAGTAAAATGTTTAATGGGAACCTCTTGAAACAATGTTTCCCCTTCAATAGACCCAGGGGCCCCCCATACTGCCCTCATACAAAATGCCACTGGAAATAATTGAACATTTTGTTTAAATTCTCTACACATGACATTACCACTGTGCTCTCTGCTTATTGCACATTGTTTACATACACTATTTATAAAAAAAGGTAAGTGTCACACATGGTACTTAGACAAAAAGGCAATGCACATATTGATTAAACCTGACATGTGTTCATGATGATGTATCAGAGACCATATTGATTAAACCTGACATGATGTGTTCATGATGATGTATCAGACACCATATTGATTAAACCTGACATGATGTGTTCATGATGATGTATCACAGAACATATTGATTAAACCTGACATGATGTGTTCATGAGGATGTATCACAGAACATATTGATTAAACCTGACATGATGTGTTCATGATAATGTATCAGAGACCATATTGATTAAACCTGACATGATGTGTTCATGATGATGTATCACAGAACATATTGATTAAACCTGACATGATGTGTTCATGATAATGTATCAGAGACCATATTGATTAAACCTGACATGATGTGTTCATGATAATGATGACCATATTGTTCATGATAATGTATCAGAGACCATATTGATTAAACCTGACATGATGTGTTCATGATAATGTATCAGAGACCATATTGATTAAACCTGACATGATGTGTTCATGATAATGTATCAGAGACCATATTGATTAAACCTGACATGATGTGTTCATGATAATGTATCAGAGACCATATTGATTAAACCTGACATGATGTGTTCATGATAATGTATCAGAGACCATATTGATTAAACCTGACATGATGTGTTCATAATAATGTATCAGAGAACATATTGATTAAACCTGACATGATGTGTTCATGATAATGTATCAGAGAACATATTGATTAAACCTGACATAATGTGTTCATGATAATGTATCAGAGACCATATTGATTAAACCTGACATAATGTATTCATGATAATGTATCAGAGAACATATTGATTAAACCTGACATGATGTGTTCATGATAATACAAAAAAAAAAAACCGCACGAGACCCTTTTGCAGTGGTGGGGGGGGGGGGTGATATGGGTGTCTAGCGATGGCCTATTATTGCCAATGCACTGCGCAATGGTAAGCAATGGTGAGAAAATCATCGATTGAAACTTATTATCAGAACGCATGTCTGTGATTGTATGCTCGATAGCGTCTACACTAGCATTCAGTCACGAGGTCAATGAACGCATTAACTCGAGTGGTGATAGGGGCGTGGCTATCAGATTATTTTATAAGTGTCGTGTTGATGGTGGTTTTAAAAAAAAACAAAACCTGCGCAAATTCTGCGCGTGTTAAAATGGGCGTGCGCAAACGCTCCCTCCCCCTGTGTCCGTGATGTGCACAGACTATTGAACGGCGCCCTAATTTATCATTTTTTTTTACCGCTATAAATCGCATTAACTAATTTTCAGGCAATAACATGTACTCATAAGCGGCGCCGTGGCTGGCTGTTGTGGCGCCCTGGGAGAGCTACATTTTGGGCGCCCTACTGTCAATCTGGAAAATGCAAACACATTTAAACAGATTCTTTCGGACCCCCCCTCCCCCCTCTTCGCGCCACCCCCCTCAGCCTCCCTACTTTACTACTCCTTATAAAGGAAAAAAACACCACCCCACGCCCCCTTACTACAAATGATGACCCCTCCTCTTCTGTTGTAAAATGAGAGGGGGGGAACCCTTTTTTCTTTCCCCTCCCTCCCCTTTTCAAATTTTCCCTCTTCCAGAATGAGCCCCTGGGCCAGTTGGGGCCAAACTTTACCCCACATTCTTCACCTTTTTTGACCCCCCATCTCACACACACTAAAAAAAAAATCTGGCTGTGTCATTGACCGAAGCCAAATAGGCCAACCATATTTTTTTTTGTTCACCTCCTCCAACGAGTTCACGCGAATGTTTGTTTACATCTATTTTAAGAATGATGGCACATTTTGACCTTCGCTTCACACACACACACACACTGCAGTTGGCCCAAACGATGATGTCACGGGGAAAGTAGGTCGAGATGGCGGCACGATTTATAAACGATGTAGTGATTTTCTTATTTAAAACACATGGGCGCGGGGGGAAGGAGGGGGATTATTGTAACAGATGTGAGATAAGACTAGGTAATTTTAGTATTTAATAAATAATTCTTTTTTTTTTTTTTGGCATTAAATATTGTGAACTAAGTTGCCTTCGTATCAACTGTTTTACGGTGTTTTGCATTTGGCTCTTTTCTACAATGCATTTTAATAGCATAAATTCTTAAAATAGGTCACGTAGAACAGAAAAACGGGAAGATATTAAGGCCAGACTTAGGCGTGAACTGAGCCAAAAAGAAATAACCAGACCAGCCTTGTAATATTTCTGTTATTAAACTTCTCATGGCAACAATATTTTACTTTGACCGAAATCAAGTCCATGTCACAAGAGACATTCTTTAGAATAGCCAATCTAAAGTATAAACGACTGTGTAAGGCATGAAGCACCCCGAAGGCTAACCCTTACAGTACACACAAATAAACACCTTCAAAAACATATTCCTTGAGTTAAATGTGGTTTTTTATCTGACTAAACAAATGAATAACATTTTTTTTTATAAGTACTACTTTAAGCTAAGAAAAATGAGTGTGTGAAGAAACCAATTAAGCACATTGCAGATTTTAGCAGCTGTGAATTATGTTGAGAGCAAGATTTTATTGATAGGAATCAGAAGTAGACTCAGGATTGCTTTACAGAAAAACAAAACTGTGCCATTCAGTAAATAAAATCATGTGTGTGTGAGAAATAAAGCAATCAGATATATTTAAAAGTACATAACATATTCATGATCTTAAAAAAGGAACAAAAGACCATGACACAATCTTTTGATAGAGGACACAATCTTTTGATAGCAGTATGGTGGGCATAAACATTCTTGTGTTTATCTCAAGAGATTTACAGACTCTAAGCAATGTAGGGCAGTGGTTCTAAAACTTTTATGCTTGCGAGCCACTTAGATTACATATTGTTTTTGTGACCTACCCTAAAAATTGCTTTGTTTTTGTGACCCACCCTAAAATTGCTTTGTTTTTGTGACCTACCCTAAAAATTGCTTTGTTTTTGTGACCCACCTAAAATTGCTTTGTTTTTGACCCACCCTAAAAATTGCTTTGTTTGTGACCCACCCTAAAAATTGCTTTGTTTTTGCACCAACCTAAAATGAAAAAAAACTACAATAAAAGAAATCGTTAAATTTTCAATAATGGAATATATATATAAATAAATTTCCCCTCTAACCTAGCAGATATACACTTTTTTTACTACTGTAATATATAGATAAATAGAGCTGTAATTATGCAAACGTTGATTCTCGAACTTTAAATTATAAATTTTAATTTTGTCGCCACCCACCTTAAGTTTATCCGTGACCCACCAGTGGGTCACACACTTTGAGAACCACTGATCTGGGGCATAGCATTTTCAATTATATATTACAGATACAATCATCCTGACATCAACATTCAAAGAATAGTTAGTTTAGAACAGCCCAAATATAGTTAACATATTTATTTTCAATATGAAAAACATTCCACTTCAGCTGTTTGTTTTATTATTAAATGATTAGAGTACAAGACTACCAATTGAAGGCTAATTCAATCAAACATTATAACCTGTAAAAGCAAATGCCTAAGGGCAGACCGAGAAGCAGATGGTTGGAGGAAGTGGAGAAAGACCTTAAAGCCATAGGAGTGAGAGAGTGGAGGAAGAAGACCTTGGCTCTGGAAAAGTGGAGAAGAGCAGTATGACAGGCCAGGGCTCTAAATTTACTGTAGAGCCAAAGGAAGAAGTAAAAGCAAAGTAAATTTTTCCTTAAAGAGCCAAAAGAAGAGCATTGGAGAAGAACAAGTTTAAGTTAAATAGTCATGTGTGGTCTCAGAATACTTAAGGGGTTGTGTGTCTACTTCAATGAAATACTGCCTTTACTTTCCCTGGCAAGTCTCAGTTTATACCCAGATGTACAATATGTGAACAGTTTGCACATCAATTTAACTCAAGAAAACAACTAAGCATTCACTGGGGGTTAAAACCTGAGTCCTTTTAGGTCAGGAGTCATGTGATGTACCATACAGCCACTTCAGGCCAGTGAAGATCCATCAAATTTACATTAAATTTAATGGTCAAACGTGTAATATAAGCGATGAATAAACACAAAGGTGTTTGTTGACTAATGAATGACCTTAAAGCCCTGGGAGTAAGAGAGTGGAGGAAAATTACCACGGATTGGGAAAAGTGGAGAGGAATAGTTAAGCAGGATAGAACCCTAAGTGGCCAGTGGGAAGGTGAATGGACGACACAATTGTGTCATATATGACATAAAAGTTATTAAAATTGCTTAAATTAATATCAGATACAACATCACAGTAATTAAATTTTCAGCAATAAAGTAAAACAATAATTTGTTAAATGTTCATAGCACCAGTCTGTTGATTACAGTGACAAACATTTTTGCACCTCTTATTTAAGAGGTTCATGAGAAAAGTTTTAAATTTTAAACCTAATAATTGGCCCCTCCTTAGCTATAAACTTCATGATAGAAGGCACTACAAAGACTGTCCCATTATTGGTTTTATAGACAATCTAAATGCACTCACCAGGATATGACTTCTGTCGGAACTTTTACCTGAATATAAAATGGCTGCAGGAGTCAGGCGCACAGATGGCTGAAAGGAAATAAAGTCAGTGGGATCAACATTGCACAGATATAAGAACAGTTTTTCTTTAAGCAACACAAAAAGTGTTATTCCCAAGTCTAACCTTGTGGTAAGCATCGCAAATGATAAGAATTATTAGGTCGGCACTTAATTCCAAAACTTTTCTTATTTACATTCAAAATCGGGTCATGAGGTTATATATCAACCAGAAGTCTGAGCTAATAATGTTTAAAAAGCTTATACATTTACTACTGGGAACAATGTATAAACTTTGAAACTTTCATTTCCATGTCAATAGTCTGTGATGACAATTTTCTTAGTTTAGTAAAATATAAATCAACTTGTATAAATTGAGTTGATGAAAATAAACGTAAAAGGATAAAAAAAATTAATAATAATAATTTTTAAATACTGGTTTGCAAAACTTTTACATGTTGTTTAGTCAGATTAAAGTCTAAGAGCTATAATTTTAATATACTAAAATAATGGCATTAGTGCCATTAGAATAATTTCTTTTTCCCTTAAAAAGGTAAAAATGAAGCACACTCCATAGTAAAAGCTTCAATTGTGGATATCTGTGACAAGTCACAAGTGTACCGTTATCTCTAAGACCTTTACATAAAGATATAAATGAATCATTTATCTCCTGGACGGACTGACATGATAAACTTTTACTTTTACCGAAAATATATTTGTAAAAATTACAAAAAATTAGGGCTGCTTATTAAACTGCGTTAATTTGCGATTAACGCATAAAAAATATTTGCGGTTAAATTTTTTAACGCAACACTTAAATGCGTTAATTTGACTAAATGCGGAAAGTTCACCGAAACGATAAATAACAGAATTTCACCATTTGAAGTTTAAGTTCAGTCCACTTATTAAGTAGATCTACCACACCCACCCTGCTGCAATTCGCACATACCCTCACCCCAAGGTATGTCGACTGAAGCTCTACTTGTAATATATGATGAAGGCTTTGGTTATTTAGCCCTTCGACAAGTAAACTCCTGCTCCCTTCCCAGTCGATGTGAAAAGAGAAAACTTTCATTCACTAGTTTACATTATATACTGTAGTATATTGGTGGAGGTATAATGAACCCGTTTATAATTAGACCAAAATAACAAGATGCTAGAAATTTTGTATCATTTTTTTTGCGCATAATTTTGTATCGTATTTTGATAGTATAACATCTTGCTAATACATCTGTACCCGAGACAGTGGCTGTATTTTTCATAATTATTGTGATACTGAGTTAAATTTTATATATGGCTGTTGATTTACTGCAATTAAAGCGTAATTAATACGTTAAAAATATGCGATTACATTATTTAACACAAACACCTAAATGCGTTAAATTTTACCCAAATGGTGTTATTTCAGAGTTGCGGATGAAATAAAAAAAAATCAGTAAATCACCCAATTCTATAACCAGATCAGTCAAGATTTAAAAAAAAAAAAGGAAGAAAAAAAACCTGAACACGTTTACGTAATTCATATCAGCTATATGACCTTGAAACAATAGGATTGCCATTTCTTAATTCAAACTTATGACCCTGAATGATGCAATTAATGAACATCTGCACGTGTTATAGTTTGATTGACAAGTGTCATGGCTTTGAAACAATGTAACTTGTGGTTGGTAAGTGACGTCATCTACCAATGTTAACACCACCCACCTCCCGACAATACAACCACAGTCGGCGAGTTGAAGGACAAATTTACTTTTAATCTTTTGAAGTTTTTGCTTTGCGCTTTGCAGTCTATAAATGTTATTCTTATATTCTTTCATTCATTTACTTTCTTACTATCAACTATTTGTTCAATGTTTTAGTGAACAACAAAAAAGAATTTTATTTTATCGGTCTGTCAGTTATATTAATAAAAAAATATTGTGTAAAATGACACTCTTTGATGTTATCGGTCGGCTTTCATTTTTCATCTTCTGTTGTTCTTTCTTTCCTGTTGACGACACACTTTATAACAAGTCGCGACCCACATGTGAGACTGAGAACAAATGAACAAGGATGCTTACATGCTCGCGTCAAAAAGGAGTCGAACATTTCAAGGTCTGGCTTGTCAAAGACGTCACACACACACAAAGGTTTAATAATCTATTGCTTAGGCCAAGTAAGTGCGAAAAAATAACATGTTGTTATTATATTTTAATATGGCATGTTGATAGAATTAAAAAATGTTACAATTAATAAATAAAATATTTTTTCGATTAAATATGCGTTAATTGGCGATAATTTTTTTAATTATGCGTTAATTTCGATTAAATTTTTTAATCGAACAGCAGCTCTACAAAAATATAACTTATTGTTTTTATTTTATTACCAATGGCTGCAATACTCAATAGTCGCTGATACCCCGATACGGATTTAGAAAAAATATGGCAATTTGGATGGTTGAATAATAAATGTATGCGTTTACAGATTGAATAAGTTTTCTGCAATTCAAAACCAGGGTTGTTAGTATCGAAGTATCGGTATCGGCCAATACAGTATCGGCGATACTTTTTCAGTATTGGTTGCTGTATTGCCGATCCTTTTTGTATCAAGTATTGATTAGTGTATCGCCGATACATTTTACATTTTAAACGAAAAATTTTCGATACTCGATACCAATACTTTTCTGTTGCCACTATTAGCTAATTGCAGAATAACAATATCGATTTTAATAGATTATTTTAAAAGTAATCTTCATAAATTCAATCACTGCTTGTAATGATAACCATCAACCCTACCACTATTAACACCACCCACCTCCCCAACAAAAAAAAACTTGGATCACAAGGCTGAAGTTGAACAAACCTTATTGCGGGCCTGCAGTGCACTGAGTGCAGTTCCAACTCAACTTACTTTGCAGGGTGTTGCAGCTTCTATACAGTCAGCAGTACAGTTTTACTGCACGGCGGCAGAACCGGCTTAATAGTAACATTTCTGCTGAAGTAGACAGATATCTTGAAGATAACTCATCAGAAATGCTGTCAATAGCACCCTACCCAAGCATTAAGAAACTTTATTGCTGAGTTGATCGGCTAGTGAAGGAATTGTGTGGTTAGCATAACGCCCAGCCGCCTTTACTTCCCCAGCTTAAAGTCGGGTACTATTTAAAACTGGGTGAACTTGTGGAAAAATTCCCATTGTTATCACCGAGGATCGAACCCATGACTCTGAAGTCGACAGTCGAGTATCTACACCACTTGGCCATCCGTCAAGTACTAAAGTGTTTAGCTTTAAATTTGTGCTTTGACATTGTATTTTATTGTTTTCACTTTTTTTTTACAGATGACACATGTACATTACAGATGAAACACGAACATTACTTGAAAAACTTGCACTCATTATATTTAAAATAAAAATAGTTTGTTGTTCTCAAAAGTATCGGTATTGTATCGGTATCGATTTTGGCAATACATTTTTACTTAAGTATTTGTATTGGTATTGGCGATACTATTTTCATGAAGTATTGGTATCGGTATTGACGATACAATTTAAGAGTATTGTTAACAACCCTGTTCAAAACTAACCTGCATAGCAGCAGCATCGATGGCACTTTGATAATAAAAGCTAGTTACGTTACGAAACTCTTTCCTCACTTCTCCGTGGACATGTGCATGACTAGCATTGCTACCAATCTCATTTCTTTTGTGGTAATCATCAGAAAAATATCGAAATAAAATCACAGATGAGATTTTGGATACTTGCTTGGGAAAAGGAATAAGAGAGCATTGAAGTCTACGCGCTGCCATCTTTTGAAAAAAAACAGCTGATAACTGGAGGTGCAGAAACAACTCCTCCTACTCCTGGCTAGCAATAGGAACAAACGCGGTCACGCGAACTCCAAAAATGCACGCTAAGTTAATAAAACGACACATGATAATAATCAAAGGAAATCGAAAAAAGTCGTAATGTGCTTCTTTGGCAGTTGAAAATAAAACTGTCGGTAAAATTAGGAGCACGTCTAATAGTATCCATTATTTTTTTTCTCCCCTTTGTGATGATTTCAGTATTGTCTGGTCCGCACGTTCCTTTTATTGGATTGGATGATTAAAAAGTTGTGCCCAAGACATTCTGAAACGAAAATAGATGAACTATGACCCGCTGTTGAGGTCACGATATCATCTCATGATTCGAATTATAATTCTGTACTTATTAAATGATTTAAATTGACTTAGTTTTATTATGATCAGTGCCTACTAAGACATGAGGTCGACATTTTCTAGATAATGCCATTTTCTGTATTATTTTCTTTTAGATGTGTGTTTCTTTTTTAGTTCATTACTAAGTATCTATTACTTAGACTTGACACGTCGTGTGGTAAAGCGCTCGACCGTCGACCTCGCTCTCTGCTATATCTCCCGTGGTGCCTCCATGGCCATCGCACTATTGGTTAAGGTGGGGATATAAGAAGGGCACCACAAAAACAGTCCAATCAGTGGTGTATAGGATCTAAGAAATACCATCTTATACTTACGAAGTGCAGGCACGAAGCGTGCGAGGGGGGGGGCAGGGGCCCCCCACCCCCCTGCGTTTTGTCTGGCCCCCTCTGCTTGTTTGCTCTACTTAGTAACATTTATTTCCTGCCCCCCCCCTGCTATTGGCCTGGCCCCTGCTGTAGAATTTTCACGCTACGGGGCTGACGAGGTGCCAGCTCCAAACACTCAATGTCTAGATGTACGAGGTGCCAGCTCCAAAACTAAATGTCTAGATTACAAGGTGCCAGCTCCAGACACTCAATGTCTAGATGTACGAGGTGCCAGCTCCAAAATTAAATGTCTAGATTACAAGGTGCCAGCTCCAAACACTCAATGTCTAAATGTACAAGGTGCCAGCTCCAAACACTCAATGTCTAAATGTACAAGGTGCCAGCTTCAAATACTCAATGTCTAGATGTACAAGGTGCCAGCTTCAAACACTCAATGTCTACATTACGACTTACCAGCTCCAAAATGTATCACTGAGCTATAAGAGGAAACCAGTTTCAAATGAACATATCGACATTAGGGCAAGTAAAGGCTTATGTATGCCCCTCACTAATTCACAGCCAATCGCCGCCAAGGGCAAATTAAACGACAAGGGCACCGAGAACGCGCGTACGAGGTACTAAATACTGAGGGACAAACTTCATGCGTAGTTTGATGTTTAACAATATTTTTAAGGGCCCAATACTTACTCGCGGGCCTGGGGTCACCTCTGATAACATTTAAGTAAAGGATTCCCCTTACATCCCGTAATGGCTAATCGGGGTATCCCGATACTTAGTCAATGCATTCCAAGCTAGAGTATGGCTGCCTATACTTTCCCAAACTAATGTAAGATAGACTTTTGGATAGACTTGGGATCTTTCACCAGAGCCTGAAAAATATAGGGGACCGACCCCTAGGACAATCAGGTCGTCAGTCTAGCGCACTACACCGCACTTGGTGGCCGCCTCATGAATTAGATCGACTCGAACGAAGGGAGAAAACTAGACACGTTAAATATTGCTATTTCTGCATTTGTTGCCTCCCTTATGATCTGCTTGCAGTTGATAATTACATACACTTTTTTATACAAAGTTTGTTTACAAATAAAAATTTGTTATCAATAGATGAGAAAATTTGATGTGGTACATATTTATATAAATGCGTTGTTAAAATTAAAATTATATATATATATATATATATATATATATATATATATATATATATATATATATGTTACCGGCAAAGTGTGAAATGCCGGCATTCTATAGAATGCCTAGGTAATGTATAGAATGCCTGGTGGTTTTAGGCAAAGTATAAAATTTTTAAACTGTGCATACTTTTCCTAGGCATTCTATACAATGCCTAGGAATTGTATAGAATGACTAGTGTCGTTTTGGCAAAGTATGAAATTTTTAAATTGTGCATACATTTCCTAGGCATTCTATGCAATGCTAGAAAGGCGGCATTAATACCCTTTGTCCGATCAAAAAGAGTTCATCTCAACACTACAGGCACTTTTTAATATTTGTTCTCTCTTTTTTTTAACGTCATGATTACTTGTTGTTGCTGTTGTTGCTGCCGCTGTTGTTGTTGCTGTTGTTGTTGCTGTTAATGTTGTTATTGCTGCTGCTGTTTTTGTTGTTGCTGCTGTTGTTGCTGCTGCTGCTGTTGTTGTTGCTGTTGTTGATGATGTTGCTGCTATTATTGTTGTTGCTGTTGTTGTTGCTGCTATTGCTGTTGTTGTTGTTGATGATGTTGCTGCTATTGTTTTTGTTGCTGTTGCTGCTATTGTTGTTGTTGCTGTTGTTGTTATTGCTGTTGTTGATGATGTTGCTGCTATTGTTGTTGTTGCTGTTGTTGTTTTTGTTGATGATGTTGCTGCTATTGTTGTTGTTGTTGCTGTTGTTGATGTTGCTGCTATTGTTGTTGTTGATGATGTTGCATTACTCCTACTTCTGATATATTTTCTTATCTTACAACGTCGAAGGGGATTTTCTGTCTGTATATCTACTCTAGTTTCTAACAAGGCCAGTTACATACTTTGCCGAACGGGAACTCGGCATTCTATAGAATGCCTAGGCAATGTTTGAAATAGCAATTTATTTCATACTTTGCCTGAAAAATTCAGGCATTCTATACATTGCCTAGGCAACATATATATATATATATATATATATATATATATATATATATATATATATATATATATACACACACACATGGGCGTCACTAGGAATTTTTCCGGGGGGGGGGGCACAAACACACGTTTTTTTATAATTTAACTGACAATGCCATACAGGTTTATTTCTCAATTAAATTCAAGTTAAGTATAACATTAATTATTGTATTGACATAAAAAATGCATTTGAAAATTCAAACATTTTGACTACAACCACAAGCATGTTCCGATTTTTGTTTAATTTGGCCTTCTGTGGCTTGATTTCAACGAAGATGCACGTAGCCACATGCAAAGCACATGGCTCAAAGACTCTTATTAAGGATGCAAGCTATTTTGTTGCACTATTGGTAGCCAAAGCAGTTTCTATAGATGAGCAGTTGAACTCATCATTTAGAAGATAAATTCAAGAAATTGCAACAAACTAGGTCCCTCCATTTCTATAATCTATTGTCCCCGTTTTGTCTGTCTGTCTGTCCGTCATCACCCTAGATCTCAACAACCATAAGTCCTAGACCCATGATGTATATATCATTTTGTAGGTCTTGGCCTGCCATGTGTGCAGCAAAAGTTCATTTCGCGATCTGACCTCTGAGGGCCGTAAAAGGGGGCTTATAAAGTACCGTTTTTTTACTATATAAGCTATATTAATAAAGGAGCGCCCTATATCTCAGCAACCATAAGTCCTAGACCCATGATGTATATATCATTTTGTAGGTCTTGGCCTGCCATGTGTACATCAAAAGTTCATTTTGCGATAGGAACTCTGAGGGCCGGGCTGCAGGGCTCCTAAGGGGCTTACATATTATATATATTCTACACCTTGTACGTTCAATAACCCATTCATTTGGTGCGAAATACTGCAGCACGTAGTTTCACCAAGATTTATTAAGAAACTCATCAAATGAAATAGTAAACTTGTGTTCTGAAAGTATCAGAGCTATGCAACAATTGACGGAGTTTTCGGACGATTAAATGACTACAATTTCGAATGTTTTCAATTATGAGTCCTATTTCAGTAACCACAAATCACTTGTAGTTAGATTTAAGAGAAAATAATTTTTTCAAATATAAAGAAATGTCTTTATAATATTTTTTTTTACAGATATATGCATTACACAATTGAATGTATAAACATTTCCAAAATTTACAAATATTTACTGAAAGCTAACAAACGTACTGAATCATATCACGAAAATGCGCTAACACGTCCTGTGTCCAGAATGGAACAGGCTTAATTGCTTGTTTTTTTTTTTTTGCGGCTTGCATGATTTGGCACTTCGTGGAAAAGAATCACATTCTGGTATTTTTTACGACCTGTTAGAGTTTCGTATTGAATATGTAGATGAAGTTCTAGGTAATCATTTGTCGATTGGTTCTTGTATATCTCGGCAACCATTGCCGCCAAGAGGAGGGCAGGGGGCAAATGCCCAGGGGCCCGGCGAGTTTTAGGGGCCCGGACTGAGCTGGCCAATCAACTTTTGAAAATATTATTATCAGCACGAGAGGCCCGTGACAGCCCTGCCCAGGGGCCCGAAATTTCTGTCGGTGGGCCTGTCGGAAACTACACAAAACACTATGATCGAAATTTGTGGGTCTCTCTTGCGTGAAGACATTGTTCGCGAAGCAAATAATTCAGTTGCAATTTCTATACTTGCCGACGAGACAATATAATTTGAGGTATTGAGCAGATGTCACTTGGTGTTAGATTTGTCAAAGAACACTATAATTACAAATTCATTAGAATTTGGATTAGATACAGCACCGTAGCGTGAAAATTCTACAGCAGGGGGCAGTCATTCTACAGCAGGGGCCAGGCAATAGCGGGGGTGGGCAGGAAATAAATTATTCTAAGTAGAACAAACAAGCAAAAGGGCCAGACAAACGCCCCCCCCCCCCCGCCTGCCCCCCCCCGCTCGCTACGGGCCTGATTAGATATGACAAATATTGTTGTTCAAGGATAAGACGGATGTTCTACAATGGCAAGTAAGGAAGGAGTAGTCCAAGCAATAACTCGAAAAAAGACCCAAAAGCAGCAATTGTACATTGCAGTTGACATAAATTAAATCTTGTCGTGAACGATTAAAATAATGTGAATGCTGTATGAAACACAATATGAAAAAATAAGTCAATTATAGTGTTTTTCTGAGAAATTAATCAGCGAAGAAAACTAATTCCAAATCTTCCTTTGCTATGTGAAACTAGATGGACACATAAATATAAAAGGTTGCGGATTTTCGCTGAAAATGTGACAGAAATTGTTAAACAACTGGAATATCAATAACAATCTGGAAAAAGCAAGCAAGTTGCACATTAGTTACTTTCTGCTGTTAGAGGTTAAACTTGGGGTACATTTGTTGTTTGTTTAGTTATTATACTTTAATGTAATAAACTTTCAGGAAATTTGGCTAATTTTTATTGTAACAACTTTATATGCCCCTTGCCTCCCCCCTCCCCGAATACGCCCATATATATATATATATATATGGTGGGCCAAAAAAGTGAGAACATCATATAACATACAAATTATTTTGAAATATAATTTAATTAATTGTATTGTTTCATGTAATTTTGTTTGCAAAGTATTTAGCCAATCAGAAATCCTATTCAATGTGTCCTCCCTGCTTATCAACAATTTGTACTAAGCGTACAGCTAAACAAACTTTGATATAATTATATTACCGTCTACGCAATGTTCGCTGAAGACAGTGAAGGGCGCAATCTGTCAGAACAGATATATGTCAAATATTTAGCCCTTTTACGGTTAGCTGAACTAAGCAGCTGTCTAAGGCCTTAGCCATTAAGGTGGCTCCCCTGTTAGTATTTTAATTTTTTTCGTTGCCCAAAATGAAGAAAATGACTTAAAAGTTTGGTCCAGAGGATCCTAGCTGTCTGATTATTATAGTAACATTGTCTGATTATTCGGGGACCTTCTATGATTATTAGCTGCCTTGTTTGAGTATATTAAAGGCCTTGGGAGCATTTTTGCTTTGTGCCCCAAAAAATTACTTTGTATGGGCCCCCAAAATGTAGTTTTGTCTAGGGCCCTCAAATGTACACATTCCTAGGGCCTCTGCAAATTTAATAAATTAAACTCACGACAAGCCATGCATTGCTATTAAACACTATCAGTAACCAGCCCCGTAGCGTGAAAATTCTACAGCAGGGGTCAGGCATTAGCAGGGGGGGGCATGTAATACATTTTACTAAGTAGCACAAATAAGCAGAGGGGGCCAGACAAAACGCAGGGGGGCCCTGCCCCGCACGCTACGGGCCTGTCAGTAACTATTACGTAAAAGCACTCATTAATACGCTTTATCCACCCCCTAATTATTAAAGCACAAGTAATGATAAAATAATTACCAAACATCCATATAATCATTATCATCTATCCACAAACACACGTAGCTGTCTAATTTTGGGCCCCCGAGATTTTCCACCAACTAGGGACCCTCTGATCACACACAACCACTAGTTGCTAAGCCATTTTATAGCCAAATACTGCTTTCAATGGGACACTTAATGGGAATAACCCTTACATTTATTTGTTCGGGATTCACCTCTCTTGTGGTTGACCTGTTCTGTATTATTTGGGTAAGAAATAAAATTCACTATCTAGTATTGACCTTAATAGTTTGGACTGAAAACGTTACATGCTCCGTCTTATCCACTCCATCACTTTTTCCACTTTCAATCACCCCCCCACACACATAAACTCTTCTGTACTTGATGTTACATAAGTACTGGATTAGTCAAACTGGCTCATAATCGATATTTTGGCTCAATAGTAGTCGATCTATATAATTGTACTTATTAAATTTAAGAAGTTTAAGGAAGATATTTATTTATTTCAAAAAAATTTGACCATAAGAAAATGATGGAAACTCACTGATCTCACCTATATATTATAATAAAACATTACTTCATCAGACTTCATCTCTAGTTAATATTTAATTATTTTTTTCGCATTCGTGCATATCGTTTGTTGGTCAAATCCAAATGCGAAAAGTTCTCAAATGAGATTAGAAAATAGTTATGTTTCTTCATTTCCTCCCTTTGGTGAGCCCATGTTTTCCAGCAGCAAACAAATAATGTTCAGTGCATTATGATGCCATCCTCAAAAATGAGTAGGTAGTAGTGTTAGCTAGAAGTTGAAAAGAAACTATCATACAGGCTGAAAAAGGGGGACAGTACATACTCTTTGTAGCTGAACTTTTTCAAATTGTAGTAGATATTTATATGAATAATCTAAGTTGCCTGAAAGTCAAAATCATTTTACTTTGCAGATTACAGCTGGCCAATGGCTATTTTTTATGGTAATACTGTTCGGTGCACATTGGTGATCTAGATCTGAAGTACTTTTTTATGTGTACGCAGGAATGATTGGATGGGCATGCTTCTTCATTTCCTCCGTCAGTCATTTTCTTGGCATTAACTCAGTGCTTTTTCATAGGATATACATTATATTTTGAGGTTAGTTTTGAACTTATTTTTACCAAAGGACATAAAAGAAAAAAACTAGATTTTTTTTTATTATCATACACACTTAGAGGGCTGTAGATACAGCATTGAATAATGTTGATGTAAGTGATAAAGAAGGTAGATCTTCATTTCAACTTCTTTAAAAAAAATAGTGGCTCACTCAGAAAGGAAGAATTGTAAACAAGTTTTATTTTTAAAAATCACTTAAACAAATTTCTAGTTCATCAAACATTTTGGTTCTTTTATGCATCTTTTTCAGCAATATATGCGGCGTAAACCTTTTAATAGGAGAGAAGGCCTAGGGTTTTTCTGGCTTATGCGTGTTTTGATGTATCTTCCATTCCTTCACTCTTTGCCTGTATACTATGCTCAAAATAAAATTTATTGCTGAAAAAAACTAAAAAAAACTAAAAAAACAGTGAGATGGAAAAAAAAATTATTTTTTTTGCATACTACTTACTAATTCAGGTTATTTTCAGTGCCCGGTATTCAAATTCAATAACAACACAAAATACTGTACACCAAGTATTGAGACAAGTTACTCACAATGCTAAGTAATATAGGATGACATCCAACTATAAATGGGAGGTTTCTAAACCCATTGACCCTATGGGCGATCCTCACTGGAAGCTCTTTACTCAGGTACTGAACACTTCTCTGTCAACAGACCAAACAAAAATACAAGATATAAATATATATCATAATTGTGGACACATAAAAATTAAATACAGTGGATTCCGCTTAATTGGGACAAATCTCAAAGAAACCAAACCAAGAAGCCAATAGTAAATTTGTATGTTTAATTGGGGCAGCCGCTTAATTGGGACAAAAAGCCTCGGTCCCGATGTGTCCCAATTAAACGGAATCAACTGTATAATGAATCTTGTCAATGAATGAATCAGTCCTTTAAAATCTCAAATGATGAAAGTAAAATGAAGGATACATGTTGTGACCACTGAAGAAATAACTGAACAGTCTCCAAAAAAAAAAAACATGTGATCATTAGAGGTGTCATTGCCAACAACTCAGAGCCCCCCTCCCCCCACGCAGTAAAATGTTTAATGGGAACCTCTTGAAACAATGTTTCCCCATCAATAGACCCAGGGGCCTCCACACTGCCCTCATACAAAATGCCACTGGAAATAATTGAACATTTTGTTTAAATTCTCTACACATGACATTACCACTGTGCTCTCTGCTTATTGCACATTGTTTACATACACTATTTATAAAAAAAGGTAAGTGTCACACATGGTACTTAGACAAAAAGGCAATGCACATATTGATTAAACCTGACATGTGTTCATGATGATGTATCAGAGACCATATTGATTAAACCTGACATGATGTGTTCATGATGATGTATCAGACACCATATTGATTAAACCTGACATGATGTGTTCATGATGATGTATCACAGAACATATTGATTAAACCTGACATGATGTGTTCATGAGGATGTATCACAGAACATATTGATTAAACCTGACATGATGTGTTCATGATAATGTATCAGAGACCATATTGATTAAACCTGACATGATGTGTTCATGATGATGTATCACAGAACATATTGATTAAACCTGACATGATGTGTTCATGATAATGTATCAGAGACCATATTGATTAAACCTGACATGATGTGTTCATGATAATGTATCAGAGACCATATTGATTAAACCTGACATGATGTGTTCATGAGGATGTATCACAGAACATATTGATTAAACCTGACATGATGTGTTCATGATAATGTATCAGAGACCATATTGATTAAACCTGACATGATGTGTTCATGATGATGTATCACAGAACATATTGATTAAACCTGACATGATGTGTTCATGATAATGTATCAGAGACCATATTGATTAAAGCTGACATGATGTGTTCATGATAATGTATCAGAGACCATATTGATTAAACCTGACATGATGTGTTCATGATAATGTATCAGAGACCATATTGATTAAACCTGACATGATGTGTTCATGATAATGTATCAGAGACCATATTGATTAAACCTGACATAATGTGTTCATGATAATGTATCAGAGACCATATTGATTAAACCTGACATAATGTGTTCATGATAATGTATCAGAGACCATATTGATTAAACCTGACATGATGTGTTCATGATAATGTATCAGAGACCATATTGATTAAACCTGACATGATGTGTTCATGATAATGTATCAGAGACCATATTGATTAAACCTGACATGATGTGTTCATGATAATGTATCAGAGACCATATTGATTAAACCTGACATGATGTGTTCATGATAATGTATCAGAGACCATATTGATTAAACCTGACATAATGTGTTCATGATAATGTATCAGAGACCATATTGATTAAACCTGACATAATGTATTCATGATAATGTATCAGAGACCATATTGATTAAACCTGACATAATGTATTCATGATAATACAAAAAAAAACGGCACGACTGCAGTGGGGGGGGGGGATGATATGGGTGTCTAGCAATGGCTTATTATTGCCAATGCACTGCGCAATGGTAAGCAATGGTGAGGAAATCATTGATGGAAACTTATCAGAACGCATGTCTCTGATTGTATGCTCGATAGCGTCTACACTAGCATTCAGTCACGAGGTCAATGAACGCAGTAACTCGAGTGGTGATAGGGGTGTGGCTATCAGATTGTTTTAAAAGTGTTGTGTTGATGGTGGTTTTAAAAAAAAAACGAAAACAAAACCTGCGCAAATTCTGCGCGTGTTAAAATGGGTGTGCGCAAACGCTCTCTCCCCCTGTGTCCGTGATGTGCACAAACTATTGAACGGCGCCCTAATTTATCATCATTTTTTTTTACCACTACAAATCCCATGAACTAATTTTCAGGCAATTACATGTACTCATAAGCGGCGCCGTGGCTGGCTGTTGTGGCGCCCTGGGAGAGCTACATTTTGGGCGCACCTACTGTCAATCTGGCTGTGACATTGACCGGAGCCAAATAGGCCAACCATATTTTTTTTGTTCATCTCCTCCAACGAGTTCACGCGAATGTTTGTTTACATCTATTTTAAGAATGATGGCACATTTTGACCTTCGCTTCACACACCGCAGTTGACCCAAACGATGATGTCACGGGGAAAGTAGGTCGAGATGGCGGCACGATTTATAAACGAGGTAGTGATTTTCTTATTTAAAACACATGGGCGCGGGGGGAAGGAGGGGGATTATTGTAACAGATGTGAGATAGGACCAAGTAATTTTAGTATTTAATAAATAATTCTTTTTTTTTTGGCATTAAATATTGTGAACTAAGTTGCCTTCGTATCAACTGTTTTGCGGTGTTTTACATTTGGCTCTTTTCTACAATGAATTTTAATAGCATAAATTCTTAAAATAGGTCATCAGAAAAGCATTCACGTAGAACAGAAAAAACGGGAAGATATTTAGGCCAGACTTAAGCGTGAGCTGGGCCAAAAAAGAAATCAATAACCCGACCAGCCTTGTAATATTTCTGTTATTAAACTTCTCATGGCAACAATATTTTACTTTGACCGAAATCAAGTCCATGTCACAAGAGACATTCTTTAGAATCTAAAGTATAAACGACTGTGTAAGGCATAAAGCACCCCGAAGGCTAACCCTTACAGTACACACAAACAAACACCTTCAAAAACATATTCCTTGAGTTAAATGTGGTTTTTATCTGACTAAACAAACGAATAACATTTTTTTTATAAGTACTACTTTAAGCTAAGAAAATGAGTTGCATGAAGAAACCAATTAAGCACATTGCAGATTTTAGCAGCTGTGAATTATGTTGAGAGCAAGATTTTATTGATAGGAATCAGAAGTACAGACTCAGGATTGCTTTACAGAAAAACAAAACTGTGCCATTCAGTAAACAGAATCATGTGTGTGTGAGAGAAATAAAGCAATCAGATATATTTAAAAGTACAAAACATATTCATGATCTTAAAAAAAGGAACAAAAGACCATGACACAATCTTTTGATAGTGGTATGGTGGGCATAAACATTCTTGTATTTATCTCAAGAGATTTACAGGCTCTAAACAATGTAGGGCAATGGTTCTCAAACTTTTACGCTTGCGAGCCACTTAGACTACAATATTGTTTTTGTGACCTACCCTAAAAATTGCTTTGTTTTTGTGACCCACCCTAAAAATTGCTTTGTTTTTGTGACCTACCCTAAAAATTGCTTTGTTTTTGTGACCCACCCTAAAAATTGCTTTGTTTTTGTGACCCACCCTAAAAATTGCTTTGTTTTTGTGACCCACCCTAAAAATTGCTTTGTTTTTGCGACCAACCTAAAATGAAAAAAAACTATGATAAAAGATATCATAAAATTTTCAATAATGGTATATATAAATAAATTTCCCCTCTAACCTAGCAGATATACACTTTTTTATTACTGTAATATATATATATATATAGAGCTGTAATTATGCGAACGTTGATTCTCGAACTTTAAATTATACATTTTAATTTTGTCGCCACCCACCTTAAGTTCATCCGTGACCCACCAGTGGGTCGCACACTTTGAGAGCCACTGATCTGGGGCGTCGCAATTTTCAATTATATATTACAGATACAATCATCTTGACATCAACATTCAAAGTACAGTTAGTTTAGAATAGCCCAAATATAGTTAACATATTTATTTTCAATATGTAAAACATTTCTACTTCCACTTCAGCTGTTTATTTGTTTTATTATTAAATGATTGCTTAGAGTACAAGGCTACCAATTGAAGGCTAATTCAATCAAACATTATAACCTGTAAAAGCAAATGCCTAAGGGCAGACCAAGAAGCAAATGGTTAGAGGAAGTGGAGAAAGACCTTAAAGCCATAGGAGTGAGAGAGTGGAGGAAGAAGACCATGGATCTGGAAAAGTGGAGAAGAGCAGTATGACAGGCCAGGGCCCTAAATGGGCTGTAGAGCCAAAGGAAGAAGTAAAAGCAAAGTAAATTTTTCCTTAAAAGAGCCAAAAGAAGAGCATTGGAGAAGATCAAGTTTAAGTTAAATAGTCATGTGTGGTCTCAGAATACTTAAGGGGTTGTTTGTCTACTTCAATGAAATACTGCCTTTACTTTCCCTGGCAAGTCTCAGTTTATACCCAGATGTACAATATGTGGACAGTTTGGACATCGATTTAACTCACGAAAACAACTTAGCATTCACTGGGGTTAAAACCTGAGTCCTTTAAGGTCAGGAGTAGGATTGTGCCGGATCCGTTTTTTCCAACCGGATCCGGATTTTCTTATGCGAAATCCGCCGGATCCGGTACCGGATCCGTATTCCGGTACTTTGCAGATACCGGTAAATCTGAGGGGTTGTATGCCTTCTGAACAGAAATGGCTAAATGACATTGGCTGATTGGAAGTTGGAAGTGAAGAACTTTGAAATAAATTAGAAAATAGAAACTATTCAGAAATCACTGAAATCAGAATAAAACGCAGATTGATAATAAGTTATTATCCATAAGTTCTAACTCGCTGCAAGCTCAAAGGAAAACAACTTTACAATTAGTCTATTACTTTCATTACTTTGGCACTTGCCACTTGGCAGTGTAATTTTTAAATATTGTAGTGCACTAATTGTTTTGAATCTGAGGAGAAAGTCAGACTCATCATCTGAGTTCATCTCGTCTTGTCATTGGCTCATTGGATGATGGATGCTTATTGTTATTGTTCAAATGTTCATAGTTTATGATGTGTATTGAAATGGATAATTAATTGGAAAAAACAAATAACAAGATTGAATTGAATTTAGATTTGAGAACAATAATTCTGTATTTCTGTACTGTACAAGTTTGAAAATTGAAATACAAATTTTAATGAATTCAATTGGCATTTGACAAAGCCATTATTCAAGCATAAAGAAGTAAGAATAAGATGTTGATAACTAACTAATGACTATTAGTTTGTTAACAGTGTTAAGTTACTCCAAGTCCACAGCCTAATAATGTAAACATTCCAGTGATGCCACACAATCACAGCTGAGCTGCCATAGGGCCGCAGCTACGCCATACCGTCGTTTAAACCAAAGAACACAGATCATAGCTAAGCTGAGAATCGCTAAGATGGCTTGGTGATATAGAGATCACCAAAGACCTTTAAATTTATACTAGACAGCTGACGTAATGTTAATTTTTACTCAAAAATGATACGCATTTTTAACAATTGAGTGAACGATAATATAAATCAAAATATGAATAAAAATTACGGTAAATTTTTTAAAAGCATATTTGACTTTTAATTCCTTGTTTAAATAGAATTATAATAACCTTTATTATAAAATAGAATTGAAAATACAAATAATTGGGAAGGAATTGCTTTTAATGGAAGACGTTACGTTAGGGTTAGATTACCAACTCAGTGACTTGTTATATTAATTAGTGTTAGAGAATTAGTGTTTCTTCACGGAAATTTCAGAATGGAAAAATATTCTATTTTTCATTTTACAATATTTTATATTCATATTTGAACTATTTTTTCAACAGGAAATCTCGTGGGTGATGCATTTTCATTCAATAACAAAGAAGACATCTTTTCCACCTCTCAGAGAAATCGAAATAACTTAAATGTTGAATTTATCAAAAACCATTCATTTATGTTATTTATTTGTTATGAAGGTGGCCGGCTGGTGGCCAGGTGCTTGGGCAGTATAGTTGCTTATTATTTCTGTTACGTTATTGGTGATTGCGGTTAAGATGACGTCAAGAATAATAATTACTCATCCCCGCACTATCATGTATGGGATTGGGCCGATTGGCCACTATTAGCGGTGCTGACTCTAGCCTCTGGTATGTTCAAAACATTAAACAAGCTCAACGCCCGAAACAATCAATTAATGTACCGTGATCGTGTGGGATTTGGGAAAGAGAATTACTTTTATTTCAGATTACGATCCGGTGAGTCACAAAATATGGCAAATTCCAAAACCGGTATATTCCGGATTCTGGAATCCGGTTATTCCGGATATGTGTAAATCCGGCGGAACCGGACTCCGGACCAGATTCCGGCACACCCCTAGTCAGGAGTCATGTGATGTACCATACAGCCACTTCAGGCATGTGAAGATCCATCACATTTACATTACATTTAATGGTCAAAAGTGTAATATACGCGATGAATAAACACAAAGGTGTTGACTAATGAATGACCTTAAAGCCCTGGGAGTAAGAGAGTGGAGGAAAATTACCATGGATTGGGAAAAGTGGAGAGGAGTTGTAAAGCAAGGTAGAATAAAGTAAAACAATAATTTGTTAAATGTTCATACCACCAGTCTGTTGACTACAGTGACATAAACATTTATGTACCTTTTATTTAAGAGGTTCATGAGCAAAGTTTTTAATTTTAAACATAATAATTGGCCCCTCCTTAGCTATAAACTTCATGAAAGAAGGCACTACAAAGACTGTCCCATTATTGGTTTATAGTCAATCTAAATGCACTCACCAGGATATGACTTCTGTCTGGACTTTTACCTGAATATAAAATGGCTGCAGGAGTCAAGCGCACAGATGGCTGAAAGAAAAAAAAGTCAGTGGGATCAACATTGCACAGATATAAGAACAGTTTTTCTTTAATAAGCAACACAATAAGTGTTATTCCCAAGTCTAACCTTGCGGTAAGCATCGCAAATGATAAGAATTATTAGGTCAGCACTTAATTCCAAAACTTTTCTTATTTACATTCAAAATCGGGTCATGAGGTAATATATCAACCAGAAGTCTGAGCTAATAATGTTTTAAAAGCTTATATATTTACTACTGGAAACAATGTATAAACTTTGAAACTTTCATTTCCATGTCAATAGTCTGTGATGACAATTTTCTTAGTTTAGTCAAATATAAATCAACTTATATAAATTGAGTTGATGAAAATAAACGTAAAAGGATAAAAAAAATTAATAATAATAATTTTTAAATACCATACTGGTTTGCAAAACTTTTACATGTTGTTTAGTTAAAGTCTAAGAGCTATAATTTTAATATACTAAAATAATGGCATTAGTGCCATTAGAATAATTTCTTTTTGCCTTAAAAAGGTAAAAATAAAGCACACTCTATAGTAAAAGCTTCAATTGTGGATACCTGTGACAAGTCACAAGTGTCCCGTTATCTCTAAGACCTTTAAATAAAGTTATAAATGAATCATTTATGGACACGTTATGTCTAAGACCTTTACATAAAGATATAAATGAATCATTTATCTCCTGGGCGGACTGTCATGATAAACTTTTACTTTTACCAAAAATATATTTGTAAAAATTACAAAAAATATAATTCATTGTTTTTATTTTATTACCAATACTATACTCAATAGTCGCTGATACGGATTTAGAAAAAATATGGCAATTTGGATGGTTGAATAATAAATGTATGCGTTTACAGATTGAATAGCTTTTCTGCAATTCAAAACTAACCTGCATAGCAGCAGCATCGATGGCACTTTGATAATAAAAGCTAGTTACGTTACGAAACTCTTTCCTCACTTCTCCGTGGACATGTGCATGACTAGCATTGCTACCAATCTCATTTCTTTTGTGGTAATCATCAGAAAAACATCGAAATAAAATCACAGATGAGATTTTGGATACTTGCTTGGGAAAAGGAATAAGAGAGCATTGAAGTCTACGCGCTGCCATCTTTTGAAAAAAAACAGCTGATAACTGGAGGTGCAGAAATAACTCCTCCTACTCCTGGCTAGCAATAGGAACAATCGCAGTCATGCTAACTCCAAAAATGCACGCTAAGTTAATAAAACGACACATGATAATAATCAAAGGAAATCGAAAAAAAGTCGTAATGTGCTTCTTTGGCAGTTGAAAATAAAACTGTCGGTAAAATTAGGAGCACGTCTAATAGTATCCATTATTTTTTCTCCCCTTTGTGATGATTTCAGTATTGTCTGGTCCGCACGTTCCTTTTATTGGATTGGATGATTAAAAAGTTGTGCCCAAGACTCAAGATATTCTGAAACGAAAATAGATGAACTATGACCCGCTGTTGAGGTCACGATATCATCTCAGGATTCGAATTATAATTCTGTACTTATTAAATGATTTAAATTGACTTAGTTTTATTATGATCAGTGCCTACTAAGACATTTTCTAGATAATGTCATTTTCTGTATTATTTTCTTTGAGATGTGTGTTTCTTTTTTAGTTCATTACTAAGTAAAATTATATTATCTATTACTTAGACTTGACAAGTGGTGTGGTAAAGCGCTCGACCGTCGACCTCGCTCTCTGCTATATCTCCCGTGGTGCCTCCATGGCCATCGCACTATTGGCTATCGTGGGGATATAAGAAGGGCAGCACAAAAACAGTCCAATCAGTGGTTTATAGGATCTAAGAGATACCATCTCACACTTACGCCCCCCCCCCTGCGTTTTGTCTGGCCCCCTCTGCTTGCTTGCTCTACTTAGTAACATTTATTTCCTGCCCCCCCCCCCGCTGTAGAATGCCTGGCCCCTGCTGTAGAATTTTCACGCTACGGGGCTGACGAGGTGCCAGCTTCAAACACTCAGTTTCTATATGTACAAGGTGCCAGCTACAAACACTCAGTTTCTATATGTACAAGGTGCCAGCTCCAAACACTCAATGTCTAGATGTAGACGGTGCCAGCTCCAAATACTCAATGTCTAGATGTACAAGGTGCCAGCTCCAAATAATCAATGTCTATATGTACAAGGTGCCAGCTCCAAATACTCAATGTCTAGATGTACAAGGTGCCAGCTCCAAACACTCAATGTCTAGATGTACAAGGTGCCAGCTCCAAATACTCAATGTCTAGATGTACAAGGTGCCAGCTCCAAATACTCAATGTCTATATGTACAAGGTGCCAGCTCCAAATAATCAATGTCTAGATGTACAAGGTGCCAGCTCCAAACACTCAGTTTCTATATGTACAAGGTGCCAGCTCCAAACACTCAGTTTCTATATGTACAAGGTGCCAGCTTCAAACACTCAGTTTCTATATGTACAAGGTGCCCGCTCCAAACACTCAGTTTCTAGATGTACGAGGTGCCAGCTCCAAACACTCAGTTTCTATATGTACAAGGTGCCAGCTCCAAACACTCAGTTTCTAGATGTACGAGGTGCCAGCCCCAAACACTCAATGTCTAGATGTACAAGGTGCCAGCTCCAAATACTCAATGTCTAGATGTACAAGGTGCCAGCTCCAAATACTCAATGTCTATATGTACAAGGTGCCAGCTCCAAATACTCAATGTCTAGATGTACAAGGTGCCAGCTCCAAACACTCAATGTCTAGATGTACAAGGTGCCAGCTCCAAATACTCAATGTCTATATGTACAAGGTGCCAGCTCCAAATACTCAATGTCTAGATGTACGAGGTGCCAGCTCCAAACACTCAGTTTCTAGATGTACAAGGTGCCAGCTCCAAACACTCAGTTTCTAGATGTACAAGGTGCCAGCTCCAAACACTCAGTTTCTATATGTACAAGGTGCCAGCTCCAAACACTCAGTTTCTAGATGTACGAGGTGCCAGCTCCAAACACTCAGTTTCTAGATGTACGAGGTGCCAGCTCCAAACACTCAGTTTCTATATGTACAAGGTGCCAGCTCCAAACACTCAGTTTCTAGATGTACGAGGTGCCAGCTCCAAACACTCAGTTTCTATATGTACAAGGTGCCAGCTCCAAACACTCAGTTTCTAGATGTACGAGGTGCCAGCTCCAAACACTCAGTTTCTATATGTACGAGGTGCCAGCTCCAAACACTCAGTTTCTATATGTACAAGGTGCCAGCTCCAAACACTCAGTTTCTAGATGTACAAGGTGCCAGCTCCAAACACTCAGTTTCTAGATGTACAAGGTGCCAGCTCCAAACACTCAGTTTCTAGATGTACGAGGTGCCAGCTCCAAACACTCAGTTTCTATATGTACAAGGTGCCAGCTCCAAACACTCAGTTTCTAGATGTACAAGGTGCCAGCTCCAAACACTCAGTTTCTAGATGTACGAGGTGCCAGCTCCAAACACTCAGTTTCTAGATGTACAAGGTGCCAGCTCCAAACACTCAGTTTCTAGATGTACGAGGTGCCAGCTCCAAATACTCAATGTCTAGATGTACAAGGTGCCAGCTCCAAATAATCAATGTCTATATGTACAAGGTGCCAGCTCCAAATACTCAATGTCTAGATGTACAAGGTGCCAGCTCCAAACACTCAATGTCTAGATGTACAAGGTGCCAGCTCCAAACACTCAATGTCTAGATGTACAAGGTGCCAGCTCCAAATACTCAATGTCTATATGTACAAGGTGCCAGCTCCAAATAATCAATGTCTAGATGTACAAGGTGCCAGCTCCAAACACTCAGTTTCTATATGTACAAGGTGCCAGCTCCAAACACTCAGTTTCTATATGTACAAGGTGCCAGCTTCAAACACTCAGTTTCTATATGTACAAGGTGCCCGCTCCAAACACTCAGTTTCTAGATGTACGAGGTGCCAGCTCCAAACACTCAGTTTCTATATGTACAAGGTGCCAGCTCCAAACACTCAGTTTCTAGATGTACGAGGTGCCAGCCCCAAACACTCAATGTCTAGATGTACAAGGTGCCAGCCCCAAATACTCAATGTCTAGATGTACAAGGTGCCAGCTCCAAATACTCAATGTCTATATGTACAAGGTGCCAGCTCTAAATACTCAATGTCTAAATGTACAAGGTGCCAGCTCCAAACACTCAATGTCTAGATGTACAAGGTGCCAGCTCCAAATACTCAATGTCTAGATGTACAAGGTGCCAGCTCCAAATACTCAATGTCTATATGTACAAGGTGCCAGCTCCAAATACTCAATGTCTAGATGTACGAGGTGCCAGCTCCAAACACTCAGTTTCTAGATGTACAAGGTGCCAGCTCCAAACACTCAGTTTCTAGATGTACAAGGTGCCAGCTCCAAACACTCAGTTTCTATATGTACAAGGTGCCAGCTCCAAACACTCAGTTTCTATATGTACGAGGTGCCAGCTCCAAACACTCAGTTTCTATATGTACAAGGTGCCAGCTCCAAACACTCAGTTTCTAGATGTACGAGGTGCCAGCTCCAAACACTCAGTTTCTATATGTACAAGGTGCCAGCTCCAAACACTCAGTTTCTAGATGTACGAGGTGCCAGCTCCAAACACTCAGTTTCTATATGTACGAGGTGCCAGCTCCAAACACTCAGTTTCTATATGTACAAGGTGCCAGCTCCAAACACTCAGTTTCTAGATGTACAAGGTGCCAGCTCCAAACACTCAGTTTCTAGATGTACAAGGTGCCAGCTCCAAACACTCAGTTTCTAGATGTACGAGGTGCCAGCTCCAAACACTCAGTTTCTAGATGTACGAGGTGCCAGCTCCAAATACTCAATGTCTATATGTACAAGGTGCCAGCTCCAAATACTCAATGTCTGTATGTACAAGGTGCCAGCTCCAAATACTCAATGTCTAGATGTACGAGGTGCCAGCTCCAAACACTTAGTTTCTATATGTACAAGGTGCCAGCTCCAAATACTCAATGTATATATGTACAAGGTGCCAGCTCCAAATACTCAATGTCTATATGTACAAGGTGCCAGCTCCAAACACTCAATGTCTAGATGTACAAGGTGCCAGCTCCAAACACTCAATGTCTAGATGTACAAGGTGCCAGCTTCAAACACTCAATGTCTAGATGTACGAGGTGCCAGCTTCAAATACTCAATGTCTAGATGTACGAGTTGCCAGCTCCAAACACTCAATGTCTACATTACGACTTACCAGCTCCAAAATGTATCACTGGGCTATAAGAGGAAACCAGCTCCAAATGAACATATCGACATTAGGTCAAGTAAAGGCTTATGTATGCCCCTCACTAATTCACAGCCAATCGCCGCCAAGGGCAAGGGCACCGAGAACGCGCGTACGAGGTACTAAATACTGAGGGACAAACTTCATGCGTAATTTGATGTTTAACAATATTTTTAAGGGCCCAATACTTACTCGCGGGCCTGGTGTCACCTGACTCACCTCTGGTAAAATTTAAGTAAAGGATTCCCTTTACATCCCGTAATGGCTAATCGGGGCATCCCGATACTTAGTCAATGCATTCCAGGCTAGAGTATGGCTGACTCTACTTTCCCAAACTAATGTAAGATAGACTTTTGGATATACTTGGGATCTTTCACCAGAGCCTGAAAAATATAGGGGACCGACCCCTAGGACAATCAGGTCATCAGTCTAGCGCACTACACCGCACTTGGTGGCCGCCTCATGAATTAGATTGACTCGAACGAAGGGAGAAAACTAGACGCGTTAAATATTGCTATTTCTGCATTGGTTGCCTCCCTTATGATCTGCTTGCAGTTGATAATTACATACACTATATTATATTAAAATTATATATATATATATATATATATATATATATATATATATATATACACACACACATGGGCGTCGCTAGGAATTTTTCCGGGGGGGGGGGCACAAACACACGTTTTTTTTTTAAATTTAACTGACAATGCCATACAGGTTTATTTCTCAATTAAATCCAAGTTAAGTATAACATAAATTATTGTATTGACATAAAAAATGCATTTGAAAATTCAAACATTTTGACTACAACCACAAGCATGTTCCGATTTTTGTTTAATTTTGGCCTTCTGTGGCTTGATTTCAACGAAGATGCACGTAGCCACATGCAAAGCACATGGCTCAAAGACTCTTATTAAGGATGCAAGCTATTTTGTTGCACTATTGGTAGCCAAAGCAGTTTCTATAGATGAGCAGTTGAACTCATCATTTAGAAGATAAATTCAAGAAATTGCAACAAACTAGGTCCCTCCATTTCTATAATCTTACATTGACGCAAAAGACAAGTTTCCTGAGCACGCTATTAACTTTTATTTCAGTTCTCTGTCTGTTGCAGTTGATAAAAAATACATGTACCATTCAAAAGTATATTAAGAGTGCTTTGTAAATATTTTAATTTCTGTAATTACAAAAAAATCGAATCAAGTTTTCAAAAAATAATTTGATAAAACTAATTAGGTAAAAATGCAGAAATTGTGTCTTTACCCCTTTATTTGTTGGATTCTCTGAGAATCAGGTCTAACGATGACATAAATTAATCAGGGATGAAGTTTATTTTATTCAGACCAATTGACAATTAGAATTTTTATAATAATAGAATCAATTTAAATGTAATACAATTAAAATTTTCATTTTTCCCGCCAAGTCTTTTTTAGTTTGTGAAAAGTAGTATGGGTCCATTGGGCAGCCTGTTAAGTTTTTTCTTAAATACTTGCCAATTGAAATATTTCAAGGGTCACTGTTAACCTCAAAGTAAATAAAAGATTGTTTAATTAAATTCAATACATTGGCTATAATGAACACTGAAACCATGGTTCACTCTGTGTTTCTGGATACATTTTATGAGTAACTGAACATGAGAGAAAGTAAGTATTTTTATTTACCTATAGCCTTATTGGCTTATTAAGCTTAATAAATGTTCAAAAATGTGTTAAAGCTTTCCCATTAATGTACTTAAATTTGTTAAAATTATGAATCTGTAACAAAAATGTAAAAAATCTGTCATTTATATGTTGTTTTGTCACACCTTTGACTTATATGCCAATTTAAAAACAATGCTCTGTTTGAACCATTAATCAGTTTTGATTATTAAAAGCATTAAAAAATTAAGCTATTTCTATGTTATAAAGTTATAATATGTGACTTATAAGTTTACAGAAAATTTATTTCAAAAACAAAACTTTTTTGAAGATGAGTGAAAAATTTTCAATTTTTGAGATCTAGTAAACTCACATTCTTCAATAAAACAAAACTTAAATATTATTTTTCAGTTTGAAAATATTTACTTTTCGTTTACACATGTTCTCTTTATCTTGGTAAAAAAATGTATGTTCCCTTAGCTTAATAGGCCATCTGAGTGCATGAAGTGTAGAATTCATCTGTTACCATACCATATGAAGGGATTGTGGTGTATGTAGCCCTTTACACAGGTACATCTATAGCTACGGAGGGGGAGACTTAACACCTAATATCACCTGGAAAGATTCCCTTGTTTCTCACAGAGTATCGAACCCAGGACCAGAATCTCTACACTGCTCTGCCATCTGTCCACCTTATTATCTTTGTGACACATTTTTAAATTGTTTTAATCATGGAATTAAGTTTTTAATTTCAAGAAAATTACTACCAAAACAAATAAAGTTTGCTAATTTGTGTATCCTTTACATTTTAAAATGTTTTATTTCTAAGTACAGTAATTCAGTCATTGTACAGACTGTATATGTTTATTTACAAGAACAAATATATTTCATTGTTTTCCACTTTATAAGTCTGGTTAGAAATTGGCAAACTACGGTTATTTTAGCCTGTTAGCTATTTGACCCAACAACCTCTACTTCCTTGTTCATTCATATCAACTGACATTTACTTTAAATGCACAGCCATTATTCCATCCCTACTGTCAAATTAAAAAAGAACCCAATATGGACAGAATTTGAAAAGTTTGCCCAATCAGTGAAATTGTTTTAAAAATGTAAATAATTTTCAATACATGACACAAACAAAATAATTTGCCTATTTTAGGACGTTTATTCTTTTCCGCTCATATGGTGAAGTATGATATTAAGTGTTAAATTTTCATAAAAATGTTTAAATTAATATCACAATAAATTGTTCTCAATCAAATTGTACATGTAATCTGCTGCACTGCAGAACACACACAAACATACGAAGCAGGCATAAACCCACTGAAATCACTGTATGTAACATTTAACAGTGAAACAATTTTGAATAACTGAATGTATGCAGTAAAAATGAAATGAAACATTTATCTCAAGTTGTGCATTGTCTACTCATAAATTGGCTACTTGGACTCAAGAGAATAACTGTAAACATGCAGTAATAAAAAATTCCTGTGGTTTAAAGGTGAAAGTCAGAATCAGACTACCCGAGAAAGTAAATACGAAATAATTTTCTTAACCTAATGTGACTTGAAGAAATAGATACAATATATAAAAGGTGCTGACTGTAAATAGATATTAAGGGAACCTATATCATATTTTCTCAAAATTTTCTAATTAAAATACTTAACATCAACAAATACCATTACCGTTTATTTATATTTTTTTAAATTATCTGTTATATTTAATTATATGTCCCACATTATTTCATTGACTGCATTTATGTCAAATTAGCTTCACTGACCCCCAGGAAAGCTTAAAAGAAATAGTAATTTTCCTGGCCTGTTTTACATTATTGAACTTGAAAAAAAAAAAGGCACAATATAAATGTGTATACAATGTTTAGCAAAAGCCACTAGCAGCTGCTGAAGGTTGTTTTTTTTATTAATATTAAAACAGTAACAAAATAATAGGCAATAGATCACTTTAAACAATAACATTATAAAAATATGTGTCCTTCCATCCTTATTTCTCCAAGAAAATCTGGCTCTGTGAGACTAAAATATTCATGTGCACAATGTCAGACCCTTTAACTCCCAACCATGAAACCGGAACTCTTCAAAAAAACCTTTTTGGTTCCTCCGATTCCTGTAAAATGAAGAAAAAAAAATTCACTTCATGTAATATACATTTTAACTAGGTCTTAATTTTAAGCATTTTGGGTTATTTTACCGCATAAATAATTGTTCACTTTTTGCGCTGTAGTAAAATTATAGATGTGTACTAATCACAATTCTAGTAATTCTAATCACAAGTCAGGGTACAAAAGAAAAGTAAAAGCAATAAATAAATTGAATTTCATAGTATCAATGAATTCATAGTTAAAACAAAATAAATATGGATGCATTACATCTGTAAATTGTTTTTAATTTAAAATTGAATGTTAAATTATCCTTAAAAAAATTAAAGTTGTGAAAAAATATTTTGCTTGGAAACTTAATTTAAGCAAGCATTCTTATATCCTTGTTTGACAACAGAAATACTTACCTAGTCTGGTTAGAGCATTTACTGTATATTTTTAATATTTTAGAAAAAAAAGAATTGATATAGAAAATCCTAAAACAAGCATGCTTTTTGGATTATTCATTCACCAGCCAAAGCTGTTTTTTTGCTATTTATTTGCATCAATATGAAGATCAAGCATCCAGAGACATGGTGATCTTTAAACAAATATGTATTCTTTTTTTTTACAATGCAAAGGGACAAAAAACTTAATAAACTGACATCTAAGGTAGGAAATGTGATAAGCTGTTTCATTAGTATCATGCAGTTAATACTTCTAACTATTTTATGCAGTTTCAACAATGACATTAATACTTGTAGTTATTATTAATTTTATTTTTCATCCAACCAGTGTCTTATTTTCATTATTTTAATTATTTCACTTGTAAATTAATTTTATTAAAGATTTTCTCTTGATGAGTCAGAAGATTCACACCTTTCTGATTTTAATTTTTTCATAAACAGTTCAACTGAACAGTTTAAAATGTCCTTAAATCTAGCGTGAAAACTTGCAACAGAAAATTTTTGTTCTAATAATTATAATGCAGTAATTTCATTCATTAAATATGCAGCATAAAATGTTGGAAAAAAAACAGCCTATGTGTAAAAGACATGGTTTTATAGTTATTTTTACGAATTCGAATTCTATTTTCAAATAAACCTTAAGATAAAATGGATAAACTGTAATGTTTAAATGTCATTAGGTTTAAAAATTTGAGGTTTTTTTTAATCTGCCTTTTCATCACAAGCCTACATTCTTATTTAATTGAATTATTTGTCATTACTTTTTACAGTTTTTCACTATTTACTATTTTAAAATACTAAATCATGCACACACAAAAAAAAGAAGTAAATTTACCGTTTATCTATTAATAACTTCGCTACGCTATAGAAGAATTAATATAAATTAACAGTACTGGTTTAATTAAATAAAGTAGTAACAATTTTTAAAAACTTAATTTTGTAAGATATCTTATGTTATAAACACAAATAAAATTACACATGAAACATATTAATAAAAAAAATACCAGCTTTCATGGTTATGACCAAAAATTTAATTTCAAAGCTTGTAAATAATGGTGTATTACAGTTAAAAAAAACATAATTACATACTTTGCAACAAAGGTTTCAAGAATATATGTTTTTTTTTTTATATTTATGAATTGTCAAATCATGGAAATGAAGTCAAAAAATTACATCTAAAAAATGTGTAAAAGTCAATGGAAAGAAAAAAAAATCATTATCCTGTCATGTTAATTGTTAAAAACTCTCTGAAGAAATATAAATAACTACTCTCATCTTGACAATTAAAGTTTTAGAGAAAATGGCGGGAATAAACTGAAGGAAAAAAAAAAGGATGAATATATTCTGATACTCTTCATAAAGCTTGATGACATTTCTTATGCAATAATTCTCTTGCATTAGCTATAAAAAAAAATTTAATTATACTAAAATATATTTTACTAAAAAGTCTTCCAAAAACATTACATTACATGCTGTAGAAAACTAATTCTTATTGTATTAAAACAGACATTCAACAAAAATGTTACTTATATCTGTTCGGTTATAACGAGTCACAATTTAGGCTAAAAATGTAACAATAGTCAGCTTATGCTTGTGCAAAAAAATTTAACAATCATTTACACACATATTACAAAAAAAAAATTAATATTAAATTACTTAACTACATTCTACGCAACATGCAATATAAATTATCTGTCTTTTAAATTAAGAGCTAAACAATTAGCTTACATTATCAACAACAGTCTAACCAAAACTGGTTTCAAACAATTCAAGAATGGTTCATGATAACAAATAAATTAAGTTTGTTATTTTTTTAATTTATAAACAAAAAAATGTCCAATGTTTGAATGACAATTACTGGTTCTGGTAATATTAAAACATGAAAAAAAAAACAATAAATAAATAAGTCAGTTGAGAATTTCAGTCGGCATGCAGTTAGGTGTGGGAGAGGAAGGTGCAGTGCTGAGTAAACTTTAGCCTAAGCCATGGTCTTCGAAGAATCCCATGGGGTTTCCTCCTAGTAGACAGAGCAAAAAAAAAAGAAAAACAGGAAATAAGGAATGATAGACAGGAAGCTTAGCATGAATTTTGCTGCAAATAAGAAAAAATTATCATGTGATTGCTTTTAAAATGTGTCAAAGCAAAATATACCTTGAAAATTAAGTTTCAAATGGTAAAAATATAAAGGTATGGACTCAGAACTGAAAAAAAATATATATTAAGAGGAATCTGCTCTTCAAGATTTTAAGTAAATGATGGGTTTCATATTGATTATAATAATGTGATCTTCAAAAGCAAGAAAGATATTAAATTATCTGAAAGAACTTACAGACAATATAGTCTATGTTTACAAGGTAAAAAATTAAATGTAATTTATAACTGTCAAGTGACCTTAGGCTATGACTTACATCAACAATAAGCTATAAGGTTTTTATCATGTTTTTAATTTAGCATAAAGTATTAAATGCTTTTTTTTTTTTAAAACCAATGCAAATATTACAAGAAAAACTATAAACAAAGAATAGGCAATTGATGAACAACAAAGGTGAGAAAATAGTTTAAAGAAAGCAAGCAGAGGTAAATGAATTTTATACAATATTCAAGACACAAATATGCCAATTCAAGTGCTTCATGGTGACTTTGGGTGACATTTTGTGAATGTATCATTAATATGTTATTCAAATGCATGTTTAAACATAAGCTGTATAATAATTTTTATAAAAAAAAAAAGTAAGAAATATAACTTAAGTTGACTGTACAATAAATTTAAGAATCTTCACCAAAATAGAAACCATACCATCTTGCAATATCACAGGCTTTAAAAAATATAAATTATAGGCTTGTGATGGGCTACCAAACATAAGCAGTATAATAAAAAAAAAACTATAATCCAGTTTTAAAAGGCACTAATTTAGTGTACAGTAATATATATATATATATATATATATAAACACTTTTTTATTAACTTTTTCAATTTAATTTTACTTATTTGTATGTTGCCCAATTCATTTTATTTCCCAAATATAATAACAACTTACATATACTTCACTTCTAAGTTTACAGTATTTTAAGCAAAAATTTTTATCAAAAAATCATATTTGTGGGGATCAAAGATAAGATTGATCCAATTTTTAAGATTTAGAAAAAAAAGTTTCAATGTAATTTATTATACCGATAATAGATTAAGCGACACTATTGAGTTTGTTTATAAATATACATATAAAGTCATGGTAGAGACCTTTTCTGTCCAATCCAACTTTTTTATTTGGATTTTAATCAATATTTACCTTATTTATCAGTAAATACACAAAGAGAAAAAAAATGTTGCTACAAAAAATATTTTAACACTGACAGATCTCAACACTATATTATTCAATGGTGAAAAATATTTCTAGTCAAAATCATATGAGGATAATTTTTAAGGAGATGATTAAAATTTTATGTTTTTTAAGGTTTTAGATACCGGTAGGGAGCCTATATACACACACTAATATACATCAAATTTACCTAGGGTGGGAATGTATGTTAAATAATCTTAGATGTAAGTATATTTTTATTGCTTAATGTAGATGTAGCGATATGGAAATGATCAGGTTGATACCTAATAGTTTTCTGTTACATTTATGAAATAATCCAGCAAAGTGATCAGATGTATGTATTTTTTAAAAGTTCCAGTTTTTAATACCATCTCACTATTTTATGTTCTGTAGTAAAAATGTTAGCAACCCTAGCGGTTCTCAGAATGTATAGCATTTTACACAATTATGAAGGTAAAATATACAAAGATGCTGATTTTAATCAATATATAGCGATACATGTATATTCCCTTTATATAACAATGAATTTTCATGCATTCCTTTTTGATCATTACAGTTATTCTAACAAATTTCTTTTTCCCTATAAAACATATGCAGCAAGCACAGAAATATATTATAGCAAACTGCTGTGTTATGTATTTTTATATATATGTATGACTATATTTTTACACTTTAGCATTGAATCTTCATGCATGCCTCTGTTTGGCTACAAGTGAACTTATCAGTGAAAATAGTTCCAATTAGAGATAATACATAAATGTATATTAGCAGCAATAGTTATTTTGCCTTCTTGAATACATACTTATTTTTATACCAGGTATAATTAATACTGAATGTGTAATTTGTTTTAAAGTTGTAAAAAATAATACAATAATTTAAAATATATATGCATCTGGATACATATATTTTAAATATTGTTTATGTATTTAAAAAAAAGAAAAAAAGAATACAAGAATGAAGCAGCACTGAAGTAAAATTGAAATACAACACAGTACATATAAAAGTGCTCAAAACTGTCCCAATACCTGACCTTTACATATAAAACACAAGAGGTAAATATAAACAACTTGTTCGGAAGTACAGACCCAAATTCTTTTAGGGCTATTTCAACAGCTTCATCCTTTCCAAAAGATAGATTAAGGACAAATGTATGCAAACAAGAAGAAAAATTTTCAAGCATAAGTATCTTTAATTTCTTTTTTCTCATTTATTCTGTAATATTCCTTATATAGTTATTTAGTGAATGCTAAAAAATATTGGTAAGTCACTTTAAAAAATCCCTGCAAAAAATGATTCAAAGACAAAAAAAAAATAATGTAAATTGTTCAGAGAGAAAATATTTATATAAATATTTGGAATAATTTCTGGTTTTTTTAAATAATTCCACTAAGCTTAATGGAGAAAGGGATTTTAAAAAAGACAAAAAAGGTTAGATAACTCAAAAATATAGATTATATTTAATAGAACATTCTCCGTTTTAATACCAGTACCGAAAATTTTATGTATAAAAATTCTGCTGTGTTGTATAAAAGTGATTTATGTATAAAAGATCTCGGTCAAGAGTTTTGCTTTTCTAATTCTTATTAATCACATTAAAACTTTGGCTGCATCAGTAATTTTTTTTTTATTTACCAGTAAAATTAAGAATGCATGCCTGTGCAAAACAAAAAGGAAAATGATAACCTTAAAAGACTTTTTGTATTTATTTGTGTTAAATGGAAAAGATTTTTTTTAAATTTTTATTGTTTTTGTTGTTCCTTAATTAGACTAACATTTAGGTTGAAAAATGTTTTTGAAAATAAATTGTTTTTTGACACTTAATAGAATCAGGCATTTCATTTAGAAATGTCTACAGCATAACAGTTTGTTAATGGCTAGAATGAATGGAGCACACAGTACAGCCTCGAACAAGGAACTGTGAGACAGAAATATGACATGAGTAACAAGTTTTAAATTTGCGCTGATCAATTAAACCCACAGGCAAAACAGGAAAAGAACTGTAGGCGTGAGCCAGATGCCAAGAGCCTACAAAAAATAAAAAAAAACACAGAATGTGAGAGCTAATGTAGACAACAGGGAAATAATGGCTCACTTTCATATTTTAAGCCTGGGTTTATATCAGCATATTCTACTAGGATTTCTTGAAGAGCGTCATCCTTGAAAAAATAACAATAGCATAAAATATGTATAAAAATAAAAAAAACATGTTAGGCCAAAAATAATGTTTCAAAAATGTGCCAGGACTGTCATTAACCATGGTACAGGAAAAATACTTACCTTTATTTGGCACATGAGGGTTGAATATTAGTAAAGATTCCTAAGCTAAAACATATGTGACTATAAAGTTTAATTTACTTATGTTTTAATTATGAATTAATACCAAATTAGATATTACGAATTATATTATCTTATAGCTAGACAGTTATAATGTAGACATTTTATTATTTTACAATTGATTACTTTTTTGTTAATTAGTTATTTTGTTCTTTTTTTTCAGAAGAAAGATGAAGACTACAAATAGTTTGATTTGAATTTTAATCTAAAGTTAACTAGGTAGAATTACTCCAGCAAGTTGGTGTGATCACCTTATTATTTGGCTTAGTGCAATGATGTTAGGATAAAAGACCAAACCAAAACCAGGCATGGAGACAAATGTGGTGTTAACTGAACAATGTGTGTAAGTGAAATCAAAATTTCTAAATAAATTGATGTAAAAAGATGATGTTAAGCATATGACATATGATAATGAGAAGTATCAAATGCCTGTCAAAAGACTTTGAAATCAAGAATGGCTTTTATAATCAATAACTTATAAGTAACATGGTTTATAATCAATTAAACAGAAAATAAATTCTATTACTCAAAATTTCGACACTTATATTTAATTTCTGTTTTAAATATCCTTACATACTTTATTTTTCCTTAGGACTGCCAAATATGATTACACAATTGCTGAAATTGTAGGTTCAAAAATAAATGTACCTAGCAGTTCCAAGGAAAAAATTATCTAAAACTTATAAATTCATTCTTAAAAAAGAAAGGTCTAAAAAAAGAAGATTTTGAAAAGCCTGAAGTAATCTTTTTATAGAGCATCTGATTTTAATGAAATTTAAATGAGATTTGAAAAAGAATTAAATTTCTACATATTTTAACCTCCACAGGTAATTCATTTTGTTTTATTCATAATTTTAATTTTTCATAAGACACTCTAGAAAGATTAATAAAAAAAAAAATTTAGAGATAAGCTGGATTATTTGTTTTAAATTAGAAAACCTCTCAAACAGACTCATGAAACCAATAAATAACACAAAGCATGTAAAGAAGAACAATAGGAGGCGTTTTAGACAATAATAAAATAATATGGCGGGGACTACTCTCTCAACTGGTGATGACAAGTTACAACCTGGCAAAAACTGGCAAGACACTATCATAATTTAAAAAGAAATTAAGGAAAAGACTTTTTTTGACAATGTTAATAATTATGATTTAATTACTGCGAAATTCATAAGTTTTTATCCTTAACTCAAACCTTCTTCTTGTAAGTGCTTTCATTTTGGACACAGGAATTCTACCATACTACAAACCAACCAACAGCTACAACTGTAAAATAACTACCGACCAATATTTTTAAAAGTGTTGACATATCTAACTGTAATAATGGTGGCAAAAAACCATAATCTAAAACTTGTCACTGACAGATAGGTGAATTCAAGACAAAACAGCAATCTAGCTGATTGCAGTTGTGAAAGAATTGTTTTATTTAATAACCTTTAGGATAAGTTTCTTTGTGTTTTACTGTTCAGACAAGAAAGTAAATGTCACTGAACATTAACTACATCTTCACAGAATCACTTCTTTCTCAAAAAGCTTGTGTATTTAAATTTCCCCACTAACATATATATTTCAATTTTTTAAAGCCCATAAAATATGCATTTTAAAAATCATTTTATCATACTAAGATATTAATGCCATGTAAAATTGTTTATGTGGAAAAGTTTTTCAAAGCTTTTTTTTAATGTGAAGTTAGATATACCACTATCCCAAAACCCAAAAATCCAGATATTTTGTCGTTATAATTTTTGTCCTTTCATAAATGCTTAAGAGATAACGCTCTTATTTAGTCATTATAATTTGTATATATATTTGAATGATCTAGCAATTATTTTTTTGCTTTTTAGGTGCATCTAAAAAAATCTTTTTTATTAAGTTTTTCATATTTTTTGATTTATTCATACTTTTTTAACTATGGAATATACTTGGTTTTTTTAATTGTCCAACTAATAAAAAAAGTAATTGGTGCTGGTGTGAAGATAAAAAAACTATTATTAAAAAACGTTATTTTGATTTTTAATCTCTGTATTGTTACTAGATTTTACCTGCTTATTTTGGTAAGATTATGTAAAACATAAAGCAGTTGCACAAGATTCAAAAGAATTTTCAAAATATTGCACAGCGCTGTTCTTGATACCATTATCTTTCTGAATTTCTTTCTTATACCAACTATACCCGAAAAGGTTCTACAGATTTTAATAATTGATATGAACATTTAAACCAGTGCATTATCATCGAGATGAACAATTGTTCAAATCCAATAGATATTGAAACATGACAACAGGAAGAGAAAAGTTATATAAAAACTTTTTTAATGCTTATGAAAATGTGAATACCTTGAATGCAAATAGTAGATTTTACTGAATGTTTCTGACTGTTACTGAAGTTGTTATAAACAAGTAAGTAGCTACAGTGTTCTCCCTTGTTAACATGAAGGCTAAATATTGTATGAATGGCTTTGAAGAATACAACATGTTTATATTTTTTGCTATTTGCTTTGAAAATTGTCTTCTTCTTTTAGACATCCTAAAGCAATTATTTAATGATTTTGATATACATAGATAAAATACTGTCTAATGCTTAAGAAACACTAAACCAGCTGTTAAACTGAAGTTATAAAAAATGTTCAACAATAATTCAAAACAGAAAAGGAAAATTAAAAATATTAGTAAGACATTTAGAAACTGTTAACACAAAATGATAACAGATTATATACCAAAATAGTCAAACTTCAATGGAAACAATAAATATATATATGTATAAGTGTTTGCGAAAAAAAGTGTGACCTATCAAGAGAAAAAAATTCTTTTCTGAAGCGGTGTCTATAAAAACAGAAATTGTGCTGAATGATAAAAAAAAAAAGATAGCAAATCATAGCTGGCATTGATTCAGTCCCAGCAATGGTAGAGAAATCTGAATATATAACTGCTTTACAGAATCACTTACTTATCACATAGTATAACCCATATAATCCACATCTTGAAAATCCATCTGTTAAAAAAACTTATTCCTAACATGGGGCATTGGTTGATTTTCATACAAACAAAAAACTAAGCATTGGATAGTATATGTAAAATTTTTATTTTTAATGTTTTTTGTTATCTAAATGTCTTTCTACTTTTTGAAAGAAAAATGTTCTTATCAGCATTTAAATAATGTATTTATTTCCTGATTACTGATGATTTCTGATAAAGATTATTATTATTAACACATATAACATCATTAATAGCAATGTTACAACTTCTTTCATACAAATATTTTACTAATAACTTTAAAATATGTTCAAAGATTTTAATTAATTTCTTTCTTACCTTGTTTTGAAACATATAACCTTCTAACAGGATTTGCATCAAAACACATAGTTAAGTTTTTTAAATTCAACATATAATCAATGTTTTAAAATTACATTGGTTTATTAAAAAATATGAGGACATTTCTAACTTTAGTCCAGTTATTTTTGTTAAATATTATTCAGCAAGCATGTTCTATAATATTCTAAATGTAAATTGTAATATTTCATGATCATTAGTAGTAGTTTTTTATGTTGTCTGACACAAAGGCTCCCTTTCATAAGAACTGCTTTATTCACTACTCCTTCTATGTCTGTTTTGGAACTATTCTGAAGCAAGCAATTGCTTAGGAATAACACCTGTATCAAATTTGGCTCAATGATGTAAGTTAAATATCATGCATATTTCATTAGGATATTTAGTATATACAGACCTCCTGTAGTAAGTCCTGAGCTGCAATAGCTTTAAGCACATTTTTCTTACTGGTTTCTTGAACTTCTCCTCTAAAAACTCATCCAACATAAAGTAAGCTTTCTCAAAATTAAATATGATGTCCAGTTCACAAACCTAAAGCAGTGGATAAAAAAGTTTTGTTGACATTAGAAGTAATTTTTTTAATTAAATATACTTCGATAAGTTTACAAAAAAATAAAATGTACAGGTCAGAAAAAAACAAGAATAGTTATAATTTGTATATTAAATTGAGTTAAATTAAAGGGGGAGACAAATTAAAACAAAAACAACTAAAAAATACTTTTACTTACACTTCCAAAATACTTGTCAAGCAGCTCTACATGGGAATGAATTACTTCAAGGGTTAGTAATTCATTATCATCATTTTCAATTACTTTGTAGAAATACAAACTTGCATATCTATAGGCAAAACAGGGTTTATATTTTAAAACTCATAGTTTTATTTTCATGTAGAAAATGTACCTATAATACTCGTGTCTGGTCACCCCATCCTGTAACAATTACTCTAAGGAATGTTTTAAATGATGATAGTGTATCAATCTAATTTATAAATGTATTGATAAAGCCAAAAATAAAGTCATGTTTCTTTCTCCAATTTTATTTTACTAACCAATAAGATAAAAAAATGAGATAAAATCTGAAACTGATGAGGAAAGAAAATCCAAACTGACTATTTAGTCTAACTTAAGGAAATGACAGTAAAATTACTGCTATGCAATAAAAAGAAAATATGGAGGAGAGAGTGAGTATGAGACAAAACTGATTATGAATGAAAATGGTTAAAATTTACTACTTGGTCTCACTAACTTAGAGAAAAGGACAGTCAATATAAATTTTGGAAGATTTTTTTCAAAAGATTACTTGTTCTAACTTGAAATAATACAGAAACATAAGATCAATATTCACTATTAAACTAAATATCTTTAAATAAAAAATAATCTCTACTACCTTTATAAACAATTTTTAAGTCTTTTCCATTCTAGAAAACTACACATTTTTGGCTTTCGGGCTAAAACAAGTGTTATTAATTCTCTAGTTATCTTCTTCTTTGTCCTGTCAGGGTAAGCAGAGAACCATTTTTGTAGCCGTAATTTACCTTGTCTGCTGAACAAAAAGCATGAACTGCATCTGTTGGGATTGTAAAAAGCATCAAATACTTTCTACCTCGAAAATTGTAATTAAAATTAACCCTTAGACTTGACCAAGAACATAATACATCATGATGGCACAGAACTGCAGAAGATTATTTTAAGTTTTAGTAAATTTGATTCTAGTTTAAATAATCAAGACAAAATATTGAAGGTTAAACTTGGACTTGAAATCCTTAGTTAATTTGTAAGATTAATAGGACAATAGGCTTTGAATAGCAATAGTTTAAATGTCTATGAAATCTCTGTGGCAGTCATGTGGCCTTTTATGACATTATTTAGTTGAGTACATTCCAACAATATATTTGATAATTTGTGAATTTATGATGAGATTATCTCCATTAAAAACAGTTATGATTCTTTAGTGTAAATTTTAATAAAGCTGATCATATAATAAATATATCATCATGATGACTTATGGCATTTGAGCAAAAAAATATTAACTATATTTAAGCCTATAGACAATATATTCTCTTTTTGAAAAAATGCAGCTGTCAATTTAACTTACAGGAAAAGTCTAAGAAAAAACATTGTAAATGTTAAGTTAAATTTTTTCTGAAATATCCGTGCCCAAACGACCCGGAAATAGCCTTGAAAATCTCCGTATGCTACATAAGCCATGTTTGGCAACAGTTAGAAACCAGTGGTACTGTGATTTTCTGAAACGCTTTAATTTACTCATTATTTTATTTTTACTTTGCCATAATTTTAAAAGAACTTATCCTTAAGTTAATCTGTGTGAATTTTTGTTAACTATATCTGATTTTTGAGGAATCAACATTTCAAAATAAGGTAAGATAAATTTTGCTTTTATTTTTAATTGGTCGCGACCCAATGTTTTTATTGATCGATCAACTGTTAATATATTCTAAATATCTTATTTAATCATTTTTATGTTGATTGACTGCTCAAAAAATTAAAAAACCGTGTTCTTGACGAGTCGCTTATTTGCCGATAAAAGTTACCTATTATCGATAACGGCAACCGCAGGCAGCGCTAATCTTAACATTAAATCCATACATAGTAATCCTTCAAAATCAATATTTTTTAACTGCCATCCTTTAACAAAGTTACGTTTTTTTAATCTAGTATGTGTTCTGAATATAAAAACACTAATATTTTTATCCCACAGTAGTATCTGGTAGAAATATATTGTGTGTTATGTCAAACTACTATAAGTAATAAAGTCTAATATATCAATAAAATTATGCTATAATTTAATTTTTTTTAAATATTCATTTGGGTACCACCATATTAGTGATTTTACTCAGGTTAAACATTTATTTCAGAAACTTTTAAACATTAACTTCTTTTATTTTTATTTTCAGGAAAATGGAAAATACAAATACTCTAAAGTTGAAGAATTTAAAGGACATGGAGAATCTTCTTGAGTCTCATAAGATAAGCAATTACAAATGGTTATTTTCTACATTTTCTGCCAACTGGGAAAAAATGTTAGTAAAACAGCTGAGCATGTAGTGACAATGGCGAAAGTAATTACCATATTACTTCTGTAAAGTAAAGTATCTACTAGAATTAATGAACAAATAAAGCTCTATAAAAGAAATATCCATAACAATTGGAATAACATTGTGGAGTTCTTTGATTCTGAATTCAGAAGTTTCCTGAAAGAGCATACACATTACCATCATTTGGCCTAAGCATCCTCCCTTCATTTCTCCTGTTAAAACCAGTTGAAGAGACTATAGTCATACAAAATATAAAAGATAGACTTAACAGTGAACTGTTGGCTGTGAATAGAAAATTAAACTTGAGCGAAGATTTGAAATGAGAAAGGATAAGAATAAAAAAAACTTACCAAGTCAAGAGGGTAAATGATTTAATTAAAGAAAAACCTCCAGAATTTCAAGGTATCAGTTGAAAACAAAACAACTGGAAGAAGTGCTCTCAAGTCTTCATATAAATCTTTGAAGAAGTCACACTTGAAGTGTCAGTTCCTTCTTAAGGAAAACACTAAATTGAAAAAAGAAATTGCCACCGGTAAAATGTATGCAGCAGCGCTACAAACCAAAATTGAGAGCCATGGCTACACTGTCTGCAGCATGGAGAAAAAGATGGAGTCTTTGACCGAAGAAATATTAGAGTTGAAGAAGGTTTTGTCTACTAAAGAGAACAAGAAGCAATTCCATTCTAAATTCGGCTGATCATTTACAGCTGCATTGAATGCAATGTACCAGTAAACTCTATTTCTAAGGTTATAACGGCTTGTGCATCATTATGTCCAAATGTTACAATTGAAAGTCTGCCAAATGCATCAACAATTGCTCAGATGAGCAGGGAAATGGGCGCTATTGCAGATCTTCAGCTTGTTGATACTTTGATTGTGGCTGACTGTGCAACTTTGGCTTTTTGATGCTACTTCTTTGAAGGTAGCCATATTAATAAAATTCATTTTGGCACAAAAAATAATATTTTGACTGCTAGCATTGCAGAACTTCCCCTAGAGGTAAGGCAGAGTTACGTTCAGCATATTTTGCAGACTTTAGATGACTTAGCTGAAACATATAGTGTTTTTACTCTGTCAATAAAGACCCTGTAGAAGCAAATCTGTGGGAAAATTGTTTCAACCCTCACTGACAGAGCATCAGCTAATCATGCAGCAACTATTTCACAACTTAATGTTGTACTTGAAACTGAGCTGCTTGAGCTACACTGTCATCTACATCCACTGGATGGAATAAGCAGTGAGTCAGAAAGAATTGACCAAAACGAACGCAGTCACAAGTAAGACATATGGTTCAGACTGTAAAGCAGCAAATCTTCTTTACTCCATTTCAAAGTTGAGTAAGTATTTTACTATTTAGCCAAACAAACGTAAATTAATTATAAATTCTACATATTTTTATATGCTATTCAATGTATAATATATTTAAATTTTCAGATACAAAACAGGTGACCCATCAGGTTTCAAGTCCTTCTTAAAGAAAAATGGACTTCCATGTAGTACTTTTCTAGGTATGTGGGCAATAGGCTTCATATACTGTTTCACTCATCTGGAGTGGTGTACAGACATAAGCAGTTGCTCATTCAGTACCTAGAAAGTATTGCAACAACTCTAACTACTTTTGAAGTGCAATACTGGAGACTTGAAGAATGACATCTTGATGGCTCAACTTCAGGTGCTGGGACTTTGGGGGAAAATGGTGACTGGGCCATGGATGGCCATTGTATATGGATCTGAATGTCAAAGAAATCATCTTGATATGGTAAATCTATTTTTTAAATAGACAAGACTTAATATACTTATTTATTAAACTGATATTCTAGTTATTTCAAAATTTAATTTATTTTTAATTTAAGGCACAACAAATTAAGGCAGCTGTAAGTTATTATTCAGAAAAGTGCTGCTGAGCCAGAATATTTAATCAGCACCACATTTGATGCATTTAGATGACCTCTTATTTTAGATGACACGTTGTCTGCATTGTTAATAGTCGACAACCTGCAATTTATTAACTCAATAAATAATAAATCTAATTATTTTCTGCAGTCAAATGTTTTAAATAGACAAATGTCTACCGCTATTTATTTGAAAACGATCTTGCAGATCCAACAGAGGAACTGAAGGTCAAAGCAGCCAGTGCTCCCTGCCCACATGGCATTTGGGCTGAACATTACATTGAGGATAATAGACTCTCTAGCACGAAGAGCCCCTAATGCCAGCATTTCTTTCTGGATGGAAGGCAAAATTTCAAATGAATAAAACATTAGAATGGCTAAGCACAAAGCCCACAGATGAGCAGGATGCCATTGTTAAATTTCGATCAAAAAGAGAAATTTTCTAATAAGGACAATCAGTAAGAGAAAGAGTCAAATGGAAGCGGCCATCTGTGACCAGTTAAAGAAAAAGAGACAGAAGAGAGACATGGTACACAGATCAAGTAGGCAAGGAGACAGAAGTTTCTGCTCGAACAAAATGTCCTAATTTGATGGGCAGAAAATCTTTCTACTTTAAGTGCCTATCAAAAAATAAAGTAAAAGATCTCTTGGATTTAAATCCTAACAAAATTGAAGCGCTCGCTTTCAGCACATCTGGAATGTGGATGGACAAGATACCCTTTTCCAAGGAAGATGTGTCATGAAGTCAGCATATGGGAAAAAATCAGGATAGCCCATGGAAAATGCATGAAAATAGAAAGAGGATGCCGAAGATGTAAAACTAACTTTAGAAAGTATTTTAACAGATGCTGTTCTGAATGATTTAATTTTTTTAACTTGAATTAATTCTATGTAATGCCCTTGCATCTTTTTTCTAATCATTTCCTTTTATCATTAAATAATGATTTAGTCATAGGCTGTAAAAACACCTGTATCAATGTGAATTTTTATGAATTGCTAAGAAACGTATGATATAAAAATTTTCACTGGTGAAACATTCTACTCTTTATTGCTTTGTAAATTTGGCTCTTTCACATATCTTTTCTTATCACATGTGTGAAGTGGTTTTTCATTTAAGAATGAAATACATTTTATTTAAATCCATGATTTTATTTGGCAAAAAATTTCAGTTTTGTCAAGTGTTAAAACTTTTTAATATGACATACATAATTTAAATTGACTATTTATTGTTTGTATAATTGCATGCAGTAATCTTAATTATTTCTTAAAATTTGCTTTGTCATTCAACAATGAAATATGCACAATTATTTTTAAAGCATGCATCTTGGAGTGCTTTAATGTATCTTTTTTCTTTGTAAATTTAGTATTTTTATCCTTTAGTCTTGTAGTAATGATTTTGTTATTCATTTTTAAACCAATATGATTTTAGTTGATTTTCATTAGTGATAAATGCATGCAGCCACTTATGTTTGGTGAAAATTGTAGGCTTGTATCATTTTACTTAGTTTTTGCTGCTTTCAAATATTTTCATTTCTAAAGTCTTATACTTTTGTAATTTGTTTTTTTTTAGTTGCTGGAGCTAATATCACTTAAATATGTTTAATTGACCTTATTTTAAAAGTCAATGGGATGCTTTATCAGTGGTGAAAATTTGAGCTTGCTAGCTTAAATGGTTCAAAAGTTGTGTCAGTTTTAGTAGCCCAATCTCAAAACCCAGGCCGCAATTTTTTTGAGTTATTCATCATATTGCCTTATAATAATGATTTTGCTAGTCATTTTTAAACCAATATGATTTTAGTTGTTTTCTTTACCAGCCATCAAATGCATACAATATATATTTGGTGAAAATTGTGAGCTTGTACCATTTTTATTTAGTTTGCTGCTTTCAGTATTTTTCATTCTAAAATTGTATAGCACTTGTATTTGTTTTCTTTAAGTGCATAGACTAATATCTTAATGTGTTTCGTCTTTATTTTGCATAAGTAAATAGGATCATTTATCAGTGGTGAAGGTGAGCTACTACTAGCTTAAATGGTTCAAAAGTTATGTCAGTTTTAGTAGCCCAATCTCAAAATTCGGGCCACAATTTTCTTGACTTTTTCTATAGTAAAAAAAGGCCCTGTTTTTCGGCACAAGAAATTGAATATCTCAATAACCAAAAGACATACATACCAATAGGTATCCATTTTAAAAGCATTTTTAGGCTCTATTGATCTATGTATGATTTGACATGTTATATACATTTGAATTTTTATCAAAAGTACCTAGTTAAGTGACAGTTACTAGTTTAGTAGTTAGGTCAATAAGGCTAAAGTAAAGTAAATAAAAGGAATTTTTATGACTAAACCCAGTGAAATTAAATCTTTTTGCACTTTCTTATCTTAAACAAGTACGAATTATTATTCTTTTTTTCGTGGATGCTAATCATGACAATGAATACCGTACTATGTTATATCCATACGTGACATAATGATGCCAAGCTTAGGCTCAGAAAGCCAAGGAGTCAAGGCGAATGTTGGGAGTTATAAATAAGAAGCTATGGCTGAGCCATTATGATATGTTTTATACTAATACAATAGAAATATTCAAAGGATTGTTCTTAGCATAGTAATCAACTTAATATGTAGATCTTACCATTTTATGTAGTGTATGTATCAAGAAAATAACTAATAGAAAAAAACGTCACTTGTAGACACTTTAAAACCGTCTTTTCCTGTTGGGTTTTTTTGAAAGTTCTTTCTGAGTTCTAATGTCACTTCGGGACACGGCTCGTCTAACAAACGATAGATAAGAGTGAACTCGAGTTAAATGGTTGTTTTAAAAAAAACTGATAAAGACATAATAAACCTATATTATATCTATAATACATATATATATATATATATATATATATATATATATATATATTGTTTTCTAATAATATTGTCAATTTTCAAGTAATTCGATGGGCGGAGCCTTACTATAACTTTCGGTAAATAATGAAAGGTTTTGTTGGTTGCCTCCCCACCCCACCTCCACACACACCCAGCAACCTTCATTGATATGTTATTAATTGATTATTCTTTATACGACAAGCATACATATCGGAAGGAAGCAAACGATGTGTGAAGGCTGGTAATGTTGTTGAAGTAGCTCGGTGCGTAAAGGCTTACTAATGGACGGATAGTTGTCTTTCTTTATGTGATTAGATCCCTCAGCGCGCCGTAGAACTGGGTGTGGCTGGCTTAAGAATTATTTATGGCTGGCTAGCCGGCTTAAGCCGTGGCAGGAAAATGCCTAGCACCCTGTTGAAAGCCGGATCCCAACGATCACACTAGGTATTATCACATGGGTATCACCTAGACCCCTCAGCCGGCGTAAATGCGCCGAAAAATATACGACGCGCCTCATTAGCCGCCGTATTTCGTTCGCCAATATATTAACGTCGCATTACTTAATCTTATTGCACATGATCTTGCTGACCATATCAGCTCTGTCTTGAAAAGCTTTTCTGTTGATCCAAAATACTAGCTAGCATGATGGTGCTACAATTATGATAAAGACTACTGCAAGCGCGAGAAGTTTGACTCTTATCAACTTTACAGCACACGTATTGCACCTTAATACTACCGACAGCATCAATAAAAATGAAGATTTCAAGACCGCAATTATAGAAGACGATGCAGCATTCACAAGGATAAAGATATGATAAAGACCATGAAGAAGGCATGTCTTAAGTGTGTGAATTGCTTCTTGTAGATGATCAGCTCAGTTCATCAATAATGGATGCCTCTGAGAGCAGCACTAACGCCATCAATGACAGTCATAGACACAATGATAAGTCAGTGAAGGCATCATGTCCAACGCGTTACGGAATTCAACATTGATGATGATTCAGTCTATACTTGACTTTGATATGATGATGATGACAAAATACGAATGATCAAGCTGTCAACTCTCAACCAGCTTGACCATCGATTTCCTGTAAATGATCACGTGGCACCATCAGGTGCTTGATCCAAATTTCAAATCATTGATTCCACGGTCAGAAGCAACCACAATTCTGGAGAACGCAATGCAGTCAGCAATGGCCCGTGAGTTCATCATGTATAAAGCTGATGTATCGCATTCGCAGCTATTGAAACGAACATGTTTCTGAAGAAAGCTGATGAACTACATCTCGTTTGTTTTATTCGTGACGCCGTAGAACGTAGAACTGATGATGGATGGCTTAGAATTGTTATGTCTGGCTAGCCGGCTTAAGCCATGGCTTAGGAAAATGCCTAGCACCTAGCACCCCTGTTGAAAGCCGGATCCCAACGATCACACTAGGTATCACCGATATTTTTTTATAAGGGAGGTAACTGTCAAAATATTTATGTACTATACTTTTACTAGTCATACAAACAACAATTTTGAAATAAATAAATAATACTTTATAATTTATTGTATATAATAAGTTAGTATAAAGATTTATGTTAAAAATAATAAAAGAATAGTAAAAATTTTAATTAAATTAAGAACCAATTTAAAAAAAAATGTAAAAATACAAAAATGAGTTAGATTTCAAGTGTTATTATATTACTCGCAAAAAAATCGTTTCATTCCGCCGTCTTTAGGATGGTAGGGCAGCACAGAATATTTAGTGATCTCTCCTTCCTGGTCTGAGAGACATACCATGATCCACAGGGGATGGATCATTGGGGTTCTCTAGTCAGGAAAAAAAACCATTACTTAAGAGGGTGGTGGTACTGTGGTCAATG
>JAGDYQ010000001.1:21662344-21757788 GCA_021962125.1 Bulinus truncatus
AAAGAAACGTCTTTATAATTTTTTTTTACAGATATATGCATTACACAATTGAATTTATAAACATTTACAAAATTTACAAATATTTACTGAAAGCTAACAAACGTACTGATACATAACACGAAAATGCGCTAACACGTCCTGTGTCCAGAATGGAACAGGCTTAATTGCTTGTTTTATGTTATAAAACGATTATTATAAGCTGTTTATATTTCCATGCACAGGTTTGGAAGACACGTTTGTACCACTTGGAAATGAGCCATATAAAGGTAATTTTATGTAATTAATACTGACATACATTGAAAGATTTACGTATAAGCTACACAAACTATAGCTTAGGGCCCACACTTTCTTGAGGGGCGCCCAAAAAATTATCCGAGTGAGCATTGGTCTTATATACTTTGATATATGGCACTGACATAAACAATCTGGACTGATAAAGGGCCCTATACCTCAAATAGCTAATGGCCTTATCAAGTCTAAATACGGCCATGTGGACACATGCAGTTTTAAGAACATCTAAAGTTTGGTAAATATAATTCAACTTGGCGGACATTTGGGAACTCGCTCGGACACTAAAGATGTGCCGCCGCTCACAGGAAGTCTTGAACACAAGAACTTCCCATCCCCATTGTGAAATCAAAATATGTCTACTGTTAAATCGATCTATTAGTAAAGTTTTAAAGTAAATTAATATTTTAAAAAAACATTAAGCCCTGAAGAATAATATTCCATAGCAAGCATGACTGAATTAAATAAATAGGCAGTTATTTGTTTGTGTATGTGTGTGTGTGTGTTTCTTGATGCGTGTGTGTGTTTTTTATGTCTACATTTCCAACATCTGGTCTGTCCACAGTGCACACCTTGTTCAAACGTTCCGCCATGGTGGAAGAAATCATGGGGCCACTCAGTCGTAATGTCCGACAGGTCAACGAAAGTGTCCGGAGCTTCGGTAAGACAGCAAGAAATATTTAGCCAGCAAATCACATTGTATTTATGTATGCATATTGGACCGCTGCTAGAGAGGTAGTCTGTATTGGACCGCTGCTAGAGAGGTAGAATGCATTGGACTGCTGCTCGAGAGGTAGCCTGAAAGCTTAGCTACGAGTCTAAAGCTAAAACGTAGATTCCCCCAACCCCGTGATCAGAGACTGTCAAGTTATGTAGGCCCGTTGATGCGTTAGTTGCCTGAACAATATGTAGGCCCGTTGATGCGTTAGCTGCCTGAACAATATGTAGGCCCGTTGATGCGTTAGTTGCCTGAACAATATGTAGGCCCGTTGATGCGTTAGTTGCCTGAACAATATGTAGGCCCGTTGATGCGTTAGTTGCCTGAACAATATGTAGGCCCGTTGATGCATTAGTTGCCTGAACAATATGTAGGCCCATTGATGCGTTAGTTGCCTGAACAATATGACGCCCATTAAAAGGGTATTAGGTAACAATGATCGTGGCGTACCACGGAATATATAAACAGGGCAGGATTAACGTATAAGTTACACAAGTTATAGTTTAAATATGTAAACAGGGCAGGATTAACGTATAAGTTACACAAGTTATAGCTTAAGGCCTCCACTTGATCTGCCCCCCCCCCCCCAAAAATTTTCAGAGTGAGCAATTGTTATATATACGTAAATATTTGGCGCTGACATATATTATCTGGACTTAAAAAAGGGCCCCATATCTCAAGTAGCTTAGGGTCTTATCAAGTCTAAATCCGGCCCTGAATATAAATCATACACAAATTGCATCACTTTTTTTTTTAAAAAAAGTCCTTTATTATATGTGATTTTGTTTGTTTGTTAAATATAATGCATTGTCGTCTGCTTTTCAGAAGTGTACAAAGTCATGAGAAGCCTGCTGAGTTTACTGCGTGTCTACGTCGGACAAAGCCCGAGAATAGAAATATTTCAGTTCCAAAACTGGGACAAAACCATCATTATAGATCAATTGTTCTACACAAAGCCTAAAACTATCTGGGAGGTAATCATTCAACCTTGCTTACAAAATATTAAATAAACTCTTTCTAATGAATACGGGGGAGGGCATGCAAGAAAGAAAGAATGAATGATAAAAAAAAAAGAATTATGAAAATTATTTAATTTATTTAGAGCATATGTTACTTAAAATTATCATGAGCTCTTTTCTTTCTACCTCCCCAGGTACGGCGTGTGTTGACCGCCGCCCGTTCCCTGGGCATACGTGTGCGAGCCACTGGCGCTGGCCACAGCCGTTCACCCATGTACGTGGACGAAGGCAACATTATGATGGACGTCAGGGACTTGCAGAGGCATGACGGACCTTTCATGCAACTCAATCAAAAGGTAACATTCACTGCTGCCTCAGCTTAATCAATGCGTTCAATGTAGGTACAAACTGGCAATTTGAATAGAAATGTCGCGTGTGTCACCAGAGAGCCAGATTTTTTAATGAAGTATTGCTAACTACTCTTATTAATCACAGAGTTCACTTGAAAAAAAAAGGTCCACATTACCCGGTAACTAATAGCAATATTAGACATTTCGGGGTTATTTCACATTAATTTTAACTAGATACGTAATAATGTGAAATAATAATTTACAATAAATACGATCATTTTGCAAGTTCTGCAAATAAAACATAATAAACCGTTACTAAAAGAGCAAAAAAAAAAAAAACTGAGACCGACAGACGTCAAGTTAGGACTGAGCCGGCCAATGCATTATGGTTAAATAACCGGCGCAAAGGACAAGAGTCAAAGGTGGGGGTTCAAAGTCGTAACCTATAATATCGTACCCCCCCCCTTTCCCATCCCAGTCTATTGGAAGAATGTTCTGGTCACCACCACCACCTGAGGCTGATACGTTTTTAGCATTGCATCCGTTAACTATTATTAAGTAGAAAAGTTTTACGGCATCATTTTACGTTGAAGTAATAAATGCGCTGCTTTTACGACATCTGGAAGACCTTTTGTTTCATTGTATAAGTATTTGTCTGTCGAGATGAAGATATTAATGTGCACAGTTTCAGGTGAATAAAGTTACAGCTTTGTAACATGGAACAACAATCTTGTTGTATTCTGTAGCTTGGCGCACAGCGTGTTTCAGGTGAATAAAGTTACAAAATTCTAACAAACAACATTCTTGTTGTTTTCTATATCCGCCTAATTATTGACTATGCATGGGGTCGATGGACGCATTTAACAGAAGCTCTGGGGGGGTGGATTTGGAAGGGGTTGTAGTATATTGGTAAGGTGACTAACAAGGATGATGAAGTGACCAACTAGAGATGAACAGAAAGAGACAAACAATATACCACCAGCTCGCATCTTCCTATTAAAACAAATGATAGTTTTATTGGGGGAAGAAAGGAATGGGGGGGGGGGATTTCCACCAAACGTTTAATGCTAGTTGACAATGTGGGCTGTGATTGGGTGGGGAGGGGGTATGATGCCCTTAAACTAGTTTACGTAATAAATGGACGTGCCCAGTGCTATTTTTCTAAAAAAAAAAGGGGGGGGGGTACCGGAACTGCTATTTATGTCCGTCGAGTCATAAAGAAATAACACTGAAAATATAGAGAAGCAAACAAAAGTTTACGGGGGAGGGGGGGGGAAAGGTGCCGGAACTCCGTTTCGGTGCGTTCCGCCAGGAAAAAAAAAAGCGATGGACATGCCCCTACGCCTATTTTTTTTTTATTCAAAGGGGGCTAGACTATAAATTGTACGTCACGGATTGGCACTGTATCCTTCGGAAATTGAGGCATGCACATTAAAAATTGAAAGTGGACATAAAGGAGGACACTTTTCAAAGAAGGACAGAACTGAAAAAAACAACAACCGTGGACTGTGCTTCCCCCATAAGGAGGGCGGTTAGCCATCTTAATAGTGTGTGCGTGTCAACAGCTCGGGGAAATTATTTGTTAAATTTAAAATGTGCCGACAATTTGGGTTATTTTGTTTTTTAAAGAAACGCGATGCGTTTGAGAGTATTAATAACATCTGGAAATAGAATACGAGGTCCGCTTGAGAGCAATGCTTCTAAAACCGTGTTCGGCGCGGAACGTGGTGTGACATGAAGCTACTTGAAGTGTTCGGTGAAAGAGATTTTGTAAAAAAAATTGAAATATGTAAATCTATATATGGGCATAAGAAAATGAAAGAAATATAATGGATTTGTACCCATTCGAAAAAAATGCAAAGTTTCAATTTATCTAAGACACGACCGTAACATTGTGACATAAAGGGAAAAACCTTTTGGGGAAACAAACTTAGCATACACCGCCCATAAACAGGATACTCAAGAGGGGCGTGTGAAATACGGAGTTCGGAACGAGGCTATAGTTCAGTCAGGCCGTGGCTGGGGGAAGGGGAGGGGTATCTAAGTGAATTCTGGGAAATGCCTTATCCAGGTCCAAGAATTCGTCACTGTACGTGTGTCAAGTCATAGTGAGATAACAGTATTTATAAGTTAGAAAACAAGAACATAGCATCCGAGCAGTGGCATATGTAGGTGGGGGTGGGGTGTCATTTCTGGGCGGCTCGGAATTCGCCGCCATCCATTTGTATGCTTCAGTGTTGGTTTGTTTTATTTTTTTTGTATTTTTATTGCCAGGGTGATGGGGCGGTATTTTAAGAGGTCTCACCGGGCGCGCGACACTAACGCTAGTTACGCAACTTAATCATGGGGGGGGGGGGAGGAGGGAGGGGGGTCTAAAGGGTTTTAAGTCAAATGTAGGCAGCGATGAGAAAAAAAACATGTTATTTATTATTGAGACCGATATACGGCGAACTAACCAAAACATTCTGTTATGAGCTGTTCTTAAATATTTAGAGGGGGGCGGGGCTGAGCAGGGACTTTTACATGTGTATGGACGCCCTCGATCAAAGAACCTGGTGGGGGGCGGCAAGGGTGGAGTGTTCTCTTAGATTATGTTATAATATGAGTCATTACGTCAAACGCCCCTATTACTAGCAGTTGGGTCCTAGGCAGTAGTGTTGTTTTCGTTGACGAATACTAAAACTAAAACCTTCGTTGACGAAAATGTTGACTTTTCGTCCACGAGAACTAAAACTAAAATTAGCAGCAAGACTAAAACTAGACGAAAACTGAATTTATTACAGAAAATAAGAAATAAAAACTGAAACTAAAATATAATGTTGCTTTCGTTCACGAAAACTAAAACTAAAACCTTCGTTAACGAAAATGTTGACATTTCGTCAACGAGAACTAAAACTAAAACTAAAATTAGAAGCAAGACTAAAACTAGACGAAAACTAAAATTATTACAGAAAAAACGAAATAAAAACTGAAACTAAAATATGACCTGGGACTAAAACAACACTACTAGGCAGCAACGTGGTAAGGGTTATACCTTCCCCTTCCCCCCCCCCCCCTCCCCGATATTAGAAAGGGGACCGCCGAAGTAACGTTGTTAAATAAAGTTCAGGAAGAGGGCGCCATCACGGTTCTGCCCCAGTGTGTGACCTCCTGGATTTTCAAGTCCATAAGAACGGCTGTGACTCGGCTCGATAATAGAATTGCACAAAATGAACAACAAAAAAACAGAATGACAGCTGAGGTAGTTGGGTGTAATAAGTAGGAAACGCTGATGATTGTTCTTTATTTTTGTAAAACAGCTCTGTTGAAACACAAACCAGAATGGCAGCTGACGTAGTTGGGTGCAATAAGTAGGAAACGCTGATGATTGGCCCTGGTTGCGCCACTGTTTACTACGTTAGTGAAAGTTTATCGGAAAGTTAGCGGTTTAAACAAAAAAAAAATGTTTGCTCCCGGGCGGCCTGAAAGAAGAAATTTTTGAGAAGTAAAATACGCCCAGTCAAAGTTAAGTTTCCTTTAGCCCTCAAGGGCCATATCGAGGCAGATGAAGTGTATAATTCATTTGTTTCAGTAGCGATGGCATATTGAGGGATTGTGTGGCTAGCACAACGCCCGGTCGTCTTTACTTCCCCAAATTAAAAAGTCAGGTACTCGTTTGAAGCTGGGTGGACTTGAGGGGGACAGTTAACAAGCTTTCATCAGGATTTGCTAAATTTCCACCTTTTTCTCACCGTGAACCAAACCCTGGAAACTCGGGTTGATATTCGAGCGCTCTACACCACTCGGCCACCCGTCCCTAACAAGTAGGGACCCCATACGCCCAATGCTTTTAAGTCCGGAGGCATACCTAGGGTGGGGAAGGAGGGGTCCGAATTCCAAAGTCCCCCGGGCCCCAGCTTGAGGGGGGGCAAAATTTTTTTTTTACATTAAATAGTAAATACATTATCTTATGTCATGGTGTCGAATGTCAAAATGCAGTAGCCCACAAAGAGGCCAAGCCCCCCGGGGCCCCCAAATCCCTAGGTTCGGCACTGCTCCATACACCCTTAAATACGTCTCTGATTGGGTCTAAATAAAACGTTTCGTTTTTTTATCTGCGCAGACGAGAGAGAGGGACTACAAGACGGTGACGGCCATGACTGGGGTCTACGAGATCGAGCTGAACGATTTCTTGAAGAACAATGACGTCACAGTCCTAGCCCAGCCGCTGAACGACCAGGAGACGCTGGGCGGGATGGTGGCTGTCAGCACACATGTGAGTGTAGTTTTGTTTCCTTTTCGGGAGAACGGGACAGTCCAACTGCCTTCTGCTGAGTAGCGAAGAAGGGATTCAGAATTATTTTTAAAATATACAATTCACATTGTAGTGTTTTATAAACTTTGTCCAATAGCCTTCACGGGAGGGTGATTATTATGGTTTAAAAAAAAAAAACTATTTTTATCAATCTTATTTTAAACAAAAATTTTACTACGTCCAAGATGCTTACTCTTTTTTTATATAGGTTACGTCAGTGTTTTTCAACCTTTTTTATTCAGGGGAACCCTTTGGTGTCGTCAGATTTCTGGCGGAACCTGTATACCCTTTACGTCCCTTCATGGCCCTAAATTTTTGCTATTAAAATTTTTTTTAAATTCAATCGCGGAACCCCTGGCTGGCCCTTGCGGAACCCTTGGGTTCCGCGGAACCCCGGTTGAAAAACACTGGGTTACGTTGACGCGACCGAAATGGCGTCGTTAACGTTGCATAAAATTCACGGGATCGTTGGGGCAAGTCATGCATCCTCAAAATGAGTGTATTGATAATGTAATAAATTGATATCAGTTGATGCAGAAATAAGCAAAGTTGAAGTAAAAGTCGAAAAAGTTCTCATAAAAAGGGATTATATATATATATATATATATATATATATACATATATATATATATATATATATATATATATATATATATATATATATATATAATTTATGAATCCACGCCTTGCTAATAGACAGAGGACCGGTTTATCCAATTATGGGGGCAGTTGGCAAAAAAGCAAAAAAATCCCTGGAAAACTAATGCTTGGAAATCTATTATTTTGGTAACTTACGATATTAAAGATGGCGGATATTTAGTATTGGAAAAAAAAAAAATCGCATTTGATGGTAGATATTGCTGAAAGTAGGCTACTATGCAAGATAAAATTGCCGTATTCTTGACAGAGTCTTGCAAGGCAGAAACAGTTGAAAGAAACAGTTACGATGATACAGCTATAGCTTCCCTTCGTTTGTCTTTTTTTTTTTACTTTTTTTTTCAACACAAAAAAAAAACTAGTGCGCATCGCACAAATTGTGTGACTTAGTTTTGATTAAATGACGTCTCCACCGGGCTCAACGTACCAAGAGCCAACATGGAGCGGTGCTGTGGTGGAGATGAGGCTCATAGACTCCTTAGGTCGGCTCCGGAGGTTCACCATTGAGAGACACCCCCAGATTATGAAGGCGGCCATCTGTAACCTGGGCATGTTTGGAATAATGTACGACATCACGTTCAAGGTAAGTTGGCAATGAACAGGGCTCTGTTATACAAGTCTCATTAGAGAAAGGAAAGATGGGGGAAGGGGGACTGGGGTCAGTGGCGTAGTGAGAAGGGGGGGGAAGGGGAGACATCATGCCCCGGACGATACTCACAACAGGGCGCCAAATGATATATTTTACATATATTTTATGGTTTTCGAATGGGAGGGCGCTCAAAAGGTATTGTGCCCCGGGCGCGAGTTAAGCTCGCTACGCCACTGAGTCGGGTATGTATTTTGATACACGTATTTAATGTTTGAGAGACGGGATGGGAAATGTTTGATCATTTTTGCGTTGTTTAATATGTACGGCCCCTAATGACAAATATTAATCAAATTTTGACGGAATATTTCTTTGTGCGTTCCTATCAACCTAAACATGCCTATTTTGATGTGTAAAATGAATAAAAGTGGCCTTGTGTGGACTTTTTGGTGTGTAAAATGGCTAAAAGTGGCCTTGTGTGGACTTTTTGATGTGTAAAATGGCTAAAAGTGGCCTTGTGTGGACTTTTTGATGTGTAAAATGCAGAAGGAATGTTGCTGTATTTCTCTATGTGAAATATTTGTGAAGTAGAAATTTCAAAATTTCACTGAAAAAGCAGCAAAAAATTAAGTTAAATTAAGCGCTAGCAACCATGACTGCAAACACCCAGAATACGGTTGAAATTTGCGGGATCTGGCAAATAGACCTCTCAGCGGCGCAGTCTTAAAAACCTTGTTTTTATTTTTTAGACCATTTTCGAAAAAAAATGCTCTATTGTCCCCGTTTTGTCTGTCTGTCTGTCCGTCTGTCCGTCATCACCCTAGATCTCAACAACCATAAGTCCTAGACCCATGATGTATATATCATTTTGTAGGTCTTGGCCTACCAAGAAATGACTGTTTTCCATTTCGCGATCTGACCTCTCAGGGCCGTAAAAGGGGCCTTATAAAGTACCGTTTTTTACTATATAAGCTATATTAATAATGGACCGCCCTATATCTCAGCAACCATAAGTCCTAGACCCATGATGTATATATCATTGTGTAGGTCTTGGCCTGCCAAGTGTGCATCAAAAGTCCATTTCGCGATTTGACAACTCAGAGCCAAAATATAAGAGTTTTTTATGTACCGTTTTGCTTATATTTTAAATATAAATAATAAAAGCTAATCAAAGGAGCGTAATCATTATTTATTTTTGTAACAGTTATTCAACATGACTTACTTCCCGTACTTTATATAAACATTCAACAATTGACGGAGTTTTCGGACGATTAAATGACTACAATTTAGAATGTTTCAATTATGAGTCCTATTTCAGTGACCACAAACCACTTGTAGTTAGATTTAAGAGAAAATAATTTTGTTTTCAAATATTAAGAAACGTCCTTTTAATATCTTTTTTCAGATATATGCATTACACAATTGAATTTATAAACATTTCCAAAATTTACAAATATTTACTGAAAGATAACAAATGTACTGATACATAACATGAAAATGCGCTAACACGTCCTGTGTCCAGAATGGAAGAGGCTTAATTGCTTGTTTAAATATGAAATAGATGCCAGTCGATTCTTTTCGCAGGTATATCCTATGATCTTCGTGAAAGTCGTCAACAGCTTCCCGCCGCTGAAAGATCTATTGAAGAACAAGGATGCCCTGAAAAATCACATCAGCCAGAACTTCATGACTGAAATCTCTTGGTACCCTTTCAACCAGCTGACGGAGGAGGAAGAGAGATTCTACAACTCGACGGGGAGGGCCCCCAGCACATGGAACGTCGACAATGACCTCTTGTGGGTCAGGTAAGAAAGATAGAATGCGTGAAACTTTGAAATGGTATTCATGCGCCCCTAATTACACTTCATTCATGCAATCGACTGAAAGCTTTGTGGATTGTAAGACTTTGATGACTAGTACGAAACCAACCTCATGTGATTCATTAAAGAAATCGCTCCAAAAAAAACAACAGATATTGCAACTTAAAATGGCATTAGTGATGAGGCACGGGTAACAAGCACCATTTTGCAATATGTCCATCAAGCTTACATCCATTGAGCCTAGATTTGAGTTGTGTTTACCACAGAATATAATAAATTATACAGAATGCGCATCGTCAATTTCAATGGATTTTTTCCAAAAGCCGCCATATTGGTGTTATTTTGCTACTGGGTATCAATATTTAGGTCCTACACAACTAAAAAAGGAAATGAACACAAACGTAGGATTTTTTTTAGTCTTTTATTAGACGGCTTTTTAAATAGCGATGCACTTTCTGTATGATAATAAATGGGTATTGTGTGGGTGCTTACAGCCAGGGCCGGCCTTACGAATTGCTGGGCCCAATTTAACGGATGCTTGCAAGGGCCCTCTTCTATAATTTTTTTTTACAAAACAACCATTACTATCAATAAAAAAAAGTTAATTGCCAGGCCCTGCTTACAACCTTCACAGTGAGGCAAAGAAATCTGTAAATTATAATATAACCACAGCTTTGCCATATTCACTTCCAGAACCACAAGCCCTGTCAATGACAGTGAGCTGATTGGTAAAAACATATCCGGCACAACCTACTTGCCGTCCAATGGCTCGTTGGCTGGTGGAACTGAGACAGGCTTGCTCAAAGCAAGGGTATGTCTATACTATTAATGTTTGTGTTGTAGTTCTTTAACCATTAAACTTCAATTTGAATGTCAAATTCAACCCTTGATAGGCAATATCATCATATTTTTTTTTTAAATCTAAATAATCTTTAAAAAAAAAGATGTTTTAATCGTTTGTATATTTTGGCTTGCAGGGCTCAGTAAACCTGGCAAAGAAAGTTCCAGCAGTCAGCTATCACAAGCTGGTGGACGCTTTCCCGACAATTTTGCCACCACGCTGGGGCACTGAGACAAGCGCTGCTTTCATGCTCAATATTGACACAAGTTTTGACAGGCCGTACAGGGCACTCAATGTAAGGCTTCTCAATAGCACAGTATGGATAATTTGTACACATTTGTATGCCTTGACTTTTCCAATCCATAATTACATCAGGGCTTGTCCCGTGTTTACATCAACAAAATTGACCAGAAAGGGGGGGGGAGAGGTTTTTAAAAAGTTTGACAGCAGCTGTTGATATAGAGTGTGGGGAGGGGGGGGTCGGGGTCACCAAAACTTTGACAGTGATGTCGACAATGTGCAAAAATTTGTTGCCGTAATTAATGGACAACCCCTTTACACATCCTAACCTTGTCTAACTTAAAAGATTTTACAAGTTTGTTTGACACCTGGGCTGTTTGACTTGATTTATAGTATCATGTGGCTGTATTACTGAATCGCGATTTATTAATTTTGGTTTCAGTACCTAGTGAACATGATAGAACAACAAATCAAATTAAATGCTTCTACGCCGATCAACGCACTGTTGCCAAGGTGGTTCAAAAATCAGAATTGCTACCTTTGTCCTGGCAACGAGGAGATAACTTCTCCAGACGACTCCGGAAAAACTCTAGTAGTTGATTTTCTGGCTCCACCAACCCAAAACGGATTTTACCCGGCAGCTGCTTCAGTAAGTGAACTTGTTTTAAATATATTTTTTTATTACTCAATTGGGTCGATAGGTATATTTGGGGTGGGAGCGTGGGGGTAGACTTATTCTTTAAAAACATGAGTCAAAGATGAATGATTTAAAATTTATATTTTTCAACAGTTTGTTAATCAGTTTAAAAATGAAAAACTGCGACCTCACTGGGCCAAGAGGCATGATAACATTCCAGGCATAATTGACGTCATTAAAAATGTCTATGGGGATCTTCTAGCTGGTTTCCAGACACAGAAGAGGCTTGCAGATGTTGACAGATGTGACATGTTCATGAATTCCTATTTATTGGCCATATTCGGACGCAGTCAGAACTGTCGTTTGGAGTAATTAATGAGTGACGCAATTTAATTTGTTTATATGTAGGATGCATCTTTGTTTATATTCAGCATATAATAACAGATGTATGTAGGCTATATGTAGGTAATGTGCACAATTGATTATCCTCTGGGTTAATTACACACCAAATGACTATGACAAGTACAAACAAAATGAAGCTGGCTTGAGGTTTAAAAAATTATATGACGACATGGAACTAAATATCAGGATAAATAAAATGTGCCCAATGTTAATGAAACCAGAAGGGGAGGGGCATTCTGCCCCAGACAGCAATTAGTTTGCCAACAATGGGCAGCATTTACCGTATTTTTTGGACCATAAGACGCACATTTTTTCCTCCAGAAATGAGGGGGAAAAGTTGCTGCGTCTTATGGTCCAAATGTAGAAAAAAAAGGTTAGTGTGTTTTACAGTATATAAAATTCATAATTCGTATTTTTGTCTTTTGCTGACTTTATTTGTTAATAATGGTTCCAAATGCTGCTGTTCACTTTACAGCATTGATTACATTTATTTATGACTGTGTTGTTGGTTTTCAATGCACATAAAGTATTTTATTTGTTTCAAAATCTTAATAAAAATCTTTCAAAATATTTTTTTTCTGCATTTCTCTTCTCTAAAAACTGGTGCGCCTTATGGTCCGATGCGTCTTATGGTCCGAAAAATACGGTAATAACTTTAGGGTATTTGTTTTGGGAAACTGGAAATGGGGGGATATATTTTAGACTCCTCCTTAAGAGCCACTTACAACAGATACGCTACTGGATGTAATAACAGTGAAGACTAGAGGGGAAACCATAAAAACAATAGACAAGAAACTCATTGGACATACAGGTAGAAATATATTCAAGGTCAAAAGTTCTAAGCTCAGTAACCTGAGCAATATTATAAAGTAGGGTACCCTTGAGGGAGTGCGGAAAAGGCCATCCTAGAAAGAATTGGATTGCAACACTTAGTAATCAATACAGGGCCTTTAATCAAAGTCATGCTACAGAGAGAGAGGAATGGAGATACCTTTACCACAACAGTGTCCCTAGAGCCCGCCCCCCCCCCCCCATGACAAAAATTGTTTAAGGGACAATTGACGATAGTTTAAACCTCTGAAAAGTTCAGCCAGTTTGTCCATTTATGTCCATGGTATCAATGAAGCGTCTGCCTTGAAGTAATGCGCCAAATGTATCATAAGCTGGTTATTGTACTTTAAATAAGAATTGCAGAAACCCATGTGTAGTTGTGTGTGTATCTTTAAATTGTAAGTGTGTATATATTTAGATTATAATGATTACAAAGATGAGTACAAGCTTCCTAAGTTTACAAGTTTACATGTTTGTATTTGAAGACATATCAATATATTTTTCTTCTTTATTGTAACCAGACAGACTTTATGTATTTGTAGAGTTATCATTTCATTTTTGAGAATATATTGTAGTTTGTTTTGTATTACATAGATTTGAATTATTAAAACAAAAAATTGGATAGATATTTTTTTTTGTTCTGTTAATATTTAATGATTCACTTTTTTAATGATGGTTGTATTATTTTAAATTATAAATTGTTTTAAATAAAAAAAACAACTGCTGTTCTAGCTTAAACCTATCAATAGCTTTTCTTCACATTTGTATTGTTTCATTAAAACTTGCTGTGATTTGACACAAACAAAACAGACAAAATAATTAGATAAATACAAATTTAAAGATTCTTTATAATAGAAGCTTTATTTTACATCATACAGATGGTGAAATATTTTTTTTTTTTTTAAATTTGATTATGAAAATGAGATATTCAAAATGCCCAACATCATGACAGGGGAGGTAAGAATGAAAGTGAAAAAGAAGCATAACCAAAGTTTGAACAGACGTAAATTTTATCACTGCTGCCTGTTGCAGTTAGAACCTAAAAATGAAATTTATAAAAAAAAAAAAAGAAATTGAATCCAACTTATCAAAAGAAATGAAATTATTTTTTTAATTTAATTATTTTAAAATCTCATAAGAAAGAAATGAATTTCTTTAAAGAGCAATTCACTTTTGACAGAATTTATCCTAATATATAGTTTTGAAATCTTGAAAGAATTAGGAGACTTATAAATTTATGTTGTTGTTGTTTTTTTTAACTGACAGTATAGTTGAGTAGTAAAGAAAAATGCATTCACACAGACATAATCTGACTTTGCCGGTTTTAATTCTGTATATGAGTACATATTTAGCACTAAATCGTTTAATTCTTAAAAAACAGCAATAAATTTGTGAGATACATGTTTAATGGGAGAATAAAAAATTAGCATAAAAAATAGACTCAAATATATATGATAAATGATTGCCGCCCTATGGTCATTAACCATTAACTTCCAGCAGGTTTCTGAAAATTATGTTCAGTACTTCAAAAGAAGAAGGTGATAGTACATATTGACTAAACTGAAGTAACTTATTTCAACGCTCACTAATTTAGCCATTACTTTCCCTAAAAAAACTCTCTCATACCATGATTTCATAAATAAATGGAGTGTAAATCTCTGAAGTACTTAGTAACTGGAAGTAAAAGATGTGACCACCATTGAATTTGAATTTCTAAATTTTTGCACCAACTAAATCAACTCCCTGATTAGATTGATTGATATAATGGCAAGTATAAAATGTTCTTTGATTCTTGTTCTTTTTTTTTTTTTTTAACAATTCTGGATTTTATTATGACTACCAAATGTTTCATAGTCAATTATTTTTTATTTTTTACACTAACTACATACAGCCGAAGATTCAGGAGGAATCACTATAAAAATTAAACCTTACCTTATTGGATTTGCTGTTCTGGTTTATGTCAATGCAAAAGATGGATGATGGGTTGACTGGAACAGCCATCTTGTGCTCACCAGTAATTGACCAATGGTTGAGGTTGCAGCTACTACCAGCTGACAAAATCTGTGGATGGTGGCATTTTAATGTACAGATTTGATAGCTGAAGACAATGATATAAAACAATAATGACCTTTGTACTAAAGATAAAATTCAGTACTAAATCGAAACAAGGGAAAAATTTAAAAACCTTGTCCTCGTAGAGCAGAGCAGCGTTCTGTGCCACTCCAGGTGTGTCATATGTTGTAGTTGGGGTGAGGGTCTTCATATGCCAGGTGGCTAAGGTTGGGTCTCCTCCAAGAAACTGGGGCAGTTAGGCTATATGGTGGAGCAGAAATTAAAAAAAAAATGTATATTGCTGTACCTACAGGCTACAACTGATCATAAGATGACATACAAAGTTGTATATAAATATTTTTTTAGAAGAAATTTAGAAGAAAAAAAGACAAAAAATGTGTTCTTCAACTAATGATACAAAACATTTCTGCTGTCATTAATTACCGATTAGAAATCTTTTTAGCTCATTTGTGAGACTATATTCTTACTTTGTTAATTTAAAGTAATTTTTCAAGTTTGATTGTCTTATTTAAAAAAAAAAAAAAATAACTGACCAGCCAATAATTGTCTTCATCAACAGTCAGGCACCGTAGCCATTTTCCTATGTGAAGCCTTGCACACATTTCATTTTCAAAAGGTTTGACGATGTGAGAAGCTTCCTTCATTCTGACATCTGAGCAATCCACAAGGAAAGAACAAGATAAAAGAAAAAATTGAACCTCACTATTTTATTTGACTTTAAATTATGAAAACTGTATGAAAGCCACAATGTCTTTCATAAAGCTTAACAAGAGATTCAACTATGCTGGTTGTGGGTGTAAAATGAATGTATTGCGCATATTTCAAGTGCCTACACTCTGCATACTAAGCCAACTGGAGGACCAATTTAACTCCATGTAATTTAAATTTGAGGACTAATTTAACTCCATGTAATTTAAATTTGAGGACCAATTTAACTCCATGTAATTTAAATTTGAGGACTAATTTAACTCCATGTAATTTAAATTTGAGGACTAATATAACTCCATGTAATTTAAATTTGAGGACCAATTTAACTCCATGTAATTTAAATTTGAGGACTAATTTAACTCCATGTAATTTAAATTTGAGGACTAATTTAACTCCATGTAATTTAAATTTGAGGACTAATTTAACTCCATGTAATTTAAATTTGAGGACTAATTTAACTCCATGTAATTTAAATTTAGTGCAAATCAAAAATCTTATCACATGTATTAATTTCAAATAAGAGATAATATAGATAGAGTATATCGAGATTTCCTATTAATAAAAAAATGCAATACTTACCCCATACAACTGCAGTGCCATCTTCTGATGCAGGAATTAAACTTTTACCATTATCTTTTAAGGCGATGGAATGGATGTAATCTGAATGACCATTCATTGAGTCCTAATAATACAAATTTGTTCTCACTTTAGTCAAAGCAAATGTTTGTAAAAATCCATTTATACTTTTAAGCATTACCAATTTTAATTTTTCTCATATCAGGCTTTAAATTATTTTAGGAAAAAAAAACGATAAATACGAAAATTATTACAAACAAATTTTCCATTAAATTAGTCAAAGTAAATGTCTTTGAAACTCTATAAATGCATTTAAACATTATCAAATTTTGATTTTCTCAAGTAATAAAGTAAAGCTCCTTTAGCGTTATTGGCCATAGGGGCAGATGAAGTGTAGAATTCATCTTTTTCTGTAGCCACAGCACAGTGGCGTCACTAGGGGGTGCGGGGGGTGCGGACCGCACCGGGTGACACCCTCACGAGGGGTGACACTGCATACTTTTTATTATTAATTATTTGAACGCACTGGCTCCGTATACGTCTAAGATGAACTCTTATGATTTAAAGTTATTTTCTTTTCGCGGGAAATTGCATAATCAAGCAATTTTTTCTGATTATATATTAAAATTGTAGCTTAGTTTCTGTGGCGCGCTGGCAGAGCGGGGTTAATCGTTTGGCCGTGACCTATTTGTGGCTAACTATATGCGGGTTCCATTCCTCTCAGAGACATATATCATTTTTTTCAGATTTTTTTTTTCAGGATTAGGGTTAGGGATAGGGTGTGGAGCAATATCTATTGATGGTCCCCGAAAAAAAATATATCTCCCATTATTAACAATAAATGACATCATCAACGTCTGCAGTAAATAAGAGTTCTCATTCATTCTGATTACTGACGTCATCAAAGTTTGCTAGACGTATCCCGAAAAAAAAATACGTAGTACGTCTTAGGCGTATCCGGAGCCAGTGCGTTATTTTAATGAAATCATTGGTATACTTACACTGACCTATAGATATCAATTATCGCTAAAATCCTGACCCCAGAAACGGAAAAAAAATAATAAAGTCGAGCATGCGCACATATATACGGTCTCTGGAAAAAAAATATGGAGACCGGGGTGTCATGAGAGGGGTGACACCATGAGTTACCGCACCGGGTGACACCAACCCTAGTGACGCCACTGCCACAGCATATGAAGAAATTATGTGGTTAGCACAATGTCCTGCCGCTGGGTGGATTAACACCAAATTTCACTATAAAAAATTCCTTTGGATCTCACCGAGGATCGAACCAGGGACTTTCGGGTCAACAGTTGAGCGCTCTTCACCACTCCACCATCCTTCCACCCTTCTCATGTAATACTTTTAAATATTTTAGAAGGAAAAAAAGCAACAAATCTACAAAAATAATCAGAATTTTTTTTTCTGCTGAGTAGTAGAATAAAGCAAGATGTAAAAGTAAAGAGTTTACTCACCAGATAAGTTCCATTTTCAATGTCCCAGGAGTGAATGAGATGGTCACCGGCACCAGCATAGAGGATCATGTTACTCTAAGGCGTGCACAAATGAATGAAAACAGTGCGAATATTTATGCCAGACTCTAAACACATCATTGAAATAAAAAACACTAAAAAAAATTTTTTTTTAAATATAACTGTTGTTGTTATCTTCTAAATTTTTTTTGATAAATTTTAAATTTAAAAAAAAAGAAAAATTGGGTTCAGATTTTAAGCCAAAATAAGCAAAACAATGGTTATGGTCTAGGCAAGATATGAACCAAGTTTAGGAAAGCTTCACTTTTGTCAAAAATGTCTTCTATTGGTACACATATAGACCACAGTGGAATTTGATTAAGGCAGTCAGTTACAAAGTCAGTGTCTCTTGTTTTGAGTCCTTACAACCACATTATTAAATTTTCAATGTCCACAAAGTTTTATGAGGAACTTATATATTGCTAAGAGTTGTTATGGTACAAATAATATACCACACCTAGTTGAAAAAACCTATTCCGGCTGTCTCTGACCAGTAAGACTTCTAAGTCAGAACCAAGGATCAATCATCGGAAATTCTACTATTTCCCTATTCTAAGATAGATTTATACAAAATTTTCAGATGGTAATTTTTTTATTTTTTGTTTGTATAATAAAAATGTTTTTTTACTTACATTGTCCTTGTGTATCACACAGGAATTAATTTCTGCATGTGAAAATACTCCTCTGGAAATAGAATCACTAATTTTTTTTTAATCTGCTCAGGTCTACATCATGAACATATTTTGTAAATGAGCATTATAGATCAGTGCTTCCCTTAAAAGTTTTTTTTTTTTTCATGTTAGGTTAATAAATATAAACATAAAGGCTATCAATAACACCCTAGACCAGTTTTTGTAATGACCTTCTCTCATCCCACTATAGCTATTAGTGCAATGACCCTGGAGACACCACAGGAGAAATAGAGGGAATTTTAACGAGACCTGAAAAATGCTGCTCTCACTGCAGCTCGAACCCCAGACCCTAAGGTCGTAAGTTGAATACTTCACACCGCACATCTATCTGATCAGCGAGCCACCATGGGCTCTTAAGCAATGATCTATATTTCCCATAAAGGTTGACTAAGTCACCATTTTAAAAAAAACTTGAAATAATAATATGCAGGAAACAAAATACTTACTTTTTGGGTATGGACAGACTCCAGGCAACCTTGGGGTTCTGAAATGAAAATCATGTAATAACTTAGTGAGTAGAATTTTCTTTTGAAAAAAATAATAATCTATAATACAAATTTTACATCATATGTTCCGGTTTCCGTCTGTCATTCAACATGGCGGCATAAACAATTCATCCAAGATGGCAGAAACATTTACTGTTTTCTTCTTAACATGCATGATCCGGCTACCAACTGGCCAGCCGAGTAAGAATTGTCTTAACATGGCTGCCAGAAATGACTTTAGACCAGCCATATGTTTAGTGCCGAGGTGACAAAACACCGCACACTAACATACGGCTGGTAAGATCGTGAATGCCAAACGGCAATCACAATGTTATACTGTTTTCGACCGCCTCAAACTTTAACAAGATCAATAAAGCGATCTTAGGAGAGGTACCACAAAATCATATCATGCCAAAATATTCTGTGATACTCTCCGAAACAAATCTTGATGCGAATTGTTGTTCCATAGGTCTATGTATCGTAATAAATTTATGGTGTTAAATTTGTTATTAAATGATAAGCTATCATAAAAGAAATATTTACAGAAATCGTTCAAATAATATTCTGTGTTATATTCCACAATCTCAATTTTAAACCAAAATTATGGATACCTAAATATAATGTAATATTTATATTGTTTAAATTGTTATTATTTCTAAAATAGGTCTATGTCTAGTGTACAATTATTTCCCTTTATTACTAACCTAAAATACGTCACTTTTTTTTCATTTTTTGACTATTACGTCACATGAATGAATTGAATAAGGGTTGAGATTGAGTAGCGCTGTACACAACGTTTACAATGCAAACTAACCCATTTATGATGGGGGCTTCACACATAGGGTGTATGGAGGGGCCCAGTTTGAGGAGGGCCCTAAAAATATTTTTTAAACTAAATATTAAGTACATTATCTCATGTCAAAATGTAGTGGCTCCCGAAGATGCCTAAAATCCCTTGGTTCGGCATTGGCTTCACAGAACTATAATGTTGAAAGCTTTGATATGTCTTTCTTTTTTAAGAGGCCTAATGTTTTCTGAGTCTGCGGCCTCAACTGCATTGATGGAATACTATGTTTTAAATTGAAGGTCAGCTAAAAGCTACACAACGATTCTTTCTTCTCGGGACCAAGCGTCAAAAAATTATCTCATGTCAAAATGCAGGGGCAGCCCCCAAAGAGGCCAAGCCCACCGGGCCCCTAAATCCCTAGGTTCTGCACTGCCGGGTCGGCAATTTTTCTTAGTTAATTGTACTATGCTACGATGTGTATAACAGTAAATAAACCACCTGTTAAACATGTAGCGTTTTGCTTAACACAAGCACTCACTCACGTCTCTCTTTTTTTTAAAAATACGCCATGTTGAACATCATAAAACATTAAATGAATAATTGTCCATTAAAATATTATAAAGGAATATGATTTTAAGAGTTGTTGTTTATGTTTAGCTATAGTGAGGATTATTTTCTTTGGGAAAAACTATTTAACATATGAACTTTATTTGATGTATTATTAGGTGTCCCTATTCTCAAATGTATTTTGGCTACAATAATCTGTTCATGTCCTTGGGGCCACTGCAAGTATATAGACTGATTGTTAACGCGCTGAAATATATATCACCATTTTCAACCCCAACTGTGTGCCTACTCGCCGGCCCGGGTACCGGGCCTTTGATAACTAGTTAGTAATGCAAAAAATATTTCAGCTGGAAAAAAAATTATGATGTTTATCTTTTTATGCATTTGTTGTACCCAAAAATCATCGTATCATGAAATTGAAATGGCATAAGAAATTTTAAACCTTCTTTTTTAACAAACATTTCAATTCACTGTGATGCATTAAATTTAAGAAAATTGGTCATATCTCATATAGCAATAACATTAATTTTTATTGAAAAAGATAATAAAATACAATAAAAATATTTTTAAACAGTTTTTTGAATAAATAACTTAATGAATGAAAAATATTAATGCTGCTGGAAGATCTCAAGATATTTACACATACAATCTGACTCGTGCCACACATATTAAGGTAATTAAAACAAAAAAAAAAAAGCTTACTTTGGCTATGACATCTGCCCATTTGTACACCTGAATGTCTCTTTCACCAGCGCTGTAGGATTTTACAAGTTAGCATTATTATTAATTATTTGTATTTTTTTTAATTATAAAAAGTAAACCATTTTCCTTGATTTATTTATGTGCAATTTTAATAAAAGGTTTATGTAAAAATAAAAAAATGAATGTTGAAAAAAAATCTTGCTACCATACTTTTCTTTTAATATCCTGGCAAAATAAATTTGTAAAGATAATTTAAGTCAATGTGGTTACAATCTGAGACATATGCTATTGAACTTTGGCTAGGAACAAAGTCAAACTTTTCCTTTACTCACTATATTAAAAATGTATCAGTGCTGCACAGAGAATAAATGCCTCCATTGTCATAGACTGTAATTCAGATAAATAACAATATTACAATGCGGTTTCAAAAGTGGTTAATTATAAAAATAAATTCCAATCTTAGATAAACATGTTTTTTTCCTAACGGGTAATAATGTAATAATTACCATGAAATGTAAAAATAGGACATTTAGCTTCATCTGAAACATCTGGAGACAGAGCTGCATTCAGACTAAAAGAAAACAGCAAAAAAATATTTTTAAAATATTTAAAAACCCAGTGAAAAAGGGAAATATAATATGGTAAATATATACGAAGGTAATAAACAGAATTAGCAAGTTTTCAAAATACCACTGAGGCTAGTAATGTTAGAAAAAGTCATGCTTGTTACTGATAATTCCATGAATAATTTTAAAAAATGTATTAGTTGTATTATAAGGCATTTACGCACAAATGTCAAAAATATTTTTGAATTATGTAAAATATTCCACAATGAAAAGGGAAAGTTCCCTTAGCCTTCAAGGCCTTTGGAGAAGATGAACTACATCTATTTCTATAGTAGGTACTTTGATAAAAATTCAAAATTGTTATATCAAACTAAAACCAGTATAGATGGATAGATCTTGTTGAGCACATTCCAACAATACATCATTTATGATTATATCTTAATTAGAAGCAAAGTTATGATTTTTTAGGGACTTTTTTTTTTACTATATATATAGGCTATATAAGAAAACTTGTGACCGAAATTTTCAAAATTTTACTTTAAATTATCATAATTTAAAGGCTTTTCATTATATTAAGTTAAAAATTTCACCATAGCTTCATTAACAAATGTAGATATTAATGGTAGGGACAGATAATAAATAAACTTTGACATGTTGACATAAAAAGAATTCGTTGCAACATGTCGTAATACATTAAAATTTGAAGTTGATAGACGACATATTTTATAACTTAAAAACTATTAAAGCTAGAAGCACTATCTTTTGTAACATTACAGTTTGATACATGTACTTCATTTTAAATACAAAAAGTTAATTATAGTAGGCATATTTTTCAAGTGAAAAATTTTTAAAGCAATATATTTTACACAAAATACTAACTTTAAAAGACGTCAAATGTCATAACGTGAAAACTATCTAAGTTAGAAGCACCATCTTTTGTAATAGCACAGTATGATACATATACTTAATTTTGGATGCAACAAAATAATTTTAGTAGGCATGTTTTACAAATTAAAAAATTTTAATCAAATAAATTATGTGAAAAATCTCCAGTTGGCAGATATGAAATGTTATAATTTGAAAACTATCCAAGTTAGAAGCACCAAGTATAACTTATTTGAAAGCATATATAATGCTTTCTAATAGGCACTTGATAAAATAAACTACTCAAAGGTAAGACCTGTGTTAATTGACAAAAACAAATTTCGTATTCTGTTTTTTCATTGGAAAAAATCATGTGTGGCTAAAAGGCCTTAATCGCAGAAGCTTGCTTCACCGAGGATAATGTCAGCAATCATAGCGAAAAATGACCAACATGTTTCATCTTCCTCTCCTACATAATGTATCCAAATAGTGTCATTTTGAATTTGAGTGATTGTGCCAATGAACACCTCATCTGGACAGTTCTGTTGTATTTTGATATCACGTAATAGAGCCATGTCTGAGGAAAACATGCCATATAATGTTAAAGTATAGCATGTAAAATATTAATTCCAGTTATGCTTAATTAACCTCTACACTAATAGACACAATTTCTCACCACCCCCATCCCTAACCCCGTGACATAAAGCTGACACTGTACACTTCGGCACTACCCCCCCCCCCACAGACACACAACTCACACACAATAGTAGTTCTTACACTACACTATATCTTGTCAGATTCTGCTTTTTTTCCCCTCTAAGCTATGCTTTGTTAATCACGCGGGAATTGAATGAAAATCACACGTGTTTCCCGACCTAAAACTAGTGAAAGTCGGCGTAAAATAGCACCTTCCAATGCATGCTTTATGGTGCGATTGTAGAGTAAGGTTACACAGATTTGTGGACTGTGTGAAAGTCTCTTATCAAAGACGACAGACAGCAGAACACGTGCCCTTTCTCGAAATTACCCTATTACATAATATCACGCGAGCAGAGACCTGGCTCGGTGAATCTAGAATCGCGCCGGTCATAAAAATTCCCTAGTTTAACATCTCTAATTTTTTTTCTTTTAAGTTACCTGTATCGCCAACAGTAAAAAGAAAAAAAAACAACACGTGTCAAAATGGCTACTTTTGATGTACGCTTTTAGTAAGGTTACATATTTGTGGTGTGTGTGAATCTCTGCTTTCAAGGAAAAAAAAAAGAAACCAGAACACGTGTGTTAAGAATGTCTTTGTTTCAATCGGTCCGGCCATAAAATTATTACTTTACATCAGGACAGATTTTTTTGTAGCGAGTACTGACTATACTATTCTTTGATTATAGAGAATGTGGCGAAAATCACACGTTTTTCCCAACCGAAGCGGTAACTTTTGATGTACCGAGGTACATTGTGCTATGGTAGTGTAATCGGTAAATGCCTGAAACATTTTCGCAATTAACCTATTATGTTATCAGAATCAGCGTGTCATGAATTTCTTTGTATCTGTCTTGTCATAAAAGTTGATAGTCAAGAAGATTAACATGCTTGTACAGTCCTACAAGCAGCCCCATAGCGTGAAAATTCTACATGAGGTGTCAGGCAATAGCAGGGGGGGCAGGTAATACATTTTACTAAGTAGAACAAATAAGCAGGGGAGCAGACAAAACGCGCGGGGGAGTGGCCTGCCCCCCCCCCCCGCACGCTACGGGCCTGCCTACAAGTAGACTTAGAGAGGCAACACATTGACAAATTTTAAGTCAAGATTTAAAAACTGTGTAGTTTATAATATTAATACTAACTATTTATAATTAATACTGTTGCATACGGACGACGGAACAAAAGAAACAGATACACTAACACTTCAAAACTAAATCAAAAAGCACTTTAAAATATTATTGGATTGTTTTTTTTTTCGGCCGAAAAAATAGAAAAACATTTATATGACGTCATTGAATTTGGCTTTCTACGGTTTCTTCCGCCTTCCTCCCAAGCCAAGTCACTTAGTAACCAGCGTGTCATTTACCACTTCCGGTTCAAAGTGCATGAAACGTAAACAGACAAAACGATGTTTTTAGTCACTATTTTACTTAATATCTTAAAAATGCATCAGCGAATGTACTTTATACCTGATTAGTCTTGTAAAGGGATTAAATGAAAAGAAAATGAAGTATAGTTTGTGAGCGACACGAGCTTAATTTATTTTAAAATAATAAAAAATCGGCTGGGTTACTACATAATCTATGTTACACATACACTTTAACTTTATAACAGCATAACTTTCTTACGCACCGATCAATTTTATCGGACATAACTTTCTTACGCATCGATCAATTTTATCGGAAATTCACACACACATACGTTAAATAAAGTAGAATCTCGAAGTGTAATTATTTTTTGCGACACATACGTAATAAGAAAGTTATAAAAAAAAATAACTTACCTCTTTATTCCAATTGGTAGAAATGTAAAATAAATGCACAGAAATAAAAAATACGCACAATGCCGGTATAAATTAACCTTTTTTTCAAAAAAGAAAATTGGCACTGTTAGACACCGTTTAGTGTAAATCCAAAGAACTATTATCTAAGACTATCACTTTCCGGGATCGCTATAAAAACCGGCACAGGTTTTCGGCTATTTCCGGTACCCCACAAAAATGCGTCGGAAGTGGACTTATCGAAGTACCTATCTATAGCCACTGTATAAGGATTGTGTGGCAAGCCCAATGCCCAGCCGCCTTTACTTCACCAACTCATCAGGTATCCATTTGAAGCTGGGTGGACTTTGAATTAACTTCCACCAGTGACTGGAAAAAATCTCTTGCTTCTCATCAAGGATTTAACTTGAGACCATCAGGTTGACAGTTGATCAACCTACACAACTCAAACATCCATACCCCCTGAAATGAAAAACAATCTTAATGATTATTTAACAAATTACCTGAAAACAGCGATGTCTCCAAATTTGTTGGCTGCCACAATGTATTTACCACAAGGAGAGAATTTTTCTAGCATACGCAACATTGTGAAGCAAATACAGCAGCGCCTGTCTGGACTAGAGCATTGAGAATATTTAAAAAATATCACAGTTTTAAAACTAAAAACACAAAATATACTGCCAACTTAGAGCTAACTATATGAACAAGTTTTAAGAATCACACAAGAATTATTTCTTCTATGAGTTTAACATTCAAGGGAGATCCTCTATTTAATAACAAAAAGAAGATCATTATGTTATGAAGGATTTTACATGGAAAATCAGAACTACGAGGGATAGCCTATGCCTTTAATTTATTAGTAGAACTAATAATTTTTTTTTGCTATATTGGCTATAAACCGAAATATTAATATGTCAAAATAATATAAGTTTAGTTAACAAACAGACAAATATTATTGAGAAAGTATTTTTAAAATTGCAACAATAGTTGTAAACATGATAACTATGTATTTCTCCCTCTTTCCCACTGAGCTGTGCGAAAGCTCATGTTGGATGTCTCGTGACCGTATTCATCTTCTTTGTTTGAGTACACATCCAGCCACATTGAAAAATATGACCTAATTTATGAAACCCAAGAAACTTCACACCAAGAAAATCTAGGCAACCTATGATAACTGGAATCCCAATTTCGCTGTTAAGTAGATTAAAAAAAACGATTTTCAAATATAACCCTCACACAGGGGGCCAAAAAGTAGGTTTACAGTTATCAAGTAGACTATTTATTTGAAAACTCGACATATGCATAAACAATTTAATATCTGTTACTTTTCATTCATACTCTGAGACAGAGGAATGTTTTATATTGGTATGGCTAAGTAAATAACTTCAACTTCCTTATATATATACTAGTTGCAAGTACCCGGCTTTGCCCGGGTTTAAAATAAGGTTTTCTGTTTACCTTTTGTTTTCTCCCTACCCCCTCTCTCCCTCCCTCCTTACCCCCTCTCTCCCTTTCTCTTTCCCTCCCTCCCTTTCCTTCCCTCCATAAGTCTCCCATCTCCCTCCCTATCTCCCTCCCTCCTTCTCTCACCCCGTCCCTATCTCTCTACCTTCCTCCTCCCCCCTCTCTCCCTCCCTGCCCCCTCTCTCTTTATCTCTTTCTCCCTCCCCTCTGTCTCCCTCTCTACTCCCTCCCTTCCTTTCTCTTTCCTTCCCTCCCTTTCTCTCTCCCTCCCTCCCCCTTTATCTCCCTCCATACCACATCTCTCCCTCCCTTCCTCCTTCTCTCCCCCTCCCCTTCCTCCCCTGCCCCTCCTTCCCCCCTCTCTCTTTATCTCTCCCCCTCTCTCCCTCCCCTTCCTCCCTCCTTCCCTGTCCCCTCTCTCTTTATCTCTCTTCCCCCTCCCTCTCTCTGTACAATTAAACGTCAAATTACGCTTCTTAAATAAACAGAAAACCTTATTTTAAACCCGGGCAAATCCGGGTCCTTGCAGCATGAAAAAAAAAACAACAACAATATTTTTTTTCCGTCCCTAACCCTTTCTTCTCCGTCCGTTCAATTACACATTCACTTGGTGCGCGAATACAGGGAATTCCCTGTGCATTGATATCATCATCAGGAAATGACGTCACAGAGGATTTTTATTTATAGTGAAGGCGATCCCATACCGTGAATACTTTAATATAGTAAAATACTAAAAATATTAATTACAATTAAACTACCCATTGAGATAGTATTAATAATGTTAATAATGTCACAGAAACATTTTAATTAACGTATTTCGGTTTATTAAAGTGCACCTTTAATTTCAATCTTCTGAATACATAAAACGATAGGTAAATAGATACGACTATTGATTTCACCATGTTTACAATTGGAGTTTCCGGAAGTTACCCCTCTTTTAAAAATATATTATCAGGAAATTAAAAATGTATCATCGGAAAATGACATGGCGTTCCTATTATCGATAATATTTTAAAGTACTAAAATAATTAATTACAATTAAACTACCCATTGAGATGTAACGAAACCTGTCCTATAACCTTCCTCATGTAATTATGTGTATGTGTAACAAATTTCACATTATTTGATTATCTGGATCTTGAGTTATAAGGGAACAGACAGACAGACAGACAGACAGACAACAAATGCCTCTTATAAGTATACTAGTTGCAAGTACCCGGCTTTGCCCGGGTTTAAAATAAGGTTTTCTGTTTACCTTCTGTTTTCTCCCTATCCCCTCTCTCCCTTCCTCTCTCTCTCCCTCCCTCCCTCTCCCTCCCTTTCCCTCCCTTTCCCTCCCTCCCTCTCTCTCCCATTTCTCTCCCTCCCACCCTCCCTATCCCATCTCCCCTCTCCCCCTCCTTCTCTCCCCCCTGTCCATCCCCCTCCCTCTCTCTCTCCCCCTTCCTCCTTCCCTCTCTCCCTACCTGCCCCCTCTCTCTCTTTATCTCTCCCTCCCATTTCTCCCATCCTCTCTCTCCCTCTCTCCTTCCCTCCCCTCTCTCTCCCTCCCTTCTTTCTCCCTCCCTCCCCTCTCCACCTCTCTCCCTCTTCCTGCCTCTCTCCCACCCTCTCTCCCACCCCCTCACTCTTTATCTTTCTCCCTCCCTCTCTCCCATCCTCTCTCTCTCCCTCTCTCCCATCCTCTCTCTCCCTCCATCCCCTCTCTCCCTCGCTACCCCCTCTCTCCCTCCCTTCCTTTCTCTTTCCTTCCCTCCCTTTCTCTCTCATCTCCCTCTCTCTCCCTCCCTCTCCCATCTCCCTCTCTTCCCCTCCTTCTCTCCCCCTGTCCACCCCTTCCCTCTCTCTCCCCTCCCTCCCTCCCTCCTACCCTCCTTTCCTCTCTCTCCCCCCTGCCCCCCCTCTCTCTCTTTATCTCTCACTCCCTCCCATTTCTCCCATCCTCTCTCCCTCCCTACCCCCTCTCTCCCTCCCTCCTTTCTCCCTCCCTCCCTCTCCCGTCTCCCTCCCTCACCCCTCTCCCTCTCCCTCCCTCCCCCCCTCTCCCTTTCCCTCCCTCCCTTTCTCCCTCCCTCTCTCCCATCTCTCTCTCCCCATTCATCCCTCCCTCATTCCCCTCTCTCTCCCTCCCTGCCCCCCTCACTCTTTCTCTCTCCCTCTCTTCCACCCTCTCTTTCCCTCCCCTCCCCTCTATCTCCCTCCCTACCCCCTCTCTCCCTCCCTCCCTTTCTCTTCTTTCCCCTCTCCCCTGCTCCCTCTCCCATCCCTCTCCCCCTGCTCACTCTCCCATCTCCCTCTCTCCCCCTTCCTTCTCTCCCCCCTGTCCACCCCCTACCTCCCAATCTCCCCTCCCTCCCTCCCCCCTCTCCCCTTCCCTCCCTCCCTTTCTCCCTCCCTCTCTCCCATCTCTCTCTCCCCATTCATCCCTCCCCCATTCCCTCTCTCTCTCCCTCCCTGCCCCCCTCACTCTTTCTCTCTCCCTCTCTTCCACCCTCTCTTTCCCTCCCTCCCCTCTATCTCCCTCCCTACCCCCTCTCTCCCTCCCTTCTTTCTCTCTTCCCTCTCCCCCTGCTCCCTCTCCCATCCCTCTCCCCCTGCTCACTCTCCCATCTCCCCTCTCCCCCTCCTTCTCTCCCCCTGTCCACCCCCCCTACCTCCCAATCTCCCCCTCCCTCCCTCCTACCCTCCTTTCCTCTCTCTCCCTGCCCCTCTCCCTCTCTCTTTATCTCTCTCCCTCCCTCCCTCACTCTCTCTCTCTCATTCTCTCTCTCTCTCTCTCTCTCTCTCTCTCTCTCTATATATATATATATATATATATATATATATATATATATATATATATATATATATATACTTATTATTATGGCTTCACACTTCTTCTGAATTCCTTCTTCATTCCTTTCTTTACCTTCCTCAAACTGTACATATCAGGGAATCATGAAAAAACAACAACAATTCTTTGCAGCACAAAGGAACTATACAGCACCAGCGCGCAAGTTCTATTCAATCATCTTGTTTAAAAAAAAATCCTCGGCTACATAATCGGAATACCCGGAAGACAACAGAACACGAATCCCGCCATTATTTGTATTATTAGAGCATTTTCGAAAAAAAATGCTCTATTGTCCCCGTTTTGTCTGTCTGTCTGTCTGTCTATCTGTCATCACCCTAGATCTCAACAACCATATGTCCTAGACCCATGATGTATATATCATTTTGTAGGTCTTGGCCTGCCAAGTAATGACTTTTTTCCATTTTGCGAACTGACCTCTGGGGGCCGTAAAAGGGGGCTTATAAAGTACCGTTTTTTACTATATAAGCTATATTAATAAAGGAGCGCCCTAGATCTCAGCAACCATTAGTCTTAGACCCATGATGTATATATCATTTTGTAGGTCTTGGCCTGCCATGTATACATCAAATGATCATTTCGCAATAGGACCTCTGAGGGCCGGGCTTCAGGGCTCCTAAGGGGCTTATATATTATATATATTGCCCCATTCTACACCTTGTACGTTCAATAACCCATTCATTTGGTGCGAAATACTACAGCACGTAGTTTCACCAAGATTTATTAAGAAATTCATCAAATGAAATAGTAAGCTTGTGTTCTGAGTTTAATTGAAAGTATCAGAGCTATGCAACAATTGACGGAGTTTTCGGACGATTAAGTGACTACAATTTCGAATATTTTCAATTATGAGTCCTATTTCAGTAACCACAAACCACTTGTAGTTAGATTTAAGAGAAAATATTTTTTTTTTCAAATATAAAGAAACGTCTTTATAATATTTTTTTTACAGATATATGCATTACACAATTGAATTTATAAACATTTCCAAAATTTACAAATATTTACTGAAAGCTAACAAACGTACTGATACATAACATGAAAATGCGCTAACACGTCCTGTGTCCAGAATGGAACAGGCTTAATTGCTTGTTATTTATTTATTTCTGCAAAGCTGTCATTAAAGTTAGAAAGAGAAGAGTTGAGATAGGCAGAGACAAACTGACCTTAAAACAGTCAGATAGGCAAAAATACAGACAAACAGATTTAGATATATCAGAAAGATATAGAAAGGCATGGGAAAAATAGAAATAGATGCATAGAAACAGACATGCAGTCAGAGAGACAGACAGACAGATTGACAAATAGACAGAGAGAGACAGACAGACAGAAAAAAAGACAGATAGATAGATAGATAGATAGATAGATAGATAGATAGATAGATAGATAGATAGATAGATAGATAGATAGATAGATAGATAGATAGATAGATAGATAGATAGATAGATAGATAGATAGATAGATAGATAGATAGATAGATAGATAGATAGATAGATAGATAGATAGATAGATAGATAGATAGATAGATAGATAGATAGATAGATAAGACTATAAAAATTACTTAAAATTGATATAGTGATTGATTGTATCATAAGATACTTATGGCTCATCCTAACTAAATGCTGCGAATTCGTTAGAAACAGCATCTAACATAAAAACAAAAATTATACCTTAAAAAATTACTGACTTGAGAAGTTAAAAGTTATTTTTTCTGTATCTTCTAAATGTGTTACAATCTATGAAAGAGCAATACAGCTATTAAGATTCAAGATTTAGATTTTAATTGTTGATTAAGGGGCTACCCATTATTTATGTCAACCAATTTTTGGCGATTTTTACCTCCACTCCCCCTTGTCAACAACTTGTCAAACTTCCTGAGACCCCCCCCCCCTATAAAATTACGTTAACATTTGATTACACCCCCCCCCTAAGAAAGGTGGCTTCCAAAATGTTTATGTGGCAAAATTAGTAGGGATATAGTTAGTTTAATTAAAATACTGAATGTTAGGCGAGTGTGTAACACATTACTACAAAAGCTGCTTAATTTTCCTATTTACTAAGTAATTATATTAAATTTTTAAAAAAAGTAACATTGTTGACGTCAACTTTTCTTGACCTCCCCCCTCCCCCTTGTCAACAATTGTCAAAAATGTTCGGACCCCCCCCCCTCCCATTTCGTTGACGTAATTAATGAACATCCCCAAATCCGTTTTCCAACAGAATTATGCTTAACACGCAGTAAAAAAAATGTTTAAAAAAAAAAGAAAAATACAAGGTCGTACTTGAATTTCTGTTGTGCCGTTCCCTTCGGGTAAGCTTTTTTTTTTTAATCCGGTTAGCTGCTGGGTATAAATTTGGGTTGAAAACTGAGTGTAACCATGCAACTTTTTATCGAAAATTCAGGAAATTGTGCATGCCAGCCGTTTGTGTTTTCTGTATAAGAAATATAGAAATCAATTAATTATTTTTGTCTTTAGCGTCTGGCTAGAATCTGTTTCCCATGGCAACAAAGACATTCTTTATTTTGGCCTCTCTCACTTGCACTGTGTTGGCCAGGTCTATTAATTATTTGCCAGGTAGTATATTTTGATTATATTATATGTATTTGTCATTATAGTACACAAAATATAATAATGTTCAATATTTTCTTTTTTTTTTTTGATGTTATAAAACGATTATTATAAGCTGTTTATATTTCCATGCACAGGTTTGGAAGACACGTTTGTACCACTTGGAAATGAGCCATATAAAGGTAATTTTATGTATTTATTACGGACATACATTTATGTATAAGCTACACAAACTATAAGGGGACGGGTGGTCTTGCGGTGTAGAGCGCACCCGGAGAGTCCCGGGTTCGAATCTCAGTAAGACCCTTGGGATTTTTTTTTCAGATCCTGGTGATAGTTCCTAAGTCCACCCAGCTTTAAATGGGTACCTGACTTTACGATGGGGGAAGTAAAGGCGGCTGGGTGTTGTGCTAACCACACAATCCCTTCATGTGCCGAGGTTACAGAAACAGATGAATTCTACACTTCGTCTGCCCCGACCCAAAAAAAAGTTCCTTCCCATCCCAATTGTGAAATCCAAATGAACCTACTGTTAAATCGATCTATTCGTAAAGTTTTTATAGTAAATTAATATAAAAAAAACATTAAGCCCTGAAGAATAATGCTCCATAACAATGTATGATGTATGTGTGTTTTTTATATGTCTACATTTCCTACATCTGGTCTGTCCACAGTGCACACCTTGTTCAAACGTTCCGCCATGGTGGAAGAAATCATGGGGCCACTCAGTCGTAATGTCCGACAGGTCAACGAAAGTGTCCGGAGCTTCGGTAAGACAGCAAGAAATATTTAGTCAGCAAATCACATTGTATTTATGTATGTATATTGGACCGCTGCTAGAGAGGAAGCCTGTATTGGACCGCTGCTAGAGAGGTAGCCTGTATTGGACCGCTGCTAGAGAGGTAGCCTGTATTAGACCGCTGCTAGAGAGGTAGCCTGAAAGCTTAGCTACGAGTCTGAAGCTAAAACGATTTGGGGCATTTGAAAGGGGGGGGGCGTAGATTTCCCCATCCCCGTGATCAGAGACTGTCAAGTTATGTAGAGCAATGTAGGCCCATTGATGCGTTAGTTGCCTGAACAATATGAAGCCCGTTGATGCGTTAGTTGCCTGAACAATATGAAGCCCATTAAAAGGGTATTAGGTAACAATGATCGTGGCGTACCAAAGAATATGTAAACAGTGCAGGATTAACGTATAAGCTACACAAGTTATAGTTTAAATATGTAAACAGTGCAGGATTAACGTATAAGATACACAAGTTATAGTTTAAGGCCTCCACTTTCTCTGCCCCCCCCCCCACACAAAAAATTTCAGAGTGAGCAATTGCTATATATACGTAAATATTTGGCACTGACATATAATATCTGGACTTAAAAAGGGCCCCATATCCCAAGTAGCTTAGGGCCTTATCAAGTCTAAATCCGGCCCTGAATATAAATCATACACAAATTGCATCACTTTTTTTATTAAAAAAAGTCCTTTATTAAATGTGATTTTGTTTGTTTGTTAAATATCATGCATTGTCGTCTGCTTTTCAGAAGTGTACAAAGTCATGAGTAGCCTGCTGAGTTTACTGCGTGTCTACGTCGGACAAAGCCCGAGAATAGAAATATTTCAGTTCCAAAACTGGGACAAAACCATCATCATAGATCAATTGTTCTACACAAAACCTAAAACTATCTGGGAGGTAATCATTCAACCTTGATACCCAATTTTGCTTACAAAATATTAAATAAACTCTTTCTAATGAATACGGGAGCATGCAAGAAAGAAAGAATGAATGATAAAAAAAAAGAATTATGAAAATTATTTAATTTATTTTTGAAAATTATTTAATTTATCTAGAGTATATGTTACTTAAAATTATCTTGAGCTCCTTTCTTTCTACCTATCCCAGGTACGGCGTGTGTTGAACGCCGCCCGCTCCCTGGGCATACGTGTCCGAGCCACTGGCGCCGGCCATAGCCGGTCACCCATGTACGTGGACGAAGGCAACATCATGATGGACGTCAGGGACTTGCAGAGGCATGACGGACCCTTCATGCAACTCAATCAAAAGGTAACATTCACTGCTGCCTCTGCTTAATCGATGCGTTCAATGTAGGTACAAAGTGGCAATTCGTGCCACAAGAGAGCCAGATTTTCTAATAAAGTTTATCTACTTTTATCAATCACAAAGTTCACTGGAAAAACGCCCATATTATCTGGTAACTAATAGCAATATTAGATCATTGGGGTTATTTCACATTAACTTTAACTAGATGCGTAATCATGTGAACTAATACCTTACAATAAATACGATCATTTTGCAAGTTCTGCAAATAAAACATAATAAACCGTTACTAAAAGATCGAAAAAAAAAACTAAGACCGGCAGACGTAGCATTAGGACTTAGACGGTCAAAGCATTACGATTAAATAATCCGCGCATAGGCCAAGAGTCAAATGTGTGTGGGGGGGGGGTTCAAAGCCGTAACCTATAATATCGTACCGACAACGAGACCCCCCCCCCCCATGGTCTGTCTATCGGCAGAATGCACTGGTCACCAGTGGCGCAACCAGGGGGGAGCAGGGGAGGGGGGCTCAAGCTTCCCCCCCCCCGGGCCAAATCATCAATACATAATTTACGTTATAAAGTTACAAAAAAGACTGTCAAACTGTCTTTTTTAAATATGTGAGCCCCCTTCCCCCCCCCCAGCATTTTTTGCTGGTTGCGCCACTGCTGGTCACCACCACCACCACCTGAGGCTGATACGTCTTTGTATGTCATATGTTAACTATTATTGAGTAGAAAAGTTTTACGGCATCATTTTTACGACATCTAGAAGAGCTTTGTTTTCATTGTATATGTATTTGTCTGTCGAGATGTTGTTATTCAAGCGCACAGTTTCAGCTCCTGTAACATGGAACAACAATCTTGTTGTATTCTGTATAGCCTGGCGCACAACGTGTTTCAGGTGAATAAAGTCACAACTTTGTAACAAACAACAATATTGTTGTTTTCTATATCCGCCTCATTATTGACTATGTATGGGGGATGGGGTGATCGAGGCATTAAACAGAAACTCTATCGGGATGGGAGTGGAAAGGGGTGTAGTATATTAATAAGGTGACTAACTAGGATGAACAAGTGACCAACTAGGGCAGTGGTGGCGAACCTTTTTTTTTGGGGGGGGGGGGGCATGCTCAAAATTCAACAACAACAACAACAACAACAAAAACACCCACTTATTTATAGCAAAGTACCGACACTCCAATTAAAATTACAGGATGTGACACGCGTGACGTAGGTTCGCCACTTCTGGTCTAGGATGACCAACTACTTTGAAGTGTTAAGGATGACCAACTGCCGTAAATTGGGTCACTTGATGTTTTAATTCGTACAGGGCAAAATAGGTCAGGATCAGAGTTATAGGAAGAATAAAAAAAAAAACTTGATACAGAGATGAGCAGAAAGAGACACACACAGCAATATACCACAAACTCGCATCTTTCTATATATAAAAAAAAATAAATAAAAATAATAATGATGTCATTGGGGGAAAGGACAGGATGAAGGGGGCGATCCCTATCAAAAAGTTTGATGTAAGGTGGGCTGGGATAGGTGTGTGTGTGTGTGTTTGTGTGTGTGTGTGGAGGGGGGTGTTAATATGATGCCCTTAAACTAGCTGGCGTAATTAATGGGCGTGTCGACTATTTATTGTGTGTCACTGATTGGCACTGTATCGTTCGAATATTGAGGCGTGGACATTAAAAAAATTGAAAGAGGACATAAAATAGGAAACTTTTCACTTTAAAAAACAAAATAACCGGACTGTGCTCACCACCCCCTCCCCCTCTCTTATGGAGGACGGTTAGCCGACTTAATAGTGTGTGCTTGTCAACATCTCGGTGAAATTATTTAAGTTTAAAATGTGCCGACAATTTTGGGTTATTTTTTTTTTAAAGAAACGCGATGCGTTTGAGAGTATTAATAATATTTGCAAATAGAATACGAGGTCCGCTAGAGTGCAGTGCTTCTAAAACCGTGTTCGGCAAGGGAACGGCGGTGTAACATGAAACCACTTGAAATGTTCCACGACAGAGATTTTTAAAATTTTTCAAATATGTAAATGTATTATAGGACGGATGACGGATGACATCGCTTAAATCGCTCACAAATTTTGGACTCAAAACAAAATGTCGCTCAGAGACAAAAATTTTGGCTCACTTCAAATCACACCTTAGAGGGATCATTGGTGAGGGGAGGGGAGTAAATTCTTGGAAATGCCTTATCCAGGTCCAAGAATTCATCACTGTACGTGTGTCAAGCCAGAGTGAGATAACAGTATTTATAAAATAAGAAAACAACAACAGGGGGACTGTCCATTATTTATGTCAACAAATTTCTGGCGATTTTTACCTCCCCCTCCCCCTTGTCAACAACTTGTCAAACTTCCAGAGACCCCAATCCTATAAAATTACGTCAACATTTGATTACCCCCCCCCCTAAAAAGGTGGCTTCCAAAATGTTTATGTGGAAAAATTAGTAGAAATATAGTTAGTTTAATTAAAATACTGAATGTTAGGCGAGTGTGTAACACAGGACTACAAACGCTGCTTAATTTTCCTATTTATTAAGTAATTATATTAACATTTTTTTAAAAAGTAACATTGTTGACGTCAACTTTTTTTGACCTCCCATCCCCTCCCTCCCCCTTGTCAACAATTGTCAAAAATTTTCTCTCCCCCCCCCCCTATTTTGTTGACGCAATTCATGGACAGCCCCCCCCCCCCCAAACAAGGAAATCGCATCCGAGCAGTGGCATATAGGGAAAAAAAAGGAGGGGGGGGGATAATTCCTGGGCGGAACTGTTGGTGCAGCCATCTTTAAGCTTTTTAAAGAAACGTGATGCGTTTGAGAGTATTAATAATACAGTGGATTCCGCTTAATTGGGACACCGCTTAGTTGGGACAGCCGCTTATTTGGGACAAATATCAAAGAAACCAAACCAAGAAGCCAAAAGTAAATGTGTATGTTTAATTGGGACAGCCGCTTAATCGGGACAAAAAGCCTCGGTCCCGATGTGTCCCAATTAAGCGGAATCGACTGTATTTGCAAATTGTTCTTTTTTTTAAGAGGTCTTACTAAAGCTAGTTACGCAACTTAATCATGGGGGTGGGGGGGGGGGGTAAATCTATAAAGGGTTTAAGTCAAATGTAGGCAGCGATGAAAAAAAAAAATCACCGAATCATGTTATTCATTACTGAGACCTATATACGCGTGTACAGCTTATTTAGTGTAAAAAAAATTAGTATAATAAAACTTTACTAAACAAGCAATTTTTTTTTAAATTGTTGTAATGTTCATATTTGGCTCTTTTGCTAATAAGTTTGCCGACCACTGCCCTAGGTCAAAGTGCCTGTGGGGGGGGGGGAGAAGGATGGAGAGTTCTCGTAGTTTCAGATATAATAGGGGCCATTACATCAAACGCCCCCTTTTACTAGCGGTTCGGTCCTAGATAATAAGAAAGGGGGGCCGCCGAAGTAGCGTTGTTAAATAAAGTTCTGGAGGAGGGCGCCATAAAAGAATGTAACTCACTCGGAGCGACACAACGGCTAACCAAGGCACGCCTCTGCCCCCAGTGTGTGTGGTCTCCTGGTTTGCCTGCCCGTAAGAACGGCTGTGACTCAGCCCGACAGAAGTAACTCAAAAATGAACAAAACAGAATGACAGCTGAGGTAGTTGGGTGCAATAAGTAGGAAACGCTGATGATTGTTCTTTATTTTGTAAAACTGCTCTGTTGAAACACAAAACAGAATGACAGCTGAGGTAGTTGGGTGCAATAAGTAGGAAAGGCTGATGATTGTTCTTTATTTTGTAAAACTGCTCTGTTGAAACACAAAACAGAATGACAGCTGAGGTAGTTGGGTGTAATAAGTAGGAAACGCTGATGATTGTTCTTTATTTTGTAAAACTGCTCTGTTGAAACACAAAACAGAATGACAGCTGAGGTAGTTGGGTGCAATAAGTAGGAAACGCTGATGATTGTTCTTTTATTTTGTAAAACTGCTCTGTTGAAACACAAAACAGAGTGACAGCTGAGGTAGTTGGGTAGTAATAAGTACTAAACTATGCTGATTGTTCTTTTATTTTGTTAAACTGTTCTGTTGAAACAAACATAAAGTTAAAGGATATGAATAGGCCTGGATCTCCATGACAGAGCACAGTCATAGTCGTGTGACGTGGGAGGTGGGAGTGGAGGGGTGGGTGGGTGGGGCGGGGGGGGGGCGGGGGGAACTGCTGTTTTATACCCACTTCTGTATCCGGGAACTGCACAACCGTTTCGAGCGCGCACACACATACACACACACACTCAAAGAAGTAGCCTTACATGTAGGACTGCATTTAGTATCCTAGTGCATAAAGGGCGGCGATAATTGACATTTTACTTGAAAAAAATCTTAAACTATCTATTTACTACATTAGTGAAAGTTTATCAGAGGGTTAGCGGTTTAAACAAAAAAAATATTTCCCCCCCCCCCCCGGGGCGGAGAAATTTTTTTAGAAGTATGGACCCCCCCATACGGCCAGTCAAAGTAAAGCTTCCTTTAGCCCTTCAAAGGGCCCGTCGGGGCAGATGAAGTGTAGAATTCATCTGTTTCAGTAACCACGGCATGTTGAGAGATTGTGCGCTATCAGCACGACGCCCATCCGCCTTTACTTCCCCCCAAAATTAAAAAAGTCAGGCACTCATTTGAAGCTGGGTGGACTTGAGAGACTATTTTAAAACAAACTTTCCTCAGGACCTGGAAAATTTTCCCCTCATTTCTCACCGAGAACCAAACCCGGGACTCTCTGGTTGATATTCGAGCGCTCTACACAACTCGGTCACCCGTCCCAAAAAAGTAGGGGCCCCCCATACGCCCAGTGCTCCTGAGTCCAGAGGCATACCTAGGGTGGGGGAGAGTGGGGGTCCAAATGCCAGTCCCCCTGGGCCCCAGCTTGAAGGCCCCTCCCCATTTTTAAATTAAATATTAAGTACATTATCTCATGTCATGGTGTCGAATTTCAAAATTCAGGGGCCCCCAAAGAGGCCAAACCGCTCTGCCCCCCACCCCAAATCCCTAGCTTCGGCAATGCTCTTAACGCCCTTAAATCCGCCTCTGATTGGGGTCTAAAAAAAACGTTTTTTTTTTCTCTGCACAGACGAGAGAGAGGGACTACAAAACGGTGACGGCCATGACTGGGGTCTACGAGATCGAGCTGAACGATTTCTTGAAGAACAATGACGTCACAGTCCTGACCCAGCCACTGAACGACCAGGAGACGCTGGGCGGGATGGTGGCTGTCAGCACACATGTGAGTGTAGTTTTGTTTGTTTCCTTTTCGGGAGAACGGGACAGTGCAACCATAGATATAATATTTATGGTGCAACTGCCGTCTGCTGAGAAAGCAAGGAATGGATTCAGAATTTTTTTTTTTTTAAATATATAAATCCCATTGTAGTTTGTTTCGTAAACTTTGTCCACTAGGGTGACTAAATTATGGTTTTTAAAGTTGAAGTAAAGTTGAAGAAGTTCTCCTTAAAAGGGATTTTATACACACACACACACACACACACACACACACACACATATATATATATATATATACAAGGCCGTAGCCAGAATTTTGTTTGCGGAGGTATGGGGCTGTGCGGGGAGTTTTTTTATAAGAAAAAAATTGGATGGCAATGATAAAGAATGTTTTTAAAATATTTATTTATTATGTGAACAAGTATTTAGTTAAACACTATGTAATTATTATATATAATTAATTAATATTATATTTTTACATAATTTTTAAGTTATGCATAATAACAGAATTATATTTTATAATAGAATTTGATTTTTGGAATTATTGGGTGGGGGGCTGCGGCTACGGCCTTGTATATATATATATATATATATATATATATATATATATATATATATATCCACACCCTGATAATAGACAGAGGACCTGTTTATCCAATAAATGGGGCAAAAAATCCCTGGAAAACCAATGCTTAGAAATGTGTTATTTTGTTAACTAGCGAAATTAAAGATCGCGGATTTTTAGCCTTGGAAAAAAATCGCATGATAAAATTGCCGTAATCACGGGAGCCTTGCAAGGGAGACAACTGTATGAAAGAAACAGTTACTATGCTACATCGGGATGATACAGCTATAGCTTCCCTTTGTTTCTTTGTTCGTTTATTTTTTTTTTTGCTTTTTTTTTTCCAACACAAAAAAAAACTAGCGCACAGCGCACAAAATGAGTGACTTAGTTTTATTAAATGACGTCCCCACAGGGCACAACGTACCAAGAGACCACATGGAGCGGTGCTGTGGTGGAGATGAGGCTCATAGACTCCTTAGGTCGGCTCCGGAGGTTCACCATTGAGAGACACCCCCAGATTATGAAGGCGGCCATCTGTAACCTGGGCATGTTTGGAATAATGTACGACATCACGTTCAAGGTAAGTTGGCAATGAACAGGGACTGTTCACATATTAAATAGAGCAACAGGGAGCAACGGTTTGATGTATAAAATGGGTAAAAGCGGCTTGTGTGGACTTTTTTTGATGTATAAAATGGGTAAAAGCGGCATTGCGTGGACTATTTTGATGTATAAAACGGGTAAAAGCGGCTTGCGTGGACTTTTTTTGATGTATAAAATGGGTAAAAGCGGCTTTGCGTGGACTTTTTCGATGTATAAAATGGGTAAAAGCGGCCCTGTGTGAGTTTTTTTGGTGTTCTAGAGCAGAAAGAGGAATGTTGCTGTATTTCTTTATGTGAAAGATTTGTGTTTGTGAAACAGAAAGTTCAAAATATCACTGAAAAGCAGCAAAAAAAAAATCAAGAAAAATTAAGCGCTAACAAAACATGACTGCATACACCCAGTAGACGTTTGAAATTTGCGGGGTCTGGCCAATAGACTTCTAAGCAGTGCAGTCTTTAAAAACCTTGTTTTTATGTATTTTTTTAATATGAAATAAATAACAGTCGGTTGTTTTTTGCAGGTGTATCCAATGATCTTCGTGAAAGTTGTCCACAACTTCCCGCCGCTGAAAGATCTACTGAAGAACAAGGATGCCCTGAAAAATCTCATCAGCCAGAACTTCATGACTGAAATCTCTTGGTACCCTTTCAACCAGCTGACGGAGAAGGAAGAGAGATTCTACAACTCGACGGGGAGGGCCCCCAGCACATGGAACGCGGACAATGACCTCTTGTGGGTCAGGTAAGGAAAAAGGTGGAATGTGTGAATCTTGGATTGGTATTTACCTGCGACTGTTAAGTCCGTCTGGTATGGTCATAGTCAAATTCATGTCACTCTCTCCCCACCCCCCCCCTCTTTTGACTTGCCCTAGTTTAATGGGTCACGATTAGAAAGTCAGTGAAAGGACGAGATTTTTATCTCTTAGATCATCCCAATCATGATCGATAGTGCCATGGCCGTGGAGCCACCACGGGATACACACACACACATATATATATATATATATATATATATATATATATATATATATATATAGAGAGAGAGAGAGAGAGAGAGAGAGAGAGAGAGATAGATATGACTGGAGCTCGCAGGGAGTCGAAGCCATAGCCCACAGCATGCTGGTCGTTCAGCGGCATGAAGGCCCAGTTCAACTGTCAAAGCCCCACCCCAAGTAACATAGTTAAGAGTGTTTTGGTTACTGTAATAACCATATTATATTTGGCCTAGAGGTTTAGTTAATTATCTGGCCAATTAAGGAAGTGGGTAGACATACTATGATATTGCAGTCGAGAGATTTTTTCAGACGATAGATTAGATGACTTGAGACCTTATAGTGGAAGGACGTAATTTATCTCACATCATTTTTATTGTATACCAGTCGTCCCGCGTTGTATCATACGCCGCCTTATCAATCAATATAAACAACACACTTGCTGCGATCCATCTTGACCCACTTTCAACAACAGGCTTGCTGTGATCCAGCCCTCCCGTCTCCACACTATAGTTTGTTTTTTTTTCCGGTGTCGCGAGTTGTCCACGTATTTGGGAACTCCACAATCTATAAATAGTCCTGCGTCTTGAAGTTGTGAATTATATATATAGAAGATTAAAAGTAAGAAATTCCTTCATATTCAAATAAATGAATATATATATATATATATATATATATATATATATATATATATATATATATATATATATATATATATATATATATATATAAGCCAACTGTTTATTCAGTGCTTTGTAACCGTTGATATATATGTTTCGTCTCACACACATACCTGTGGACATTTTAATTTTAAATACACTGCAAAAAAGGCTATCAAATCCGAAGAGACTGACAAGTCTGGTCATACCACAAATGATATATACATCAAGTAAAATATACAAAGAAATATACCCATAACAGTTACCATCGTTTAATTGCAAAGGGGAACCGAGCTGATTGATATATATATTATCATGAACCACTCGACTGGCATCTGAGGGTTTCGCACCCGACGATTGCTCTTCACTTTTATCAAATACTCCCCCCCGTAAACTGCCAGCTGAAACCATTTCAAATGTCGCTATGTACTTGAAATGTCTGTGTGTTCGTTAAAAGATTCTCTCTCCAAGTAATGGAGTAATTTCTTTGTAGTTTTTACATTTTCTTACTTTTATTACTACGTATCGCACATTTAAAAAAACCCGGATATGTTCCGTTTTACCGACAATTTGCAATGGGGACAGATGGTCGTGCATAAATCCCTGATCGTCGACCTAATGGTCTCTGGTTCTACCACACAATAAGAAAGATCTCCTAAGAATCCGATTGATAAAACAGTCCTAGCAAAACTTTCAGATTCCTAATCATTCAATTCCAAACAAGTTTTTTTTTACTCTCCTTACGTAATTTATTGAATATGAATTGATGCTTGTTCTAGTCCCTCATTTTTTCAAGGTACTTGCCTTTTATTTATTTTTTTACAAATACACAGCTATTCCTTATGTTCAAATTATGGAATATTAAAAAAAAAAACCGCAGGTAGAAAGGCTTAAAAAAGCATAAATTCTACCAAATGTTATCTGCAAAAAGATGAGCAATGTATACGGCATATCGGGGACACTGGTGCTAAGGGGTCGGACTCCAATTGGGCCACAATTTAGCTCGAATTTCAAACAAAGTTTGCTTTCTTGAAGCGAAATTTTCTAAATTTTAGCCCGCATTCCAAGAATTTTGATATAAAGAATTTATTAGATAAGGAGAGTAAACAAAAACTGAATTCATTTTTTTTCCTCATTCATTCTCATTTCCTTGACTTTTTGAGAAAAGATCAATTTTTAACTTGTAACCAAGTGAATACCCCCCTACCTCCCCCCCCATCTTTCTTCCTACACAGCACCACACACACACATATTTGTGACAATGTAGCACTGTATTTAAGGTGTTGAATTCCGTCGTGTTACGAAGATAAACAATACTGTCGCTGACAAACAATGACGCAGTGTATTCTAAACTCGCGGTGTAGTGTGGGGTTTGATTGATTAAGATCTGTGGTGAGCTACTGAATCTGTACATTATCAGCTATATCAACAACAACAACAACAGGCTTTTTACTGTAATCTGCCTGCCATTTTAGTTTTTTATATATATATATAGCTATATTGATATATAGCTCATTGCTATACTTAGAATAGATACATATTTACTGTAATACATTTATTATTTGTAAATTATTATTTCGTATTGCCAGTCTGTCTTAGATTACTGTATTTTTAGAGCATTTTCGAAAAAAATGCTCTATTGTCCCCGTTTTGTCTGTCTGTCTGTCTGTCTGTCATCACACTAGATCTCAATAACCATAAGTCCTAGACCCACATGTATATATCATTTTGTAGGTCTTGGCCTGCCAAGAAATTACTTTTTTCCATTTCGCGATCTGACCTCTCAGGGCCGTAAAAGGGGCCTTATAAAGTTTTGTTTTTTACTATATAAGCTATATTAATAATGGATCGCCCTATATCTCAGCAACCATAAGTCCTAGACCCATGATGTATATATCATTGTGTAGGTCTTGGCCTGCCAAGTGTACATCAAAAGTCTATTTCGCGATTTGACCTCTCAGGGCCAAAATATAAGAGATTGTTATGTACCGTTTTGCTTATATTTTAAATATAAATAATAAAAGCTAATCAAAAGGGCGTAATCATTATTTATTTTTGTAACAGTTATTCAACATGACTTACTTGTCCTTTTAATATCTTTTTTCAGATATATGCATTACACAATTGAATTTATAAACATTTCCAAAATTTACAAATATTTACTGAAAGATAACAAACGTACTGAAAATGCGCTAACACGTCCTGTGTCCAGAATGGAACAGGCTTAATTGCTTGTTTTTATTACTTTAGGTTATAAAGCTAACATGATGTAGTATGTCATTTATCGAGACTGATAGTATTTCGAAATTCATTTATCAGAGTTATAGCTGATTGAGGAACCAGCAAATGTCAAACACCTTATTGAGGTTTATTCAAAGTATATAAGTCAATTTGTTTAAGCAAGTATATTTGTCTAAGTAAAAATCAATTAATTTGTCAAGTGAACTCGTCTGTTGTAGCCATGGTAAATTGCCAGTTGGTTGGTGACACAGAGCTTGGCCTAAGAGGTTTACTAAGCAGGGGATTGGGGGTGGGGGCGGTGTTTGTTAGATTTGGCGAGGTATTGCGGTGTCTTTATTTTGGGAATCTGCGGAAGTTTAAACCGGCCGGGGAGGGGGGGAGCGATGTTTTTTTTTTTTCGGCTGACTAAACGGCTGATATAGCGTAATTACAATGAAAACGCACAGTCTAAAAATAGAACTTAATTGACGGATACTCTGAGCGCTTCTTACTCAGTTTGGGAGGTTTTAGCTGAAAGAAATGAAAAATAATCAGCATCCTGGAACCGAGGTTCTTAAAATAGCCATTCCCAGAGACTGAAACGTAATATAACAAATTAGCCTGGTGGCCCTGACAGACTTCTAGTTAGCCCCCCCTGATGGTGAAGCACGCACGTTACATAACCGGTTATATTCCTTTAGCCAGGTACCTGTTTTTAATCTGGCTGGACTTGTTCCAGGCTAGACACTGATTCCAGGACTACCTGTTAGGCCAGGGGAATTCGAAAATCCCATTCCTACATATCATGTTTTCTAAATCTACTTTCTAATTTTTCTGAACATTATCTTCTGTAAACATATCAATTCTTGTTAACTTTTTTTCCTTCTCACTATAACATATCATTTGGATTCATTCTAAAACAAAATAATTAAAGGTTTAACATATGCTACAACCAAGTAGATTTATAGGTTACCTCAGGGAGATTATGCTAAGAATGTTACGAGATGGCTTCATTGGAGTAATGACCCCTTGAGATGGGCCCAGATGATGCCCCCCCCCCCATCACAATGGAACCTTTTTTCAGCTGCCAGAACTTTCTGTTCACAAGATTTTCTTCTAGAGGTCTTTGAGCAGCCAACCCTTCTCTGAATTTGGGATTTCCTTTGATAGCCCCTTTTTTTTTTTGCAATGTTCTGCGGCTTTCTGGGTGAATGACCAGTCCATCTCTATTTCTTTCTGGATATTTGTAGGTCTATGGAGGGGCTTGGTTTCGCCATTCTTTACTTTATCTATTGCCTTATCTTTTAGCCGCTCCTCCCGGAGGCAACCGTTTTGGGTGGGCACACACTCTCACAAAACAAAAAAAAAAAGATTGGAAAATGTCTGCTGCACTACAATGGTTAGCCCAGGGGTCGGCAATGTTTTTGATCCGCAGGCCGCGTTGGGTTCTAAAAACCTGACGGAAGAGTCGCACGTCGAGCAGAAAGATGAGTGCTTATATTCAATGATATAATCTAAACGGAAACGAGCCATAGCTTGTTAATAGTACGTACGTTTTGTGTTTTTTATTTTTTTATTTTTAAGAAGTTACAATGTACAAATACTGTTACCACTTATCTGTATGAGAACCACTAAACTATTAATTAATTAACGCTCTAAGGAATAGAGCTCGTGGTATTTGGACCCGGGGGGAGGGGGCGGGGCGGGGATTGGGTGGTAGCGAGGCGCACCAGCTGACGGTGATCAGCACCCCCTTGAGGGCAACACTGTACAAACACACAGCTGTGAGGTTGAAGGCATTAAGGTGTGTTACACTGTTACAGTTTACAGTGTTACGGTGTTGGATGGGGATGGAAAGAAGAAAACCAACGAAAATAAAAAACATAACAAAATTGGAACATTTTTTTTTCTTCCCCTTCGCTGTTGCAATACGACCTGGCGAAGTGTCAGCTTGCGGGTCTGAAGTGACGTGACCTCTGACACCCCCCCCACCACAGGCCTTGTAACTGCTGCTTGCTTCATTTGATAGGAATCGCTCAGGTTAAATAGATCACATAGATTACAATCGGAACTTTATTTGAGTGTCTGCAATGTGCTGGTGATAGCGTGTAAAACACTTTGCAAAAGGTCTGAACGATACAGATGTATGAACTGAATGTATACCGATACAAGAATAACTACTTTGATAACAACATTTCATATAATTTAACGGATGAAATCAATAATTTTATGTCTGTAACTAGATCAAAGGCCCGGTACCCGGACCGGCGAGTGACTCCTTATAATTGAGTTGTATCCCTTTTGACCATCTTTACAAATTTCCCAGTCTATTGTTAGCCGCGGAAGTTATACACACGTACGTACGCCAGGCTAGCCGATTATGTATTAGATTTAACTTGTTAAAACGACTATTTACAAAATAAATGAAACAGTCAACTCATCGAGATAAAAATTACTGTTATCTTGAAAAAGAATCTTGAATTCTGTAAAGCTGAAATTTGTTTTAATTGAGATTGTTCATGCAAATATATGGATGTTAATATGTGCTAATAGGGGCCTACATGTAAATGAAAGCAGGCTGTAATGGTACACATAATGAGATGATTAGAACTTACGTACGTGCATATGGGAATTAGCACACTGATGTGTAAAGCGCACGTGAACATCAAATGTAAAAAGAGAAGTGTAAATCTTATGGAATCTGTGAAGTTCGAACTAATTTGATTTGCCAGTTCCAAGAGTGTAAGAGGTAAATGTGTTTTTGAAGGTAAATGTAACTCCGCAGGTAAATTGAAAGTTACAGGTAAGAAAACAAAATTACAATATGAAGGAGGGTGAAACAATTTAAAGGTTACATTCAGGTTTTTAGTTGATTGCATTCGAAGATTGGTCTGAATTACCCACACAAAATGATAAAATATCCGGATGTCAGCGTGTAATGAGATATTAATTCTCAACTATTTTAAAAGAAAAAAAGTGTCTGACCTTTGATCTTGTTGCATCTAAAAGTAATTTGAATGAAGTATGTTCAATTGTAGGCAAGTAGACTATAAGACGTTAAAATTAGGTTTAGGCAAAGATATGAGGTTAACAGTAAACCAAAACAATACAGTTTAATGAGATATTTGATTGTCTTGGACATGGATCGTTCGATTGGTGGCCAGCTTGTGAGTCTAACTGATATGGCCATAAACAAAAAGGCCAACTTGAGAGGCCAACTTGTGAGTCTAATTGACATGGGCACAAACAAAGAGGCAAAACTTCTTAGAGGCCAACTTGTGAGTCTAACTGACATGGGCACAAACAAAGAGGCCAACTTGTGGGGCCAACTTGTGAGTCTAATTGACATGTGCACAAACAAAGAGGCAAACTTGTGAGGCCAACTTGTGAATCTAACTGACAGGGGCACAAACAAAGAGGCCAACTTGTGGGGCCAACTTGTGAGTCTAATTGACATGTGCACAAACAAAGAGGCAAACTTAGAGGCCAACTGTGGAATTTAACCACAGGGGCACAAACAAAGAGGCAAACTTGTGGGGCCAACTTGTGAGTCTAATTGACATGTGCACAAACAAAGAGCAAAACTTTAGAGGCCAACTTGTGAATCTAACTGACAGGGGCATAAACAGAGGCCAACTTGTGGGGCCAACTTATGAGTTTAATTAACATGTGCACAAACAAAGAGGCCAACTTGTGAATCTAATTGACATGGGCACAAACAAAAAGGCCAACCTGTGTAATAACTGTGAGTCTGACTGACAGGGCACAAACAGAGGCCAACTTGTGGGGCCAACTTATGAGTTTAATTAACATGTGCACAAACAAAGAGGCCAACTTGTGAATCTAATTGACATGGGCACAAACAAAGAGGCCAACCTGTGGGGCAAACTTGTGAATCTAATTGACATGGGCACAAACAAAGAGGCAAACTTGTGAATCTAATTGACATGGGCACAAACAAAGAGGCCAACTTCAGAATCAATTGACATGGGCACAAACAAAGAGGCCAACTTGTGAATCTAATTGACATGGCACAAACAAAGAGGCCAACTTGTGAATCTAATTGACATGGGCACAAACAAAGAGGCAAACTTGTGAATCTAATTGACATGGGCACAAACAAAGAGGCCAACTTGTGAATCTAATTGACATGGGCACAAACAAAGAGGCCAACTTGTGAATCTAATTGACATGGGCACAAACAAAGAGGCAAACTTGTGAATCTAATTGACATGGGCACAAACAAAGAGGCAAACTTGTGAATCTAATTGACATGGGCACAAACAAAGAGGCAAACTTGTGAATCTAATTGACATGGGCACAAACAAAGAGGCAAACTTGTGAATCTAATTGACATGGGCACAAACAAAGAGGCAAACTTGTGAATCTAATTGACATGGGCACAAACAAAGAGGCAAACTTGTGAATCTAATTGACATGGGCACAAACAAAGAGGCCAACCTGTGGGGCCAACTTGTGAGTCTAATCGACATGGGCATAAATGACATCAAAGAGGTCACCAGCTTCTAATTAAAAAAAAAAATAGGAGCAGATTACATACCATTTGTGGATCTAACTGAATGACGTATCCTACGTTAACCGAAATGCTACGAGTGACTGATATAGACAAAGGTCAAAATGAGTCCTGGAAACAGTGAGCAAGCATAAATCAACTCAAAAGTCGTGAAAGCACTTCCCAGTAAAAAAAGCAACGCTCGCGATCGCTCCTCAGTTTCGGGTATTAATTCGGCCCGGTTAATCGGATGAGCCTAAACAACCGTGAACTCATTCCGGCCTAATGGAAACTGCTTCCCCCCCCCCCCAACTCTCCCCCATCCTGTCCCTCTTCACCCCTCACCGGAACAGCTCAGACTTTTTTTTGTGTGTAGCTCCTCAGAGAAAGGGACGAACTCATATGAACCTGTGTACCGAAAGGATTCATGGTGATTCTCTAAATTATGTATGAGAGACGTAAACTCAATTAGTTGACGATAGTTTCAAATGAAATGGGCAATTAATTTGAACCCCCTGTTCATCGAAAGTTTGCTATATGAGTTAAGAAAATTGAAAAATTTTACAAAGTCCAGTTTGAGATTAATTATATTTATAAAATCTTATTCAGGCAAATGTAATGTTAATGAAAATTGTAAACAAATTAGACAACTATATTTAGATGGACTAGATTTAAATCAATTCAAAGACAGAAAACTTTGAAACGCTTAAATATTTCAATACTGCCACATCTATCGTCATTTTCCAGCCAAATCGATCATTGAAATAGGTCAGACCTGGCCTACAAAGTGATCACTCATTTTCATTTATCCAGTTGCCATCAAGAAAATTTAGACTATTCTCGGTTACATTAAAAAAATTCCCTGCCTTAAATTATTTCTTTTTTTATTTTTAAATTTTTCTCTACCGAATAAAATACAGTAGACTTTTGATCTTTTTGATGAAAAAACGATGAAAGAACATTCCATATAGAACATTTCAGATAGAACATTCATAATAGAACATTTTTAGATAGAACAATCCAGATAGAACATTTTAGATAGAACATTTCAGATAGATAGAACATTATAGATAGAAAATTCCAGATAGACCGAGGCAGTTTAACGTGTGTCTAAATTTAAAATAGTTTACGAATAGTGATCGTTGTAGGCAGGTCCGTTCTAAGGTTTTTGGGTACCCTAGTCAAATACCACAGATATCTGGGGTTCTAATCATGTGCTCAAAAATATTTGGGGTTCTAGTCATGTTCTCAAAGATATTTGAGGTTCTTATCATGTATTCAAAGATATTTGGGGTTCTAATCATGTGCTCAAAAATATTTGGGGTTCTAGTCATGTTCTCAAAGATATTTGGGGTTCTTATCATGTATTCAAAGATATTTGGGGTTCTAATCATGTGCTCAAAAATATTTGGGGTTCTAGTCATGTTCTCAAAGATATTTGGGGTTCTTATCATGTATTCAAATATATCTGGGGCTCTAATCATGTACTCAAAGATATTTGGGGTTCTAATCATGTACTCAAAGATATCTGGTTCTCTTATCATGTACTCAAAGATATCTGGTTCTCTTATCATGTACTCAAAGACATCTGGGGCTCTAATCATGTACTCAAAGATATCTGGGGCTCTAATCATGTACCTCAAAGATATCTGGGGCTCTAATCATGTACTCAAAGATATCTGGGGCTCTAATCATGTACTCAAAGATATCTGGGGCTCTAATCATGTACTCAAAGATATCTGGGGGCCCCATTGTGATCTAACATTATATAAAGGGATCGTTATTTTAGTGGAAAAGAACCCTTGGGAAATGGAGGGCCCCAGGCGGTCTACATGTTGACCCTATCCATAAATACCGCTCAGACTGTAAATTCTGCAAAATATTAACGGGATTACATGTTTCAACTAATACAGGTGTCGGCAAAAAAATGTTATCACTTGCCTATATTTATCTTATCTTGTTTTTGAAATTAATATTTATAATATGATTTTATTTCATTGATTTTTTTTTAAATAACAATAAATTTTTTAGCGTGCCACGTATTTACAAAACTCTGGCCTCCATGAAATGTATCAATAGTTTTTCCATAGGGTATCCATTGTGTATCCATAGTGTATCCGTTGTGTATCAATAGTTTATCCATAGTGTATCCATGGTGTATCCATAGTGTATCCATTGTGTATCAATAGTTTATCCATAGTGTATTCAAGGTGTACCCATGGTATCCATAGTGTATCCATTGTGTATCCATAGTGTATCCATAGTGTATCCATAGTGTAGCCATGGTGTATCCATAGTGTATCCATAGTGTATCCATAGTGTAGCCATGGTGTATCCATAGTAGTATCCATAGTGTATCCATGTTGTATCCATAGTGTATTCATTGTGTGTCCATAGATTATCCACAGTGTACCCATAGCATATCACTAGTATATCAATAGTGTATCCATAGTTTATACATAGTGTATCTATAGTAGATCTACCGACATTACGAAATGAGAAACAACATCAAAGCAGAATCCCCTTCCTCCCCCCCTCACCACTCCCAATCCCCATCCCTAGACCGCCGACCTCGAGAACAAATTTTCTGTTAACAGACTGCGGGGAGGGGGGCACCATGTAGGCGGGTTCCGTTAGAATAATGAAAACATCTGAGACTCCTATTAGCCCCTCCCCCATTATACGAGAGTGACTGTATTTTGTGATGGTGTTTGGGGGGAGGGAGGGACATAGATGGCAATGGTGGTAGTGATCCGGTAGCAGTGAAGGAACTTTGTGTTAAGAAGTTGGAGCTAAAAAGCCAGTTATAATGGCTATCAGATATTTAACACACACACACACACACACACAAAGTCATATTGATAACATGAACATAGTGTTAAAGATAAATGGGGGACCCCCCTCCTCTAAGATAAAAAGCACCGGTCAGGGCCCATTAAGTGTATAAGAATGTGAACTGAGGGGCCCCTTTATCATTGTCACATGGGGTGGGGGTGGGGTGGGCTAGGGCGAGAGTAATGATTGGCTCTCTAACTTAAAATAACTTTCAGTTTTGTTGCAGTTTGGTGACGAAATACTATTGTAACGCCTTTCTGGGGGGCCTGGGCTGGCGCCCTTGCCGCCAACCCTTTAACGCCATCACTGGGATGCATTTTTCTGAAGTGAAAAAGGGGGAAGGGAGGTGATGGACTCGTTATATAAGAATGTAAGAACAGATTAGGTCATGATAGAACATACCAGGAAGCAGTGTAGATCTAACAATAGATTATTAGTTTGTCACTACGTGTATGGTGTATATATATATATATATATATATATATATATATATATATAATAAAACAATTAACGGATACATTCGTCTTCCTCCTTAACAAAAGAGTAATCAATTATGAATTTCATATTAAGTTTCAACGATGTCAATAATGAATTGAAATGATGTCTATATTTCATTAGACATGTTGTATTATCTTGGGTCTAATTCATTTCAGGCACTGAGATCTAAAACATAGCTTGATTCTCTCTTCGTTGTGCTTAAAAAATAGGAGCTATAAAAAAAAAAGATCTTACAAAGAAAAGATCTAACAAAAGAAAAGATCTTACAAAAAGAAAAGATCTTACAAAAGAAAAGATCTTACAAAAGAAAATATCTTACAAAAAAAAGAAAAGATCTTTACAAAAAGAAAAGATCTTACAAAATGCTACAAAATAAAAGATGTTAGGAAAGAAAAAATCTAAAAAAAAAAAAAAAGTAAAAGATCTTAAATGAAAAATAATATTAAAAAAGAAAAAATATTAAATTCTTCCTATTCTCTTGGCGGCCTGGGACATAATCATGGCCGATACGACGAATGAGGCCACTGGACCACTTGCCCCTGCGACGCTAGGTGAGTAAATGCCCCATGGTAGGTGAGTAAATGCCCTATGGTAGTTGAATATTTTTTAATTGCACCTCGGGGGGATGATCTTGGATTTAACGAAAGTATTATCAAACATATTTATCACACAGATAACATTTACTACAATAATTTCAAAAATAATTTAAAAAAATGGCTAGATTCATTATCGTTACCATACAAAGCAACACATACAACAATACCAGCAAACACACATACACCAATACCTCCACACTGGCCCACACACACATACAACAGTACCAAAAAACACATATACACCAATACCTCCACACTGGCCCACACACACATACACCAATAACCACACATAAATACACCAATACCCCAACATGGCTGTCAAGGGCCCCTTGCGGGGTCCCTGCGGTCGTTGTGTTTGATGGAGTCATACATAATATTCAGTTGTCTCCCTTGAAAAGTAGACATTGTGTGTTTGATGGAGTCATACATAATATTCATTTGTCTCCCTTGAAAAGTAGACATTGTGTGTTTGATGGAGTCATACATAATATTCAGTTCACTCCCTTGAAAAGTAGACATTGTGTGTTTGATTGAGTCATACATAATATTCAGTTGTCTCCGTTGAAAAGTAGACATTGTGTGTTTGATGGAGTCATACATAATTGTTGGTTTTTTTTTTCTTTTTTAAATCGAGAGAAAAGTTTCCTTCAATTATTTCTACAGACTAGTTACATTCAGATACATCATTCACACCTGTGATGTTGATAACCAGATTTAACATTAGGAATGAATTTATATTGTCCTACTAAATGTGAGGCCCGATTTGGTTCTTAGAGTCGCATGCACGGCAACTCTTGTACGGCAATACATGTACAGCAACTCTTGTACGGCAATACATGTACGGCAACTCTTGTACGGCAGTACGTGTACGGAAAGTCGGCAACACTTGTACAGCAACTCTTGTACGGCAAGACATCTACAGCAACTCTTGTACGGCAATACATGTACGGCAACTCTTGTACGGCAACTCTTGTACGGAAAGTCGGCAACATTTGTACAGCAACTCTTGTACGGCAATACATGTACAGCAACTCTTGTATGGCTTCTAGTTGGACAATTGTTTTGAATATTTAACTGATGTGCACACAAATTTTGTATAAATTGTCTATAGTGCGAATATTTAAATTTCGTTTTACTACATTAGAAAAAACAAGCAATTAAGCCTGTTCCATTCTGGACACAGGACGTGTTAGCGCATTTTCGTGTTATGTATCAGTACGTTTGTTAGCTTTCAGTAAATATTTGTAAATTTTGGAAATGTTTATAAATTCAATTGTGTAATGCATATATCTGTAAAAAAAATATTATAAAGACGTTTCTTTATATTTGAAAAAAAATTATTTTCTCTTAAATCTAACTACAAGTGGTTTGTGGTTACTGAAATAGGGCTCATAATTGAAAACATTCGATATTGTAGTCATTTAATCGTCCGAAAACTCCGTCAATTGTTGCATAGCTCTGATACTTTCAATTAAACTCAGAACACAAGCTTACTATTTGATTTGATGAGTTTCTTAATAAATCTTAATGAAACTACGTGCTGCAGTATTTCGCACCAAATGAATGGGTTATTGAACGTACAAGGTGTATATATAATATATAAGCCCATTAGGAGCCCTGAAGCCCGGCCTTCAGAGGTCCTATCGCGAAATGAACTTTTGCTGCACACATGGCAGGCCAAGACCTACAAAATTATATATACATCATGGGTCTAGGACTTATAGTTGCTGAGATATAGCGCTCCTTTATTAATATAGCTTATATAGTAAAAAAACGGTACTAAGGCCCCTTTTACGGCCCTGAGAGGTCAGATCGCGAAATGGAAAAAAGTTATTTCTTGGCAGGCCAAGACCTACAAAATGATATATACATCATGGGTCTAGGACTTATGGTTGTTGAGATCTAGGGTGATGACAGACAGACAGACAGACAGACAAAACGGAAAAAATATGGCTTTCATTGTGCTCATGCATGACCCCCCCTCCCCTTCCCAGTCATATATCAAAAGTAGATCATTTCGTGACTCGATTATTGTCGTAGATCTCATCACAAACGATACAGTACTTTCAGCAGCTCTAGTAGCAGTATTGCAGCCAAGGACATGCACTTAGATTGACTCGAGAGTTTCATCATGACCCATTTGATTTTTGTGACAACTGTCACTTACCCGTTGTATTTTATGACATCACGTTCACTGTGTAGTTGAACTCAGTGCAGTCATGTCCACTTGCACGCTGTAAATAATTCTGTGATAAATAGGTCAAAATGTTGCTGTTTTTTTGTGTGCACAAAACGTAAATAGAAACGTTTCAATAGAGAACTCTAATACGGTGGTTCTCAGATTGTGAGTCGCAATCCACTGGTATGTTTCGGTGGGACGGGAAAAAAATATTATAACAACTGATTGAGAATCTCGGCATGCTATCTTTTTTTTTTTTACAGAACTGACAATTTATTAATCTGCATTGTAAAAAGGGGGAAAATTGTATTGATAAAAATGTTGACACATAATTACATATATATATATATATATATATATATATATTACCTTCATCATAGTTTTATTACACAGACAGGTCGCGTTAAACAAAATACTTTTCATTGGTCGCGAATGTAAAACAACGGAGTGGGATGCAAAGAATCATAGTTTGAGAACTCCCTTATGTCGGAATTTGTGTTCTATGTCTGTTATATGTTTACTAGGCCTACTGAACGTCTTTTCTTATCATATTATAGAAATATAGATGCAATCTTATAGTATAGTGCGACTCAAAACCAGACTTTGTGTTTCGTGTGAAATATTGGATATTCAAAGCTTATTTTGTTGTAACTAGTTATCAAATGCCCGGTACCCGGACCGGCGAGTAGGCACACAGTTGGAGTTGAAAATGGTGATATATATTTTAGCGCGTTAACAATCAGTCTATATCAGAGGTGTGCGGATCTTGAAATTTAGCGTCCGCGACCGTCTGCGGATTTCTATCAATGATCCGCGTCCGCGTCCGCAGAATCTTACAACATTGGTCCACAGTCAGTCCGCGCGTCCGCATTGCTGAAATTTAGCTGTTTAAATGTATTGAAATTTTTTATGGTAACGCTAAAGAAGATCCGCGTCAGGACGCGAGTCCGCAACTTAACCATACGAAGCGTCCGCTGTCAGTCCGCTGATTCGGAAAAGTCTGCGGATCTGCGTCCGCAAGCGGACGCGTCCGCTGCCCGCTCATCTCTGGTCTATATACTTGCAGTGGCCCCAAGGACATGAACAGATTATTGTAGCCAAAATACATTTGAGAATAGGGACACCTAATAATACATCAAATAAAGTTCATATGTTAAATAGTTCCTCCCAAAAAAAATAATCCTCACTATGGGTAAACATAAACAACAACTCTTAAAATCACATTCCTTCATAATATTTTAATGGACTCTTTCCAAACAGTTATTCATTTAATGTTTTATGATGTTCAACATGGCGTATTTAAAAAAAAGAGAGACGTGAGTGAGTGCTTGTGTTAAGCAAAACGCTACATGTTTAACAGGTGGTTTATTTACTGTTTTACATTGTAGCATAGTACAATTAACTAAGAAAAATTGCCGACCCGGCAGTGCAGAACCTAGGGATTTACGGGCCCGGTGGCTTGGCCTCTTTGAGGGCTGCCATTGCATTTTGACATGAGATAATTTTTTGACGCTTCTCAAGCTTGGTCCCGAGAAGAAAGAATCGTTGTGTAGCTTTTAGCTGACCTTCAATTAAAAACATAGTATTCCATCAATGCAGTTGAGGCCGCAGACGCAGAAAACATTAGGCCTCTTAAAAAAGAAAGACATATCAAAGCTTTCATCATTATAGTTCTGTGAAGCCAATGCCGAACCAAGGGATTTTAGGCATCTTCGGGAGCCACTACATTTTGACATGAGATAATATACTTAATATTTAGTTTAAAAAATAGTTTGGGGGCCCTCCTCAAACTGGGCCCCGTCCATACACCCTCTGTGTGAAGCCCCCATCATAAATGTGTTAGTTTGCATTGTAAACGTTGTGTACGGCGCTACTCAAACTCAACCCTTATTCAATTCATTCATGTGACGTAATAGTCTAAAAATGAAAAAAAAAGTGACGTTTTTAGGTTACTAATAAAGGGAAATAATTGTACATTAGAAATAGACATATTTTAGAAATAATAACAATTTAAACAATATAAATATTACATAATATTTAGGTATCCATAATTTTGGTTTAAAATTGAAATTGTGGAACATAACACAGAATATTAATTGAACGATTTCTGTAAATTTCTTTTATGATCGCTTCTCATTTAATAACAAATTGAACACCATAGATTTATTACGTTTTGTGAGATATTAATAGGCCTTTGGAACCTAGGATTTGCGGCCGTCACGGTGAGGATATAAGAGTACTTTGGCATGATTTTGTGTTACAACTCCTAAGATCGCTTCTTGCCCTTTGGTAATGATTTATGCGATCGTAACAGTACTTACATTGTGATTGCCATTTGGCTTTCACGATCTTACCTGCCGTATGTTAGTGTACGGTGTTTTGTCACCTCGGCACTACACATATGGCTGGTCCAATGTCAATTCTGGCAGCCATGTAGGAGACTATTCTTACTCGGCTGGCCAGTTGGTAGCCGGATTATGCAAGTTAAGAAGAAAACTGTAAATGTTTCTGCCATCTTTGAATTGTTTACGCCGCCATGTTGGATGACAGACGGAAGTCGCGATGACAGACGGAAGTAGCGATGACAGACGGAAGTCGCGATGACAGACGGAAACCGGAACATATGATGTAAAATTTGTATTATAGATATGTAACTCTCCATTAGTCTCCAGGTAGAGTGAATTGAAATAAAAATATAAAATTCAACCCTGAACATCTTAAGTCCTGGTAAACATTTTAGCCGGTAATATCTGAGGTATTTCTTTTTATAAAGTAATTAGGACGAGCCAGTGGTTTGACTGGATTGGGGCAAGTGGTTTGACTGGATTGGGCCAGTGATTTGATTGGATTGGGCCAGTGGTTTGACTGAATTGGGCCAGTGGTTTGATTGGATTGGGCAAGTGGTTTGACGGGATTGGGCCAGTGGTTTGCCTGGATTGGGCCAGTGGTTTGACTGGATTGGGCCAGTGGTTTGATTGGATTGGGCAAGTGGTTTGACTGGATTGGGCCAGTGGTTTGACTGGATTGGGCCAGTGGTTTGACTGGATTGGGCCAGTGGTTTGATTGGATTGGGCCAGTGGTTTGACTGGATTGGGCCAGTGGATTGATTGGATTGGGCCAGTGGTTTGATTGGATTAGGCCAGTGGTTTGACTGGATTGGGCCAGTGGTTTGACTCGATTGGGCCAGTGGTTTGACTGGATTGGGCCAGTGGTTTGACTGGATTTGGGCCAGTGGTTTGATTGGATTGGGCCAGTGGTTTGATTGTATTGGGCCAGTGGTTTGACTGGATTTGGGGCATTGCTTTAGCTGGATTGGGCCAGTGGTTTGATTGGATTGGGCCAGTGGTTTGACTGTATTGGGCCAGTGATTTGATTGGATTGGGTCAGTGGTTTGACTGTATTGGGCCAGTGATTTGATTGGATTGGGTCAGTGGTTTGACTGTATTGGGCCAGTGATTTGATTGGATTGGGCCAGTGGTTTGACTGGATTGGGCCAGTGGATTGATTGGATTGGGCCGGTGGTTTGACTGGATTAGGCCAGTGGTTTGACTGGATTGGGCCAGTGGTTTGACTCGATTGGGCCGTGGTTTGACTGGATTTGGGCCAGTGGTTTGATTGGATTGGGCCAGTGGTTTGATTGTATTGGGCCAGTGGTTTGACTGGATTTGGGGCATTGCTTTAGCTGGATTGGGCCAGTGGTTTGACTGTATTGGACCAGTGGTTTGATTGGATTGGGTCAGTGGTTTGATTGGATTGGGCGTTGCTTTAGCTGGATTGGGCCAGTGGCTTGATTGGATTGGGCCAGTGGTTTGACTGTATTGGGGCCAGTGGTTTGATTGGATTGGGCGGCCAGTGGTTTGACTGGATTGGGGCCAGTGGTTTGATTGGATTGAGCCAGTGGTTTGATTGGATTGAGCCAGTGGTTTGACTGTATTGGGCCAGTGGTTTGATTGGATTGGGCCCTTGGTTTGATTGGATTGGGCCATTGCTTCAGCTGGATTGGGCCAGTGGTTTGATTGGATTGGGCCAGTGGTTTGATTGGATTGGGCCAATGGTTTGATTGGATTTGTAATTACCAATACGTACTATTTTTTTAGTCATATAGCCAAATGCTGGAACATTTGTCAGAACATTATTAGCTGATTTAGAATTTTAAAACTTATAGCTGATAAATAGCCATAATAATTTACTATTATCTGGACAGGTACTTCAACAGTAGTAATGTAATATCTGCTGGACAGTTACTCCAACAGAAGTCCAAGTGATGGAAGTGATGCTATATCAGGGATGGGCCAACTTTTTGAGTCGCGGCCACATTCAGTTCATAAAGTTGACCTCAGGGCTGGGGAGTCGGTGTCGGTGGTGTCAGTAGTTTTTGCCGGTGTCGGTTTCGGCATTTGTACTTTGCCCGGTGTCGGTGTCGGCATTTGTATTTTGTCCGGAGTCGGTGTCGGTGTCGGCATTTTTACTTGTCCGGAGTCGATTCGGTGTCGGCGCAAAAACTCGCCCCCCCCCCCCAAAAAAAAAACAACAAAAAAACTAGAACTTTGATTACATAATCCAGAACAACTTTTAATATAAAGTTTTCTTAATTTCTTCTTTTCTTTTTAAATAAATACTTGGTAAATCTGTTTATCAACAAACGTATTATTTTCCCAAGCAAGATTCTCTTCTACATTACAACTTGTCAACATTAACAGACACCGGTGTCGGGGTCGGTGGATTTTAAAAAAAACCGACACCGGTGTCGGTGTCGGCTGTTGATGGAATGCCGACACCGGTGTCGACACCCTCTAGTCCATGAAAAGTCTCACCAAGAGAAATGCATCACAATAAGTAAAAAGGAAATAATTTAATGTTTTCTTCAGCTGCCAAGTACCCTTTGATCCACGGACCGGCGGTTTGGGGATCACTGATTTAAGGGGTTTAACAATAACACTAGCTTCTTATGTAAAATTAAGCAATAACTCCAACTCGAAATGATATAATACAAATAGTCAATATTTTGGCCGACACCCCACCCCTGGTTGACCTCATAAAATAAAAGGCATGGCTAGAACGAATGACGGCTCGAGGGGCGAGTCGGGCTGTTCGCTGAGAGCACCGTAGTTTGCCCATTGTGTCAACTACACAATCACTTTATATGTCATAGTTTACCCATTGTGTTAACTACACAATCACTTTATATGTCATAGTTTACCCATTGTGTTAACTACACAATCCCTTTATATGTCATAGTTTACCAATTGTGTTAACTACACAATCCCTTTATATGTCATAGTTTACCCTTTATATGCCGTAGTTTACCCATTGTGTTAACTACACAATCCCTTCATCTGTCTCGATGGCCCTTTCGGGCAAAGCGAACTTTACTTTTTTTTTTCTTATACATTGAAAGAACAATGATTTATTTGATACATTAGTGTATGAACAGTTTTGTACTGGTGCCCGTCTTGCCTTTATCCCTAAACACCAGCCTACTTATATTCTTGGTTAGTTATTGGTTAGTTCAGAAATTTTGTTTTACTATGAACTCAATGGGCTTAACGATACACCAATTGTGGTTCTTCGTTAATTATTTGAGCTAACATAACATTCGAATATTATGTGACTATGCACAAATATATCCACTTTTTATGACAGTATATATAAATATAGACAACTCTTACACATCTAGGGACGCCAGTTTAAGTGGTGAAAGTGCCACCTATGACTGGAGACGGTGGTGCCTTGGGTGGACCTCCCCCACTTACTACGCCACTGTTCCATTTCTGAAGAACTTTCGGTTTTTGTGTTTCATTTTGAGCATTTTAAAACATCTATATTCATTGTCTACACTTTACGATATAAGGTGTTCTAACATAAACTATGTGTTATGGTCCTTGAAGTAGCCTGTACTAAAAGTCTATGAAAATGTAATATATAAACAAAAAATATAAAGAGCTAAGTCTTTGAAAGTAAAAACTGGAATACGTATGTTATTTTTTTTGTCGTTCAGTTTACTACGAATTGGTCATTAATTGAAATATAAGGTCAAATATATTCATTATTTTATGGTTCCTGTTTATGTGGATCCATTAGAGCCTACAAAATTAAATCAGACAAAATATGCTGTTCATTTTATGGTTGGCATCCAATTAGTATAGCAGAGTTTTTTTATTTTGTGGGTGTGTGTGTGTGTGTGTGTGGAAACTCTTAATTGCTGGAAAATTAGAAGATTCACTAAAACGTTGCGTTTAAAAAAAATGGTTGTAGTATCAGATGGAGATATTGTTGTAGTATCAGATGGAGATATTGTTGTAGTATCAGATGGATATATTGGTGTAGTATCAGATGGAGATATTGTTGTAGTATCAGATGGAGATATTGGTGAAGTATCAGATGGAGATATTGTTGTAGTATCAGATGGAGATATAGTTGTTGTATCAGATGGAGATATTGTTGTAGTATTAGATGGCGATATTGTTGTAGTATTACATGGCGATGTTGTTGTAGTATTAGATGGCGATGTTGTTGTAGTATTAGATGGCGATATAGTTGTTGTATCAGATGGAGATATTGTTGTAATATTAGATGGAGATGTTGTTGTAGTATTAGATGAAGATATTGTTGTAGTATTAGATGGCGATGTTGTTGTAGTATTAGATGGCGATATTGTTGTAGTATTAGATGGCGATATAGTTGTTGTATCAGATGGAGATATTGTTGTAATATTAGATGGAGATGTTGTTGTAGTATTAGATGAAGATATCGTTGTAGTATTAGATGGCGATATTGTTGTAGTATTAGATGGCGATGTTGTTGTAGTATTAGATGGCGATATGGTTGTTGTATCAGATGGAGATAGTGTTGTAGTATTAGATGGAGATGTTGTTGTAGTATTAGATGAAGATATTGTTGTAGTAGCAGATAAAGATATTGTTGTATGCTATATCAGAGAAAAAATTGTTTTTTTGATTAATCTCGAACAAATAACAAATTTAAATCTAATTTCATGAAAAAACATGTCCGTAAAGTCATACATATTTTTTATTTAAAGCTTTTTTCAATGAGTCTAATGTCTAATCAGCTGAAAGTACTTGTGACATATTGCTTGTCAACTGAAAGTACTTGTGACATATTGCTTGTCAGCTGAACCCACTTGTCTAAGGCAGTGGTCCCGAACCGTTTTCTCGACGTGGACCGGACAACATTTAATAATTTCTACGCGGACCGGTTTACATTTAATCATGTTGCCGCGGCTCGCTTGGGGGGGGGGGGGGGGGGAATGAAGTGAGGAACTGTTGATTAGTTCTATTTTAAATTGTTTTCATTTCCAATGACACTTCCGCTCTCAGCCGGTCAGCTTCCTGTTAACCCCCTCTAGTCCATGAAAAGTCTCACCAAGAGAAATGCATCACAATAAGTAAAAAGGAAATAATTTAATGTTTTCTTCAGCTGCCAAGTACCCATTGATCCACGGACCGGCGGTTTGGGGATCACTGATTTAAGGGGTTTAACAATAACACTAGCTTCTTATGTAAAATTAAGCAATAACTCCAACTCGAAATGATATAATACAAATAGTCATTTTTTATTAATATAACACTTGACTTACATACGTAGTTCTCAACTTTCAGAACACGTACACAGATGTACTCTCACTGCCATCACCGTACTAGGGAGCTACACTCACTGTCATCACCGTACTAGGGATGTACACTCACTGTCATCACCGTACTAGGGATCTACACTCACTGCCATCACCGTACCAGGGATCTACACTCACTGCCATCACCGTACCAGGGATCTACACTCACTGCCATCACCGTACAAGGGATCTTCACTCACTGCCCTCACCGTACTAAGGATCTACACTCACTGTCATCACCGTACTAGGGATGTACACTTACTGCCATCACCGTACTAGGGATGTAAACTCACTGTCATCACCGTACTAGGGATGTACACTCACTGTCATCACCGTATTAGGGATCTACACTCACGGCCATCACCGTACTAGGGATCTACACTCACTGCCATCACCGTACCAGGGATCTACACTCACTGCCATCACCGTACCAGGGATCTACACTCACTGCCATCACCTTACCAGGGATCTACACTCACTGTCATCACCGTACGAGGGATCTACACTCACTGTCATCACCGTACTGCCCTGCTTTACCTGGCTCTATCAGTTTATCTACACGTCCAGTCACACATATAGCTTCACGATCCAGTCTTCCTACCTAAATGTAACTGACATTCATACTATTGTGCACACACACAATAGTATAACCCACACACACATACACCAAAACCCCCACACTGGCCCACACACACATACACCAATACCCCCACACTGGCCCACACACACATACACCAATACTCCGACACTGGCCCACACACACATACACCAATACCCCGACACTGGCCCACACACACATACACCAATACCCCGACACTGGCCCACACACACATACACCAATACCCCCACACTGGCCCACACACACATACACCAATACCCCGACACTGGCCCACACACACACATACACCAATACCCTACACTGGCCCACACACACATACACCAATACCCCCACACTGTCCTACACACACATACACCAATACCCCCACACTGGCCCACACACGCACATACACCAATACCAGCAGACACATACACCAATAACCACACACATACACCAATAACCACACACACATATACCAATACCAGCAAACACACATACACCAATAACCACACACACACATACACCAATAACCAAACACACATACACCAATAACCACACACATACACCAATACCATCAAGCTCACATACACCAATAAACACACACACATACACCAATACCAACACACACATATACAACGATACCCCCACACACACTCACACACAGATATAATGCCATATTTTCTTCCCAGTTTCGTTGACGTTTTATTACCCACCGTATATCCAAACTAAGGGCCGCTTTATCAACTAGGCACAGTAGACACTGTGCCTAGGGCCTATGGATTTTCAAGGGCCTACGAAAGCCAGAAGATAAAGATAAAACAAGTTCAGAATGCCAATACAATCTAATATTGTTTGTATTAAAGTAACTACATATAACCGTGTCAGATGAGCACCTGAGCAAGTCAAGCTGCAGTGCCGTACATCTGTAAATTACAGTGTGTTAACTTTTCGGCTCTTTGTCTTAGCATGGTCACATATGACGTCCTCATAGTTTATTTAGATTTCAAATAGCAAAGAAATGCGGGTGCATTCTTGAAAAATATTAAAAATGAAGTCGGGGAGGGCCTACGACTTTGAAAGTGCATAGGGCCTACGATGAACTTAAAACGGCCTGGTCCAAGCTTACATGTGAACATATTTCATCCTACCTGGTATTTAGACTAGCGGAAGGGGGCGGGGCGCATGGGGTCGATTTATTTAGTAAAAATAATTTTAAAACTTTCATTTAAATTTATTGAAAAAATGTAATTCAAATATTTATATTTATAAACTGGCTCATTGAGAAACCATTTGCAATTTATCGATTCGTGATATAGTATATGACTAATCAAGGTCAGAGTCATCATAACGCAAATACTGATCGTGGGAAATACTGAGAATTTTAAGCTAACATGGGAAAAATGAATATTGAACTTATTACAACAGTGGATTTCAAATTTGGACGCTTCGTGACATACTATGACAACAGTTAGGGTTTTACAACCTTAGTTTTTTTTAGATGTCTAACAATGGAACCAAGATTTCCGAGCTATAAATAGATATTGAAATTTCGTTCTTTTTGTTGGCCAATCCCAAATAAAAATAATCTCTAACCCTATCGTTATCATCTATAAATATCCCAGTCCCGGCTGAGAATCTGGGTCACTAGGACAAAGATCCAGAGTAGCGGTGGGGGGGGGGGGGGATTTTCTGAGGAATTTCCAGGTTAGGTTTCCGCCCTTGTACCGGAGTGTCACGATTTGTCATTCCTCCTATACAGAACAACTGACACAGTAGCAGAGTGGTTTGACTAAAAACACAGTCAACACAGCTGTGTGTGCTACAGTGTAGTGTATTGTTACTACACACAACACTTGGAATTATTTCAATGGGATGTAAAGCTAGCTACAAGTCGATAGATAACTAGATCTGGTTTGAACAGATTTTCTTTCAGCAGGCTACTTGATGTTGCAGTGTTTGTTTTGTTAACGAACATGCCATTCATTTAAATTGATCTATTGTTAGACAAAGCAAGTGTCATTTTTAGATGTTCATACACGTTCAGAATTGCAACTGTCATCTGCAGGTAACAATGACATTTTCCATCTTTTCTGGTATATTAATTTTTTTTTTTTTTGCAAAAGAATTTTGATAAAGAAAAAAAAAAATTGTTTCATTAGCTTGATAAGTTTGAATATCTTGATTCAACCTCCCGCATCAGTAAGACACAAATTAAGATGTGTTAAAACCGGTTTGCTATGTACTGTCGTTATCCCATCACTCAGTGGTATCATTTGTTTGTTTATATCTATTAACTATCTAATGTGAAAGCAAACAATTAGCAAATTTGTTCATTTCTCTATTGTCAGATTAAACTTACGTTTCTGTCGCCCTGGGCGAACTCTTGAAATGCCAACCAATTCCCAGTGGCGTATTTAAAGGTGGGTGCACACTGCACCGGGTGCTCGCCTGAGATCCTCGGATCGTGAAGGGTCATGAAAAGCCCAATTTTATACCCGACAAACCCAGCTTCAAACCTTTTTTAATGCCCAATATTTGTTCCTGAGCCCCGGGCCCCAACCGGCGGTTTGTCCGCCTTTGACCGTTCCCGTGACTAAAAGTATAAATGTTTTGAAAATCTGTTAGTATTGGTGGCCACCTGGGGGCGTACAGCCGCCCTGTTTGCTAAAAATCAAATAACCAAATGACAAAGGTTGTGGATATATTTTATCTTGTATCTTACTCAAGGTAAGCTCAGGTCTTAGAGCTGTGACGTCTTCATTATCATGCCCTTTATACGAACGTCTCAAATAGAAGATGAAGTCATATATTTGCCAGAGAATCAGTTGCCGAATGTAAGAACCAAAAGAAGATCTCGTCGTAATTCATCACTAAGGAGACCAAGAGGATCACGCTGTTATCAATGGTAAGAGAATCACGTTGTTATCAATGGTGACATTCTGTAACACAATTCAAAAACTTCATTCCTTGACACAAACATCAAACAAACGAGGTAACTTGAGAATCATCAGTTCATTAAAAAAACATTCCATACAACTGTTATTAATCCAACCCCTATGTCGAATGTGTGAATCTAATGTGGCCTGCGATTATTGAAGTATGCCCACCCTTCGGTTACACAAATTTGTAATCGTATATACAGTTCCGTGGCGTTAACAAATGAGATTTGATTTTTTCTAAACTTCTTCGTGAAGTTTTCCACGATGCCCATTACATATTTTATATCAGTTTATGAGCTGCACTGGTCGAAATAGCCAATAAAGTGGAGGCATTGTTAATTTGTTTCAATTAAAAAAAATACATTTAAAATATAAAAAAGTAAAGTTTCTTTAGCCCTGGCGGGCCATCCGGGCAGATGAAGTGTAGAATTCATCTGTTTCTATAACCTCGGCATATGAAGGGATTGTGTGGTTAGCACAACGCCCAGCCGCCTTTACATCCCCAACTTAAAGTCAGGTACCCATTTAAAGCTGGGTGGACTAGTTGGACGACTTTGCTCAAAATTTAACCTGGAAAATTTACATGAGTCTCACGGAGGATCGAACTCAGGACTCTCAGGTCGACAGTCGAATATCTACACCACTCGCCCATCCGTCGCATTTACAATATGGACTTTTCGAAAATGCACGCAGATGTGTAATAAATTAAATATTACGTCCAGTTTTTTTCTGAAAAATTTCAATGGACAGTTTGTTGTGTTTGTTTGTTTTTAAAGTTTGTTTTTAGGCCTGCACTTTAAAGAATTTTCTGGGAAATCGTGACATCGATAACATTGACACACAAAAAAATCAATCTTAGAGCGCTGTTTATAGAGAATCATTGTGTTTATTGACCCAGATCTAGCTCATGATGTATGTATGAGTGTGTTGGTAAGTGTGTTTATCTTTGTGTGTGTGTGTGTGAGTCAATATGATGTATGTATGAGTGTGTTAATAAGTGCGTTTATCTTTGTGTGTGTGAGTGTGTGTGTGTGTGAGTCAATGTGATGTATGAGTATGTTAATAAGTGTGTTTATCTTTGTGTGTGTGTGTGTGAGTCAATATGATGTATGTATGAGTGTGTTGGTAAGTGTGTTTATCTTTGTGTGTGTGTGTGTGTGTGAGTCAATATGATGTATGTATGAGTGTGTTAATAAGTGTGTTTATCTTTGTGTGCGTGTGTGTGTGTGAGTCAATGTGATGTATGTATGAGTGTGTTGGTAAGTGTGTTTATCTTTGTTTGTGTGTGTGTGTGTGTGTGTGTGTGAGTCAAGATGATGTATGTATGAGTGTGTTAATAAGTGTGTTTATCTTTGTGTGTGTGTGAGTCAATATGATGTATAGAAAATTACATTTGTTGGTCTAAACAAATAAATATTACGTTATTATTACATATATATATATATATATATATATATATATATATATATATATATATATATATATATATATATATATACACACACACTTTCTTATCTATCTAAATAGATCAATGAATGTTAACACTTTTTAGTCCCCTCCCTTGTCAATAAGTGACAAACGTTTGGTGCCCCCACCCCCCCGCTTGTACATATACAAACATATACAAAAGTATAAGTATAACATCCCCCTATTGTTTTCAAACATAATGTAACGTAACAAATTTCAATCTCCGCACACTAACTGTAATAATTTAAATTAAATTAGTCTAATATGTACAACGAGTTTAACAAAATCTGAAACACATACCCAGTAGGGTGATAAAAAAAAATAATTATGAAACCACTTCCAATCGAGGAATTTTTATATGGAATTTAAGAATCTAAGAATTTAAATCGCATTTTTGATTTTTTTTTTTTTAAAGTTCCCCCATCTCCCCCTTTTTCGGAAGAAAAAAGTGAAAAAAAAATTTTTTTTGCTTAATTCAAAAGATTAATAATAATAACTAAGCAACTTTTAGTTAGTAATCTATACAGAATGTACAAGAAATGTTTCAAAACATATTTTGTCCTATGAACTTCAGAATCAAAAATTCAAATTTTCTCGATTTCGCATGAAGTTCCTCCATCAGCTTCCCAACACTTTCAGCAATTTGGTTAGATCTGCGATGTCAATTAATGACTTCTCGACTGACCAATGGGTTTTTAATCACTTAATTGCCTTCTTGCAATTTATCTTGATGAGTGAGGTAAACAGTTCATTGACGGACGCTTCATTGTAGTGTTGCGAATGGAACCAAGCATTTGCCCATTCGTAGTAGATGAAGTTGCAAGCGGGAGCGAGGATGTTGCGTCACTCTGGTATCAGAAATAATGCTATAACAATAAATATTGCACGTGAGTTCAATCTTGCCCGGTGTACATTTGACAGTTTCTTCTAGCTGATGCGAGACCAACGTGAAGTGATTTTGTAATGACGATATGCCGACAGAATTCATATAAGAACTTGAAATCATCTTGCCATCCAGGGTTCTCGCCTGTGATAACATCATCTGTAGCAAAGAATGTGACATAGTTTTGTATTAGTTTGAAGGAATAGTTGAGTTCTGGTTTGCTCATTGGCTCTTGAATAAGAAAATTCATGAAATGTTTCAGAAGGAGGTCGAGTACATGGTGCTGACAGTCAATATATTGTGGCTTCTGAAAGCCCTTGCTCAAGACATTATCCTGTATGAGCTTTACAATCCAGTAAAAACGACCAGTATTTACTGCTGTAGTGTCGCAGATTATCACGCAAATATTTTTCCAAGCATCGTATTCATCAATTAGCTGATGTAGTTCCTTGTGAATGGCCGCGGCAGAACCACTCTCACATTTAAAAATACCGAGTTTGATTTCGGTTGTCATATTTTTCAGCAGAACTGCTTGATACTCTTCCCCTTGCACTCTTTTACCATCAAATTGGAGACAGTCTTTGCTTTGAAGTTTTTGAACAATTTTGGTTTTCATTTTCCGTCCTTAAGAGATTACTCGTTTCCAGACACTCGCATGACCCTGTTCAGCAATGGTTGCAAGAACGTCATATGCTTTGTAGAAATTTTGTTTTTCAGTTATAGCAAACTCGCTGTTGTAGTGCTTGCTCTTTGGTATTTTGGTTTGCATTCAAGAGAAGATGACGTGGAAGAATAGGTTGGCGACTCGGGTGAAAAAGCAGAGGTTTCATAATTCGAAGATTCTGAGACAGTTGTATGTGTTTGTGTGGGCTGTGAGACAGTTGTATGTGTTTGTGTAGGTTGTCAGACAGTTGTATGTGTTTGTGGGCTGTGAGACAGTTGTATGTGTTTGTGTAGGTTGTGAGACAGTTGTATGTGTTTGTGGGCTGTGAGACAGTTGTATGTGTTTGTGTAGGTTGTGAGACAGTTGTATGTGTTTGTGTAGGTTGTGAGACAGTTGTATGTGTTTGTGTATGTTGTGAGACAGTTGTATGTGTTTGTGTAGGTTGTGAGACAGTTGTATGTGTTTGTGTAGGTTGTGAGACAGTTGTATGTGTTTGTGTATGTTGTGAGACAGTTGTATGTGTTTGTGTAGGTTGTGAGACAGTTGTATGTGCTTGTGTAGGTTGTGAGACAGTTGTATGTGTTTGTGTAGGTTGTGAGACAGTTGTATGTGTTTGTGTAGGTTGTGAGACAGTTGTATGTGTTTGTGTAGGTTGTGATTGAGAAGAACTGGCTTGAGGTTGAGTTTTTGATAGTCGAGGTTATATATAGTGAACTCGCTCGAAGCTGGAGTTAGTTTGCACGGTATAGCTGGGATCAAAACAAAGAGAAAAACAATTAACAACCATATGTAAATGTCTTGTTTATAAACGAATGGAAACAACTAACTGGAATGTGCTTAAAAGCAGTCGAGAAAGTCATATAAAAATTCAGTGTGAAATTGAAACCGATAGTCAAACTGCGCGATATGTGAAAAGTAAAAATTAAAAGGTGGGGAACTTTTTTCAATTTAAAAAAAAAAAAATAATGTTCCTACTGTCATCTACATACAATTGTTCCTCGAATGGAAGGGGTTTCAGTTTCGTTACGAAAATTAACGAAAAAAGTTACCACCCTAATCCCCAGTCCTAAAATATTATATATCAGTGTGTGGCTCTTCAATACATTTTGTTTCACTAGCAGGTTCACAACTATACACCCACCACACTATCCACACAGCCGTAGCAGCTAAATAGTGCTGCACCATGTGCTAGTAATCTTATGCGCCTCCTGTACCCACCGATCTGAAAAGTGTGAAACCCTTTACAATATCCAGTGGATTCCGCTTAATTGGGACAGCCGCTTATTTTGGACAAATCTCAAAGAAACCAAACCAAGAAGCCAATAGTAAATGTGTATGTTTTATTGGGACAGCCGCTTAATTGGAACAAAAAACCTCGGTCCCGATGTGTCCCAATTAAGCGGAATCGACTGTATAACATTTTTTTAACAACATATTTCATGTTTAATTAGTGTATACGATCACTTCAATCATCTTTTGCCTATTCTTTATGACGTGTCCTGACACATCTTTCTCTCCTCGTTAAGAATAGGTTTGGAGCATCCACCGTTTATCATTGTCATGATGTCATTCCAGCATTTTGCATACTCTGAATGGCCACTTCCAAGCATCATAGCTGTAGTGCTTTTAGTTGTCTCCTTACTTGCAGTGACTTGACCGACATCCCAGCATATGCCGACTCTTATATGAGAAATAAATTAAAGTTACTAAATTGGATGCTCCAGATTTAGTATTAAGTTACGATCTGCGTACTGTAACATATCTTGAAGTAGACTTTAGTTCACTGCATTCATGCTGCTGCTCTATTTATATGTATGCAATGCTAATTTACAACTGATATACTTTACTAGATATTAAGCCCGGCATTGCCCGGGAAATCTAGGTGTAATTTGAAACCCCTTCCTAATCAAATTAACTACTGAATTTTTAAATACGTTTAATTAGGTGCTGATTTATGCCACTTTCCTAATGTGCAGAAATGACGTACATTTCATACGCCACAAATTACGTTTCACCCGTTTTAGCAACCAAACCAAATCAAACAACCAAATCAAACAACGAACCAAACAGTGATATTTACATAACGATAACGAAAACGAAAATGAAAGCTTCCCGTTTTGCGAAAACGAATAATGAAAGAAAAACGAATATAATATAAAAACAAAAATGCTGGGTGTAGAAACTTATAAAAACGAAAACGTTTGTGCAAGAAACGAAATCATACGAAATACATTTTTTACTTACAATTATACCGAAGAAGCTTACCAATAAGTTACCATCCATCTTGAAATTGATATCTGTGATCGAGTTACCATCCATTTTACCAAGTTCAACCATAGAAATCATAATGTGAATACTTTTGTGATTTGTATGATTTCAATTCAACCGCGACAAATTCTCGTTATTTCCTTTCCCGCCAGCCATTGTTTACGTGAAATAATAATTATTGTGTAACAGTGATATTTACATAACGATAACGATAACGAAAATGATTGCTTCCCGTTTTACGAAAACGAAAACGAATAATGAAAGAAAAACGAATATAGTATAAAAATAAAAATGTTGGGTGTAGAAACTTATAAAAACTGAAATATTTGCACTGTGAAAAACTGTAATAATATAAAAATAAAAATGATTGAAGCCAAAACTTATACTAGCTAAAACTAAAATGAATTTCAAAAATAAAATATCACTGCAACCAAACCAAATAACCAAACCAGCTAACCAATCAACCAAACAAACCAACCGAGCCAACAAACCAAACCAACCAATCAAACCAACCAAACCAAACAACCAACCAACCTAACTAACCAAAACAGCTAACCAATCAACCAAAAACAACCAACTGAGCCAACCAACCAATCCAACTAAGCCAAACTCGTCACAAATTACGTTTTACCCGTCAGCACTAACCAACCAAACCAACCAAACCAAACAGCCAAACCAGCTAATCAAACCAATCAACCGAACCAACCGATCAACCAACCAAACCAACCAAATCAACCAAAGCATACCTACCAACCAAACCAAACCAAACACCATTAGATAAAGATATGGGTGCTAATTTATGTCACCCGTTACGTTTTACCCTTAATTCTCTCAATATTAAAATCAAAACGAAGCATTAAAAAAAAAAGCTTTAATATGCCATTTTGCAGCACAAAGGCAAGTTGATGTGGCACGATACAGCACCCTCGCGCAAGTTCAATTTGGCTTTATTAGTAAAAAAAAAATTATAACATGTACTTCGGGAAAAACCGTCATAGAGGATTTTAATTTATAGCGACGGCGTTCCCATTCTGCAAAAAAAAAATTGTAACATCCGGAAATGACGTCATAGATTATTTATAGCGACGGCTTTCCTATACCGCACGGACAAGATAAGCACTTTATTAGTAGGATCTTTTCATCGAAATGGTATCTCTTTAAAATAGTTACTAATCGACTAAACAATCAATTTTTTCTTCCATTTTACTTTAGAGATATGATTACAGATGGTCGTTTTGTTGGGAAGCGTTTCCTGGACTGTCGACCATGTGTGGTCCCTGATTTCCCTGGTTTTGACATCCGGTGAGCACCGGTCATGGTTAAAGTCCTCGGTGTATCTCCCGTGGTGCCTTCTTGGCCGTCGCCTTATTGGCTATGGTGGAGATGAAAGAAGGGGACCACAAAAACCGGTCCATTAGTGGTACCCAACCTTTTTCTCGCCCAGGACCGGTCGACGTTTGATAATTTCATTCGGCCCGGGATTGGGATGGGGGCGTTGATTATTTATGTTTGAGTTTGTTTTGATGTACAATGCCACTGCCGCTCAGCTCCCAGTTAACCTCTCGTACATGGAAAGTCACACTACCCTAAAGAAATAAACAATAAAAAAGAAAAATGAAATAATTTAATGTTTCTTGGGTGGCCCAGTACCATTTGATCAACAGACCGGTACCGTGTATACATGTGTGTAGAGCTGTGTACATAGTTATATACATGTGTGTAGAGCTGTGTACATAGTTATATACATGTGTGTAGAGCTGTGTACAGAGTTATATACATGTGTGTAGAGCTGTGTACAGAGTTATATACATGTGTGTAGAGCTGTGTACATAGTTATATACATGTGTGTAGAGCTGTGTACAGAGTTATATACATGTGTGTAGAGCTGTGTACAGAGTTATATACATGTGTGTAGAGCTGTGTACAGAGTTATATACATGTGTGTAGAGCTGTGTACATAGTTATATACATGTGTGTAGAGCTGTGTACAGAGTTATATACATGTGTGTAGAGCTGTGTACAGAGTTATATACATGTGTGTAGAGCTGTGTACAGAGTTATATACATGTGTGTAGAGCTGTGTGTAGAGCTGTGTACAGAGTAATATACATGTGTGTAGAGCTGTGTACAGAGTTATATACATGTGTCTAGAGCTGTGTACAGAGTTATATACATGTGTGTAGAGCTGTGTACAGAGCTATATACATGTGTGTAGAGCTGTGTACAGAGTTATATACATGTGTGTATAGCTGTGTACAGAGTTATAGGCATATACATGTGTGTAGAGCTGTGTACAGAGTTATATACATGTGTGTGGCGCTGTGTACAGAGTTATATACATGTGTGTAGAGCTGTGTACAAAGTTATATACATGTGTGTAGAGCTGTGTATAGAGTTATATAAATGTGTGTAGAGCTGTGTGCAGAGTTATAGGCTTATACATGTGTGTAGAGCTGTGTACAGAGTTATATACATGTGTGTGGCGCTGTGTACAGAGTTATATACATGTGTGTGGAGCTGTGTACAGAGTTATATACACGTGTGTAGAGCTGTGTACAGAGTTATATACACGTGTGTGGCGCTGTGTACAGAGTTATATACATGTGTATGGCGCTGTGTACAGAGTTATATACATGTGTGTAGAGCTGTGTACAGTTGCATATGCGTAAATTGGCAGTGGCTAAATTTTCTATTACTAGCCACGATAGATTACCCGGTACAGGTTAAATTATAATTATTTATATCTTACTTACCATTGATGTGTCTTATTTCTTTTCCCATACGTTATATTGGTTATAAATATTGCATTCATTATTTTAAATGTTCGTGTTGATAGTTATTTTTTACCTAATTTTTCATGACCGAAGCAATGTAATTATTTCAATGTTAATGTTCTACATTAGCTAATTTTAGTGCTTCTTCGAATATATCATTTCGCACCATTTAATATATAGATACATCATTTCGCACCATTTAATAGATGAATACATCATTTTCCTATCTTTAATACATGATTTGTTTTTATTTACTTTAACACGCTTTTCTTTAATTTCACTTTTTAATGGGTGCTTGGTGCCGTATAAATTAACAGATAAAATTTAGGCGCCACAGATAAAATTTATATAAAACAATTATGTAGATAAATATATTATAGCCCCATAGATACATAAAACTAGATAGCTCACCAAGATCTTGGTGTTACTGCAATCCAAAAGATGTGGCAAAATTTTCTTGGTAATTGTCAACGACAGTCCGACCACGAGACAATAGTTCTTTAATATACTAATGAAAAGTTCTTAACATCGAGTCGACGGCGCATAAGAATGTACACAATTTTTAGTACACAATTTATGAAAAACTTTGTTAAAAACAATCAGTAATTTTAATATACCAATATAACCATGTATCTCGTGGGCGGACTGTCGTAAACAATCCCCAAAATATATAATAAACGAATTTGTCATATTGCACTAGAGAGCTGCACGGGAGTGAAAATCACTCCCAGTCCCATCCCGCTCCGCGAAAATTTTTCCCAACCCACCCGCTCCCGCGAAATTTTCCCCAACCCCACCAGCTCCCATATATTGCTCAATGTTTATCAACTTTGCAGCCAATTCTTGGAAACCACAGCCTTCCACAAATGAAAGGCACAAATGTCTTTGGCGCACATAGAAACAATGGTGTTTGTGATATTTGTTTAACCTGAACTGGAGCTTGTTTAACAATCTTCTCTTGACTTGGAATGAAGCTAGTCAGTGATGTAATTTTTGGAACTGGTGATCTGTTTTTACAAAATTCGGGAATGCGTCCACAGACCATTCGTACCATCCGTGCCTTCCAAAGTTATAATGGTATCACATCTTGTGCATATCGCGAATGGCACATCCTCACATCCAAGCGCAAACGATTCAAACTTTCCCAAATATTCTGCTCTCACCACCTTTATTTAAGTAAAACTGAATACGCTCGCTTTTGCCTCAATAACTTTTGAATGTTTGCTTTATTATCATTGTTTGAAAATTAAAAAAATAGAATTGAAAGTAAAAAAAACATACAAATTACATTTAAATTTAACGAATGGAAAATCACTTCAAAATATAATAAACTGCGCATGCGCATTAACGGAGTAAAAAAAAAACAGAGTCAAAGCGGAGACTATAAATGAAGAATCACTTGTTCATTTTTTTAGAATAACCACCTTAAAAAAATAAATTAAAATATTTTAGCGACTTTTACAGGCGCTTTTTAAAGAAAATTTCAATAGCAATCATATCAAAGTCACGTGAAGAAGTCCACTCAAACAAAACCAAACCCACGGGACTCCGCAAAAATAAACCCAGACCACGGGAGTCCCGCAAATACAAAAACCCAAACCCACGGGACACCCGATAGCTTATTTCCAATCCGCGAGGTCACGGATTCCGCGGGACTCCGCAATCCCAATCCCGTGCAGCTCTCTAATGTGCACATGAAGTTTGAGCTAGTTTTACCCAAGAGCTCTTCTTTGTAAAAAGGTATTTTTATTAGTGTAGCTCTTTTAAACTGAAGATCTAGTATTCATAAGACCCATAGATATATAAGACTAGATCAACATGCTTATTTAATAGAGACGAAAAAAAGTGTTGTATTAAGACCCTACTTTAAAAGAAGAGTACACAATTCTGCCACAGGTTTTTTATTTTTTACCGAAAAAAGATTTCCTTCCTTTTATTTAAAAAAAAAATCCCCATTCATGCTAGAGGTTGGCGCTTTTAAAATCTACTGATGTGAAAAATTATATTTGACGGTTAGTAATAATATAATCAAACAACCGGGTACACACAACACGAAGGCATTTTTTATTTAAAGTTAATTGAAAAAAAAAAAGTTTTTTGAAAATTTGTCAAGGAAAACAATGCAAAATGTCTTCTGCTATTTATTTCGGTTACTTACGGTTTCTATGCGTACTACGTCATCAGGTTATACAGAATTGTAATCTTCTCTTAAAAAGTTATGGCCAGCACAATATATGTCTATGCATAGCCCCATAAGCGATCTAGTCTTATATATCTATGATAACATTTCTATATGTGCAAATAACCTTAACTTACTTCCTGTATGTCTGATGGTTTTACGAAACAACGCCACTGTAGGATACCCGAACATGTTATTACAGAATATTTCATTGTAAATATGGCAAAATATCAATTATTACTAAAGCTTTGTTATTTAAGTGTGGACCACCAGGTAAGTTTGTATTCATAATATTTTGAAATTTCTATTATTATACCGGTATTTAAACATGATTATACCGCCAATTATGTCGAATTATATGCATGGACGGCATGGTCGTGGATCACATTGTAACATGAATGACATTGGTAATCTCTATTTTGATAAATACTATTAATAAATTACCTCTATAAGCATTCCAAAGTCACAGTATTGATTGTTATTTATTATAAAAATTAAAATTGCTTAATGATTTAATCATGATACAGTCCTTGAAAGTAGAGGATGAGATGTTTACGATAGATCATGGGGGTAATCCCTTATTTTACCAATAGAAAGTATTTTGATAAATATTATTGATAATTTACCTCTATAAACATTCCGAAATCATATTAATGAATTCACATCAATATTATCCATTTAGGCCAGTAATTATTCATTTTTATTAGTTTATAGCAAAACGATTGCAATTTATCACACTTTTCTTGACTATTTTCTTTCGTTTCGTATATTTTGGTTTAACATTTTTTAAAATGTTTGTGTTTCGAAATCAATTTAAACACCCAAGATGATTTCTTCACTATTATTTGCGTAATAAGTGAAAACTACAATATTTAGATAATAAAGTTTTACAAGGCTTCTATGCTATTTAAGGGCCTTATCCTACACCTTATACGTAGTTATACAAGATTAAGGGTCCTAGGGGCCCCAAGAGTATCTAACATAAACTTCTTTTAAATGATATTTGTCATGCCCTTTAAGTGCTGGGCATCAGTGTTTCGTTACCGTTTTAGTATATAAGCTATATTAATATATGTCTTTCAGGACATTCTACACCTTAAACGTAGTTATACAAGATTAAAAAGGCCATAGGGTCCCCGAGTATCTATCCATCTAACTTAATTTGGTTTAAATAATATTTGTCATGCCCATTAAGTGCTGGGCATCAGTGTTTCTAAGGATACCGTTTTACTATATAAGCTATATAAATAGGTGTCATTTTCAGGGCCCCATTGTACACCTTATACGTAGCGATACAAGATAAAAGAGCCCCTAGGGGCCCCAAGAGTATCTATCCATCTAACTTAAATGTGGTTTAACCATTTTCGAAAAAATAACTCTATTGTCCCCATTATGTCTGTCTGTCCGTCATCACCCTATATCAACAACCATAAAGTCCTAGACCTGGTAGCATATATCATTTAGTAGGTCTTGGCCTGCCATGTGTGCAGCAAAAGTCCATTTTGCGATCTGACCTCTGAGGGCCGAAAAAAGGGGGCGTATTAATTACCGTTTTTTTTACTATATCTCAGGAACCATAAGTCCTAGACCCATGATGTATATATTATTTTGTAGATCTTGGCCTGTCAAGTGTACATCAAAAGTTCATTTTGCGATAGGACCTCTCAGGGGCTGAATATAAGAGTTTTCTTAGGTACCGTTTTTGCTTATATTTTAAATATAAATAATAAAGCTAATCAAAGGGCGTAATCATTTTGTATCTGGCAATGTCCTACATAACTTGCTATTGTATCTAGCAACTGTCCCATATAACGTGCTATTGGTGTCTGGCAATGTCGTACATAACAAAGTGTTGTTGTATCTAGCAATGTCCTACATAACTGCTGCTATTGTATCTGCCAATGGTCCTTCATATAACGTGCTTTTGTATCTGGCAGTAATGTCCTACATAACTTGCTATTGTATCTGGCAATGTCCCCATATAACGTGCTAGTGTATCTGGCAATGTTCTACATAACTTGCTATTGTATCGGCAATGTCCCATATAACGTGCTAGTAGTATCTGGCAACGTCCTACATAACTTGCTATTGTATCTGGCAATGTCCCATATAACGTGCAAGGTTATTGTATCTGGCAATGTCCTAATAACTTGCTATTGTATCTGGCAATGTCCTACATATTACGTGCTATTGTATCTGGCAATGTCCTCCCCATAACGTCTATTGTATCCGCAAATGTCTCATATAACGTGCTATTGTATCTGGCAATGTCCTATGTAACTTGCTTTATCTGGCAATGTCCTACATAACTTACTATTGTATCTGGCAGTAATGTCCTACATAACTTGCTGGTTGTATCTAAAATGTCAACATAATTGCTATTGTATCTGACAATGTCCTACATAACGCTGTTATTGTATCTGGCAATGTCCTACATAACTTGCTATTGTATCTGGCAATGTCCCATATAACGTGCTATTGTATCTGGCAATGTCCTACATAACTTGCTATTGTATCTAACAATGTCCCATATAACGTGCGTTATTGTATCTGGCAACGTCCTACATAACTTGCTATTGTATCTGGCAATGTCCCATATAACGTGCTATTGTATCTGGCAATGTCCTCATAACTTGCTATTATATCTGGCAATGTCCTACATTACTTGCTATTGTATCTGGCAATGTCCTACATAACGTGCTATTGTATCTGGCAATGTCCCATATAACTTGCTATTGTATCTGGCAATGTCATACATAACTTGATATTGCATCTGGAAATGTCCTACATAACTTCCTATTGTATCTGGCAATGTCCTACATAACTTGCTATTGTATCTGGCAATGTCCTACATAACGTGCTATTGTATCTGGCAATGTCCCATATAACTTGCTATTGTATCTGGCAATGTCCTACATAACGTGTTATTGTATCTGGCAATGTCCTACATAACTTGCTGTTGTATCTGGCAATGTCCCATATAACGTGCTATTGTATCTGGCAATGTCCTACATAACTTGCTATTGTATCTGGCAATGTCCTACATAACGTGCTATTGTATCTGACAATATCCTACCATAACGTGCTATTGTATCTGGCAATGTCCTACATAATTTACTATTGTATGTGGCAATGTCTCATATAACGTGCTATTGTATCTAGAAATGTCCATACATAACTTGCTATTGTATCTGGCAATGTCCTACATAACTTGCTATTGTATCTGGCAATGTCCTACATAACTTGCTATTGTATCTGGCAATGTCTCATATAACGTGCTATTGTATCTGGCAAATTCCTACATTACGTGTTATTGTATCTGGCAATGTCCTACATAACTTGCTATTTTATCTGGCAATGTCCCATATAACGTGCTATTGTATCTGGCAATGTCCTACATAACTTGCTATTGTATCTGCCAATGTCCCATATAACGTGCTATTGTATCTGGCAATGTCCTATATAACTTGCTTTTGTATCTGGCAATGTCCTACATAACTTGCTATTGTATCTGGCAATGTCCTACATAACGTGTTATTGTATCTGGCAATGTCCTACATAACTTGCTATTGTATCTGGCAATGTCCCATATAACGTGCTATTGTATCTGGCAATGTCCTACATAACTTGCTTTTGTATCTGGCAATGTCCTACATAACTTGCTATTGTATCTGGCAATGTCCTACATAACGTGTTATTGTATCTGGCAATGTCCTACATAACTTGCTATTGTATCTGGCAATGTCCCATATAACGTGCTATTGTATCTGGCAATGTTTTACATAACTTGCTATTGTATCTGCCAATGTCCCATATAACGTGCTATTGTATCTGGCAATGTCCTACATAACTTGCTATTGTATCTGGCAATGTCCTACATAACTTGCTATTGTATCTGGCAATGTCCTATATAACTTGCTATTGTATCTGGCAATGTCCCATATAACGTGCTATTGTATCTGGCAATGTCCTACATAACTTGCTATTGTATCTGCCAATGTCCCATATAACGTGCTATTGTATCTGGCAATGTCCTATATAACTTGCTATTGTATCTGGCAATGTCCCATAAAACGTGCTATTGTATCTGGCAATGTCCTACATAACTTGCTATTGTATCTGGCAATGTCCCATGTAACGTGCTATTGTATCTGGCAATGTCATACATATCTTGCTATTGTATCTGGCATTGTCCTACATAACGTGCTATTGTATCTGGCAATGTCCTACATAACTTGCTATTGTATCTGGCAATGTCCTACATAACTTGCTATTGTATCTGGCAATGTCCTACATAACATGCTATTGTATATGGCAATGTCCTACATAACCTGCTATTGTATCTGCCAATGTCCTACATTACGTGCTATTGTATCTGCCAATGTACTACATAACTTGCTATTGTATCTGGCAATGTCCTACATAACTTGCTATTGTATCTGCCAATGTCCTACATAACTTGCTATTGTATCTGGCAATGTCCTACATAACTTGCTATTGTATCTGACAATGTCCTACATAACGTGCTATTGTATCTGGAAATGTCATACATAACGTGTTATTGTATCTAACAATGTCCTACATAACTTGCTATTGTATCTGGCATTGTCCTACATAACGTGCTATTGTATCTGACAAAATCCTACATAACGTGCTATTGTATCTGGCAATGTCCTACATAATTTGCTATTGTATGTGGCTATGTCTCATATAACGTGCTATTGTATCTGGCAATGTCCTACATAACTTGCTATTGTATCTGGCAATGTCCTACATAACTTGCTATTGTATCTGGCAATGTCCTACATAACTTGCTATTGTATCTGGCAATGTCCCATATAACGTGCTATTGTATCTGGCAATGTCATACATAACGTGTTATTGTATCTGGCAATGTCCTACATAACTTGCTATTGTATCTGCCAATGTCCCATATAACGTGCTTTTGTATCTGGCAATGTCCTACATAACTTGCTATTGTATCTGGCAATGTCCCATATAACGTGCTATTGTATCTGGCAATGTTCTACATAACTTGCTATTGTATCTGGCAATGTCCCATATAACGTGCTATTGTATCTGGCAACGTCCTACATAACTTGCTATTGTATCTGGCAATGTCCCATATAACGTGCTATTGTATCTGGCAATGTCCTAATAACTTGCTATTGTATCTGGCAATGTCCTACATTACGTGCTATTGTATCTGGCAATGTCCTACATAACGTGCTATTGTATCTGCAAATGTCCCATATAACGTGCTATTGTATCTGGCAATGTCCTATGTAACTTGCTTTTGTATCTGGCAATGTCCTACATAACTTGCTATTGTATCTGGCAATGTCCTACATAACTTGCTATTGTATCTGGCAATGTCCTACATAACTTGCTATTGTATCTGACAATGTCCTACATAACGTGTTATTGTATCTGGCAATGTCCTACATAACTTGCTATTGTATCTGGCAATGTCCCATATAACGTGCTATTGTATCTGGCAATGTCCTACATAACTTGCTATTGTATCTGGCAATGTCCCATATAACGTGCTATTGTATCTGGCAACGTCCTACATAACTTGCTATTGTATCTGGCAATGTCCCATATAACGTGCTATTGTATCTGGCAATGTCCTAATAACTTGCTATTGTATCTGGCAATGTCCTACATTACTTGCTATTGTATCTGGCAATGTCCTACATAACGTGCTATTGTATCTGGCAATGTCCCATATAACTTGCTATTGTATCTGGCAATGTCATACATAACTTGATATTGCATCTGGAAATGTCCTACATAACTTCCTATTGTATCTGGCAATGTCCTACATAACTTGCTATTGTATCTGGCAATGTCCTACATAACGTGCTATTGTATCTGGCAATGTCCCATATAACTTGCTATTGTATCTGGCAATGTCCTACATAACGTGTTATTGTATCTGGCAATGTCCTACATAACTTGCTGTTGTATCTGGCAATGTCCCATATAACGTGCTATTGTATCTGGCAATGTCCTACATAACTTGCTATTGTATCTGGCAATGTCCTACATAACGTGCTATTGTATCTGACAATATCCTACATAACGTGCTATTGTATCTGGCAATGTCCTACATAATTTACTATTGTATGTGGCAATGTCTCATATAACGTGCTATTGTATCTAGAAATGTCCTACATAACTTGCTATTGTATCTGGCAATGTCCTACATAACTTGCTATTGTATCTGGCAATGTCCTACATAACTTGCTATTGTATCTGGCAATGTCTCATATAACGTGCTATTGTATCTGGCAAATTCCTACATTACGTGTTATTGTATCTGGCAATGTCCTACATAACTTGCTATTTTATCTGGCAATGTCCCATATAACGTGCTATTGTATCTGGCAATGTCCTACATAACTTGCTATTGTATCTGCCAATGTCCCATATAACGTGCTATTGTATCTGGCAATGTCCTATATAACTTGCTTTTGTATCTGGCAATGTCCTACATAACTTGCTATTGTATCTGGCAATGTCCTACATAACGTGTTATTGTATCTGGCAATGTCCTACATAACTTGCTATTGTATCTGGCAATGTCCCATATAACGTGCTATTGTATCTGGCAATGTCCTACATAACTTGCTTTTGTATCTGGCAATGTCCTACATAACTTGCTATTGTATCTGGCAATGTCCTACATAACGTGTTATTGTATCTGGCAATGTCCTACATAACTTGCTATTGTATCTGGCAATGTCCCATATAACGTGCTATTGTATCTGGCAATGTTTTACATAACTTGCTATTGTATCTGCCAATGTCCCATATAACGTGCTATTGTATCTGGCAATGTCCTACATAACTTGCTATTGTATCTGGCAATGTCCTACATAACGTGTTATTGTATCTGGCAATGTCCTACATAACTTGCTATTGTATCTGGCAATGTCCCATATAACGTGCTATTGTATCTGGCAATGTCCTACATAACTTGCTATTGTATCTGCCAATGTCCCATATAACGTGCTATTGTATCTGGCAATGTCCTATATAACTTGCTATTGTATCTGGCAATGTCCCATAAAACGTGCTATTGTATCTGGCAATGTCCTACATAACTTGCTATTGTATCTGGCAATGTCCCATGTAACGTGCTATTGTATCTGGCAATGTCATACATATCTTGCTATTGTATCTGGCATTGTCCTACATAACGTGCTATTGTATCTGGCAATGTCCTACATAACTTGCTATTGTATCTGGCAATGTCCTACATAACTTGCTATTGTATCTGGCAATGTCCTACATAACATGCTATTGTATATGGCAATGTCCTACATAACCTGCTATTGTATCTGCCAATGTCCTACATTACGTGCTATTGTATCTGCCAATGTACTACATAACTTGCTATTGTATCTGGCAATGTCCTACATAACTTGCTATTGTATCTGCCAATGTCCTACATAACTTGCTATTGTATTTGGCAATGTCCCATATAACTTGCTATTGTATCTGGCAATGACCTACATAACTTGCTATTGTATCTGGCAATGTCCTACATAACTTGCTATTGTATCTGGCAATGTCCTACATAACGTGCTATTGTATCTGGCAATGTCCCATATAACTTGCTATTGTATCTGGCAATGTCCTACATAACGTGTTATTGTATCTGGCAATGTCCTACATAACTTGCTGTTGTATCTGGCAATGTCCCATATAACGTGCTATTGTATCTGGCAATGTCCTACATAACTTGCTATTGTATCTGCCAATGTCCCATATAACGTGCTATTGTATCTGGCAATGTCCTACATAACTTGCTATTGTATCTGGCAATGCCCTACATAACGTGTTATTGTATCTGGCAATGTCCTACATAACGTGCTATTGTATCTGGCAATGTCCCATATAACTTCCTATTGTATCTGGCAATGTCCCGTATAAAGCGCTATTGTATCTGGCAATGTCTCATATAACGTGCTATTGTATCTGTCAATGTCCTACATAACCTGCTATGGTATCTGGCAATATCCCATATAACGTGCTATTGTATCTGGCAATGTCCTACATAACTTGCTATTGTATCTGGCAATATCCCATATAACGTGCTATTGTATCTGGCAATGTCCTACATAACGTGCTATTGTATATGGCAATGTCCTACATAACCTGCTATTGTATCTGCCAATGTACTACATAACTTGCTATTGTATCTGCCAATGTACTACATAACTTGCTATTGTATCTGGCAATGTCCTACATAACGTGCTATTGTATCTGGCAATGTCCCATATAACTTGCTATTGTATCTGGCAACGTACTACATAACTTGCTATTGTATCTGCCAATGTCCTACATTACGTGCTATTGTATCTGGCAACGTCCTACATAACTTGCTATTGTATCTGCCAATGTCCTACATAATGTGCTATTGTATCTGGCAATGTCCCATATAACTTGCTATTGTATCTGGCAATGTCCTACATAACCTGCTATTGTATCTGGCAATGTCTCATATAACTTGCTATTGTATCTGGCAATGTCCTACATAACTTGCTATTGTATCTGGCAATGTCCTACATAACTTGCTATTGTATCTGGCAATGAATCAAACGTGTGAGTATCAGGCCCCATTAACATGGAGTTATTTTTTCTCATTTTGTCTCTTCTGGTCAGAGAAAACTTTGATTTCTATTTCCTTAAGGACAAGATTCGCCAGACCGCACCAACCAACGTGTTTATTGACCAGTGCTGTAGATCTCATGATATTACTATCAAGGGATCAATCAGAACATCCGATTTCCCGATTCCAACAATTGAAAAAACAAATACTCGGTACAATGAAATGGCTATTTGATTTTCGTTTTCTAGTAATCGATAAAATTTAATAAAGCGATGAAAAATAAAGTGAAGTAAAACTATACTCGTAGCTATCTAAAGACCTAGCGAATAGAATCACCGGTTCAGTATTTATCAGATAAAACTCTGTCAAAAATACGTGTTTTTTGTACGGCTATACCTCGTTCGTATATTAAATTAGATTTTTTTTTAATTTTCGGGCGTCTTGCATAAAATTCCTCGTATATGACATTAATCGTTAACTGATGTTTAACTGTAATTAAGTAATCTAATTAGTCCGAAAGTGTAAACATAATAATAATGTTTATACAATATTTAAGTTTCATGTAAATAGGTAGGTGATGTTAATATTTAAACGCAACAGAATACGCGTTTAGTTTTATCATGATTGGTAATGTAATTTTTTTTGTAATTATTTCTCGGATATTTCTTGAGACGCTTAATGAGTTGGCGTATTTAAAAAAAAAATTTATTACATACGAAAGTGTGATAGTAGTTTATTATGTTATATAGGAAAGAGTGACAGTAGTTGATGTATGTTATATAGGAAAGAGTGACAGTAGTTGATGTATGTTATATAGGAAAGAGTGACAGTAGTTGATGTATATTATATAGAAAAGAGTGACAGTAGTTGATGTATGTTATATAGGAAAGAGTGACAGTAGTTGATGTATGTTATATAGGAAGGAGTGACAGTAGTTGATGTATGTTATATAGGAAAGAGTGGCAGTAGTTGATGTATGTTATATAGGAAAGAGTGACAGTAGTTGATTATGTTATATTGGAAAGAGTGACAGTAGTTGATTATGTTATATAGGAAAGAGTGACAGTAGTTGTAGTATATTATATTGGAAAGTATGAAAGTAGTTGATGTATGTTATATAGGAAAGAGTGACAGTAGTTGATGTATGTTATATAGGAAAGAGTGACAGTAGTTGATGTATGTTATATAGGAAAGTATGACAGTAGTTGATGTATGTTATATAGGAAAGAGTGACAGTAGTTTATGTATGTTATATAGAAAAGAGTGACAGTAGTTGATGTATGTTATATAGGAAAGAGTGACAGTAGTTGATGTATGTCATATAGGAAAGTTTGACAGTAGTTGATGTATGTTATATAGGAAAGAGTGACAGTAGTTGATGTATGTTATATTGGAAAGTATAAAAGTAGTTGATGTATGTTATATAGGAAAGAGTGACAGTAGTTTATGTATGTTATATAGGAAAGAGTGACAGTAGTTGATTATGTTATATAGGAAAGAGTGACAGTAGTTGATTATGTTATATAGGAAAGAGTGACAGTAGTTGATGTATGTTATATAGGAAAGTATGACAGTAGTTGATGTATGTTATATAGGAAAGAGTGACAGTAGTTGATGTATGTTATATAGAAAAGAGTGACAGTAGTTGATGTATGTTATTTAGGAAAGTTTGACAGTAGTTGATGTATGTTATATAGGAAAGAGTGACAGTAGTTGATGTATGTTATATAGGAAAGTATAAAAGTAGTTGATGTATGATATATAGGAAAGAGTGACAGTAGTTGATGTATTTTATATAGAAAAGAGTGACAGTAGTTGATGTATGTTATATAGGAAAGAGTGACAGTAGTTGATGTATGTTATATAGGAAAGTTTGACAGTAGTTGATGTATGTTATATAGGAAAGAGTGACAGTAGTTGATGTATGTTATATTGGAAAGTATAAAAGTAGTTGATGTATGTTATATAGGAAAGAGTGACAGTAGTTTATGTATGTTATATAGGAAAGAGTGACAGTAGTTGATGTATGTTATATAGGAAAGAGTGACAGTAGTTGATTATGTTATATTGGAAAGAGTGACAGTAGTTGATGTATGTTATATAGGAAAGAGTGACAGTAGTTGTAGTATGTTATATTGGAAAGTATAAAAGTAGTTGATGTATGTTATATAGGAATGAGTGAAAGTAGTTGATGTATGTTATATAGGAAAGAGTAACAGTAGTTGATGTATGTTATATAGGAAAGAGTGACAGTAGTTGATGTATGTTACATAGGAAAGAATGACAGTAGTTGATGTATGTTATATAGGAAAGAGTGACAGTAGTTGATGTATGTTATATAGAAAAGAGTGACAGTAGTTGATGTATTTTATATAGGAAAGTTTGACAGTAGTTGATGTATGTTATTTAGGAAAGAGTGACAGTAGTTGATGTATGTTATATTGGAAAGTATAAAAGTAGTTGATGTATGTTATATAGGAAAGAGTGACAGTAGTTTATGTATGTTATATAGGAAAGAGTGACAGTAGTTGATGTATGTTATATAGGAAAGAGTGACAGTAGTTGATGTATGTTATATTGGAAAGTATGAAAGTAGTTGATTATGTTATATAGGAAAGAGTGACAGTAGTTGTAGTATGTTATATTGGAAAGTATGAAAGTAGTTGATGTATGTTATATAGGAAAGAGTGACAGTAGTTGATGTATGTTATATAGGAAAGTATGACAGTAGTTGATGTATGTTATATAGGAAAGAGTGACAGTAGTTGATGTTTGTTATATAGAAAAGAGTGACAGTAGTTGATGTATGTTATATTGGAAAGTATGAAAGTAGTTGATTATGTTATATAGGAAAGTATGACAGTAGTTGATGTATGTTATATAAGAAAGTTAGACAGTAGTTGATGTATGTTATATAAGAAAGTAGTTGATGTATGTTATATAGCAAAGAGTGACAGTAGTTGATGTATGTTATATTGGAAAGTATGAAAGTAGTTGATGTATGTTATATAGGAAAGAGTGACGGTAGTTGATGTATGTTATATAAGAAAGTATGATAGTAGTTTATGTATGTTATATAGGAAAGAGTGACAGTAGTTGATGTATGTTATATTGGAAAGTACGAAAGTAGTTGATGTATGTTATATAGGAAAGAGTGACAGTAGTTGATGTATGATATATAGAAAAGTAAGACAGTAGTTGATGTATGTTATATTGGAAAGTATGAAAGTAGTTGATGTATGTAATATAGGAAAGAGTGACAGTAGTTGATGTATGTTATATTGGAAAGTATGAAAGTAGTTGATGTATGTTATATAGGAAAGAGTGACAGTAGTTGATGTATGTTATATAGGAAAGAGTGACAGTAGTTGATGTACGTTATATAGGAAAGAGTGAAAGTAGTTGATGTATGTTATATTGGAAAGTACGAAAGTAGTTGATGTATGTTATATAGGAAAGTATGACAGTAGTTGATGTGTGTTATATAAGAAAGTTAGACAGTAGTTGATGTATGTTATATAAGAAAGTAGTTGATGTATGTTATATAGCAAAGAGTGACAGTAGTTGATGTATGTTATATTGGAAAGTATGAAAGTAGTTGATGTATGTTATATAGGAAAGAGTGACGGTAGTTGATGTATGTTATATAAGAAAGTATGATAGTAGTTTATGTATGTTATATAGGAAAGAGTGACAGTAGTTGATGTATGTTATATTGGAAAGTACGAAAGTAGTTGATGTATGTTATATAGGAAAGAGTGACAGTAGTTGATGTATGTTATATAGGAAAGTATGACAGTAGTTGATGTATGTTATATTGGAAAGTATGAAAGTAGTTGATGTATGTAATATAGGAAAGAGTGACAGTAGTTGATGTATGTTATATTGGAAAGTATGAAAGTAGTTGATGTATGTTATATAGGAAAGTATGACAGTAGTTGATGTATGTTATATTGGAAAGTATGAAAGTAGTTGATGTATGTTATATAGGAAAGAGTGACAGTAGTTGATGTATGTTATATTGGAAAGAGTGGCAGTAGTTGATGTATGTTATATAGGAAAGAGTGACAGTAGTTGATGTATGTTATATAGGACAGAGTGAAAGTAGTTGATGTATGTTATATAGGAAAGAGTGACAGTAGTTGATGTATGTTATATTGGAAAGAGTGACAGTAGTTGATGTATGTTATATTGGAAAGTTTGAAAGTAGTTAATGTATGTTATATACGAAAGTATGACAGTAGTTGATGTATGTTATATAAGAAAGTATGACAGTAGTTGATGTATGTTATATAAGAAAGTATGTCAGTAGTTGATGTATGTTATATAGGAAAGAGTGACAGTAGTTGATGTATGTTATATAAGAAAGTATGTCAGTAGTTGATGTATGTTATATAGGAAAGAGTGACAGTAGTTGATTTATGTTATATAAGAAAGTATGATAGTAGTTTATGTATGTTATATAGGAAAGAGTGACAGTAGTTGATGTATGTTATATAGGAAAGAGTGACAGTAGTTGATGTATGTTATATAGGAAAGAGTGACAGTAGTTGATGTATGTTATATTGGAAAGTACGAAAGTAGTTGATGTATGTTATATAGGAAAGAGTGACAGTAGTTGATGTATGATATATAGGAAAGTAAGACAGTAGTTGATGTATGTTATATTGGAAAGTATGAAAGTAGTTGATGTATGTTATATAGGAAAGAGTGACAGTAGTTGATGTATGTTATATAGGAAAGAGTGACAGTAGTTGATGTACGTTATATAGGACAGAGTGAAAGTAGTTGATGTATGTTATATAGGAAAGAGTGACAGTAGTTGATGTATGCTATATAGGAAAGTATGACAGTAGTTGATGTATGTTATATAGGAAAGAGTGACAGTAGTTGATGTATGTTATATAGGAAAGAGTGACAGTAGTTGATGTATGTTATATAGGAAAGAGTGACAGTAGTTAATGTATGTTATATAGGAAAGAGTGACAGTAGTTGATGTATGTTATATAGGAAAGAGTGACAGTAGTTAATGTATGTTATATAGGAAAGAGTGACAGTAGTTGATGTATGTTATATAGGAAAGAGTGACAGTAGTTAATGTATGTTATATAGGAAAGAGTGACAGTAGTTGATGTATGTTATATAGGAAAGAGTGACAGTAGTTGATGTATGTTATATAGGACATAGTTTGAGGGTATCTGTGACATAGTTTGAGGGTATCTGTGACATAGTCTGAGGTTATCTGTGACATAGTTTGAGTGGGAAATTATGGGATTTCTGTTGTATAAAAAAGAGTGTGGGTCATTTAGGTATAGAGAGGGGGACTCAATGTGCTGTATAATGTGCTGTGCAATGTGTTGTACGATGTGCTGTACAATGTGCTGTACAATGTGCTGTACAATATGTTGTACAATGTGCTGTACAATGTGCTGTACAATATGTTGTACAATGTGCTGTACAATATGTTGTACAATGTGCTGTACAATGTGCTGTACAATGTGCTGTACAATGTGCTGTACAATATGTTGTACAATGTGCTGTACAATGTGCTGTACAATATGTTGTGCAATGTGCTGTACAATGGTAAGATGATTCAAAAGTACATTAGTAAAGTAACTTTTTATTAGGTAATTATCTGTTAACTATAGAGTACATTTGTAAGGTAACTTTTTTGTTGGGTAATAATCTGTTAACTATCCATAAATTATTATATTTTTGTTTTGATATAGATATAACTTATAGTATAAATATTTTTTTGAAAATTGTGTTTGATATTAACACATATTTTACTAATAAGAGTTTTAAAAAGAAAGTGTTTAAATATTTACTAAAATGTATTCTCTTTTTGTTGAATTTATCAGTAGAATGGGAGAATTAAGAAAACCAATGATTTATCATTCTTTTAATTCAATGGGTTGCATGAACGAGTGGTGTAGATACTCGACTGTCAACCTATGAGTCCTGGGTTCGATTCTCTGTGAGAACTGTGGTCTACTTTCCAGCTGTTTCAAAAGTCGTCCCACAAGTCCACCCAGCTTTAAATAGATACCTGAATTACGTTGGGGAAGTAAAGGCGGCTAGGCGTTATGCTAACCACACAATCCCTTTATATGTCGAGATAATAAAAAACAGATTAAGAGCCTAACCACACCAACACGACGGTGCGTCAAACGCACGTTTGTCGTTCTAGACACGACAGGTCATCGTCGTGTCGTTTTTTGGTCAAAACACACTGCCACGACGTGCGTTTTCTAAAGTATGCTCACTGACCTCACTTAAATTGACCTCACTCACCTAAACAACTTTAAGTAATCAAGTTATTTATTCATTTAAAACCAGGAACAGCATTATTCTAGTTCTATACTTATATATAGATATACAGTTCTAAACTTAGGAATTGGGAGGACCTGGACGGGGCTTGACCTTTTTGGGGGCCCCTGTATTTTGACTTTCTACATCATGATATGAGATAATGTACTTAATATTTAATGTAAAAAAATGTTTGGGGGCCTGGTGGGGCATTTGAGTTTGGAACCCCCACTCTCTCTTTCCTGGTTATGCCCCTGTATATATATATATATATATATTCATTCACATATATAGCCAATCTTGATTATAGAAAGAAAGCTACCATTATAGTATCAAACTAGAGAAATGATGTACTTTTAACAACCAAATAACTTTCTCTGACAGTAATTTCGTATCTATTTAAATTATGCAAATACTACTCAACTAAGCACCAAATTCAGCTATATAAGACTACTAAGAGCTAAATTAAGCCTCCCTATAGGCTACTAAAATATAAAAAAGCCTGTAATCCAAAGCATTCATTGTAATCCAAACAGATTTCCAAATAAGAAATAACGGAATCTCAGATGAAAGACTTTAAATATCCATACAAGTAAAGATATTCTAATGCTTATCAACTAATACTATTAGACATCTTTATTTTTAAAATTATCATATCATTTTTGAGTCATGCAAAAACACAGCTGGCCTACTCTTTTATTGAGCTAAGTAGTGTGTATATATCTTTTAATATAAACAGTCAAACATAAGATGCATGAGTTGTCTTTTTTATTTACTAAAAGCTTTCTGAATTACAAAAATGCTTTATTTTAAAATAGTTTTTTGTAGGCTTTTGATATCTTGAAAACAATTTTTTGTATCCTTTGATCATAAAAAGTATTGAATTTCTCATGCCATAAAAGGTTCTAGAGATAGTGTGTATTGTCACCTAAAACCATATAGAATTCTTTTTGGTTATACATGTATTCTTAAAGGCACAGAAATAACATTTTTTTAATGACAACATTTCAAAGTAAAAAAAACAATTGATTGATAAATTGCATCGTTATGATTTGGAACAGCACACATTTTAATTAGCAATAAAAAGTAAAAATGCTTTTATTAAAATAGCTTATATCATATAAACATTTAATTAAATTTATTCAGTTATTTAATTTTTATTCTGGCGGCCACAGTTTTATTTAATCAATATTTATACTTTTTAGTGTCGAAAGTAATTATCTTGTTTTTGTTTGTGCTGTTAGTATAAATTAATAAGTGGTGTACATATTTGAATATCAAAACTATCAAATTTAGTAGTTTTATATTCTATTATACTTTATATTGTTAAAAGAATTTCCCTTTCTTTTGTGGGTAAAGTTTATATACAACATTAAAAATAGCACATCAGACTAAAAAAAAACAGCTTCAAAACTCATTACATTCATAAACCAATGCAAAACTTGAGATGCCATTCTGCTATATCCCTCGCCCAGCTGCCGTTACTTCCCCAACTTAAGTCAGGCACCCATTTAAAGCTGGGTGGACTTGTGGGGCGACTTTGAAAAAAATTTCACCTGGAAATTTTCAATTTCTGCCCCGGGCTCTTTGAAATCTTGATTGAAGTCCCAACAAATCATGACTTTTGGTTAATTGAGCTGTGCTGCAAAGTGTTCATTGATTATGGGTTTTATAAAAAGTAAGGGAAGTAAGTCATGTTGAATAACTGTTACAAAAATAAATAATGATTTCGCCCCTTTGTTTAGCTTATAATCTATATATAATATATAAGCCCCTTAGGAGCCCTGAAGCCCGGCCCTGAGAGGTCCTATCGCAAAATGAACTTTTGATGTACACATGGCAGGCCAAGACCTACAAAATGATATATACATCATGGGTCTAGGACTTATGGTTGCTGAGATATAGGACGCTCTTTTATTAATATAGCTTATATAGTAAAAAACGGTACTTTATAAGCCCCCTTTTACGGCCCTCAGAGGTCAGATCGCGAAATGGAGAAAAATCATTTCTTGGCAGGCCAAGACCTACAAAATGATATATACATCATGGGTCTAGGACTTATGGTTGTCGAGATCTAGGGTGATGACGGACAGACAGACAGACAGACAAAACGGGGACAATAGAGCATTTTTTTTCGAAAATGCTCTAAAAACAAAAAGGAAAATAAATATATCTGTAAATAACTAAATGTACTAAACAAGCCTACTTAACAAAGTTAAGTTGAAAATGTCAACTTATCACACTAAGCCGGAAATGCTCAAGATTTAAAACAAAAACAAATAAAACAGACTGCTTAAAACTGTATTAAAAAACAACAACAAATTTTATGTGTTTTATTACTTCCCTGCAGACAAGGTAATTAAAAATGATAGGTCGACTGTCTACAGACGGTTCACGGTGTCATTGGGTACCTAATGTAGTGCTTTTAATATATACATATGTACTCCAACAAATCTCCACCATAATCCCGTGTGTGTGTATTAGCAGAGTTTGTCTCAACTCTAGCTCCACTAAAAAAAAACAACCCAACAAAAACAAATGTACAAGTACAATTGTACCAAAAGCAGTACATGCTGTCATGTCAGACACTCGCCGTATTGTTTTGTATACTGTACAATTCATTGTGCTTTTAATTTCATACTTAGTTTTGTTATCCTTTAAAGGCCATCGGGTCGATGAAGTGTAGAACTCATCTGTTTCTGTCACCCACGGCATATGAAGGGATGGTATGTTCAGCACAACGCCCAGCCGCCTTTTATTTCCTTAACTAATGTTATCACAATATATATATACATGTATATATATAATAACTCCTCCAACAACAATAATAATGGTTATCAAAAACAATGTATTTCCTTTCTTGAACAACAACCGTCCGTGCGTCACTACTTCTCTCACTTCCGTTCAACATAATAATACATTTGGTGCGCTGTCACATTACCCTGTGACAGATGTCATATAGTTTTCTTTTTAGAGCTGTGTGGATTTGTAGGACTTATCACCCGATTTCTTATGGAGAAACGCCATTGGCTCTCACCGAGGATCGAACCCGGGACTCTCAGCTTTCTCTATCATAAATTAAAATTGTAACAAATTTTGATGGCCTTTAAGCTCATCCGATATTCGCATTTATTTTTGTCAGTTATTCCCCCCCCCCCCAAACGATCCTCTGACATTGTAGGTGGATGTTAACTGTATAGTTGGCCACATGGGTGACCTTGACATATCAGTACGTTGCCCCTGGAGCTCTCATCTTTTCCCAATTTACCACTGCAGCTTGTGAGCCGGTGCACTGAACGGCAGGACATTGAATGGGGGGGGGGCATATTATGATCATGGTGGAATGCAAACATCAACGTTTTTGGTTGTCCATTCTGCATGTTCCACACGGAACCGGTGAAAGTTTTTACTTTTTTTCTTTAAAAAAAAAAACAACAAATGTGACCTCTGGGTAGTGCTACCCCCCCCCCCCCACCACCGTGTTCAGTCTAATGCCTTGTGCAAAAAAAAAAAAACAACCCAGCTAAAAATGATGTGGTTTGTTCACTTTGTTACATTACATAAGCAAGTACACATTATGCACCTCTGTGAATTAGGTCAAACCAATGTCTCTTCACGTAATGAGTTTACTCTGCTAGTATGCCGACTCCAAACCCCTTACACCCCCCCCCCGGCAACATTCTTTAGTCACGTATTTAATGTTACCTGATCATTTGCGAATAATTTTTTTTTTTTATTTGTATTGATGTCTTCTCATTTGTCTGCATTACTCTTTGTTGTTTCAATCCTTTACGTGTTGACAATCCACACATTTTGGTCTGAGTGGCCACTGCGTTCACTTAATTATACCAGCCGTTCTCTAAGGCTAATTGGATTCCGCGTAACTCAAAAGGAGAAGGTGGGCAGGATTCAATAAAGGCCATAGATGAGGAAGGGGGGGTCACTCGGTTGGTATTGTGGGCTGTCTGCAGAGATTACCAACCCAAGTCTCTGTTTTTCTTAATGCCTTTACAATTGAAAATTTAAAAAAAAAATGCAAAATGACCACCGCACGCGAAATTTTGAAAAAAAAAATAATGAATAATATAAAATACAGCATAATAACCAGGTTTTTAGAAAAAAATGTCTTTAATTAGTCTTTCACTTAATGTTATCTGTCTACAGTAGATAATAATACAATCGGTCTCTCACATTGTGCCATTAGTAAATATCATTAAGTAGAGAGTTGAGAAAATTACAAGAAATATTAGATTCTAGCTGTACCCTATAGATATATGGGGTGCTGTACCCTGCAAAACCTTGGCATAGAGATGTATGAAGTCCCTGTAAGGATGTAATCTCTTAGATCCTATGAACTACTAATGGGACGGTTTTTATGAGCCCTTCTTTCATCCCCCACCATAGCCGATAGTGCAATTGCCATGGAGGCACCACGGGAGATATATCGGGGACTTGAACCAACACCTGAAAAATTTCCTTGGTCCCCACCGGAGATCGAACCAGGTACCTTCAGGTCGACAGTCAAGCGCTTTACCGCACGACCATCCATTAAAATGTTTGTTGCTTCCTTTTTT
>JAGDYQ010000001.1:21758288-21800703 GCA_021962125.1 Bulinus truncatus
TTTGCTGGGAGCCTAACAACAGCCACTCAAAAGAAAGGAGTTCTGATGTTCGAATGGCACATTTTAAGTAAAACGTGCCCACTGGGTAGGAGAGTTATGCCGGCTCAGGCTCATACACGGTAGCACAAGTGAGACCAGTATTTCTCACAGTGAGACTCTGCTGGTAGTGTGTGTGTGTGTGTGTGTGTACAAGTGCACTACGCTACAAAACAGTACGCTGGGTAAAAGTGGACATGCGAGTTACAGCAATCTACTTCTCATTGTTCTCTGGCATCACTGCACTTACTGACAATGGTCCACTTGCACCGATGAACTACATGCACTTGTACCAGTGTTCTCTTTTTCATATTAAATAAAATGACTTATTGTTTATAAGTATTCATTTTCAAATTATAGTTTTTGAACATCATGTTAAATTCCAATATATGAGACATTCAAATGTGAGAGACAGAGAAATATATGCAAAAACTTATTGTGAATTACCATTAAAAGTTTTTTTTTTTCTTGTGTTATTGACTCTTTTTTGGCATACGTTCAGTAGAACTGTGCCCCGGATAATTCTAAAACAATGTTTTACTTTATCAATGAGCCGCATGTGTGAGCAGGAAGTAATAGCCTGTAGGCAAACATTCTTCTAGTTTGGTGTAGCCCGTAAGATTTATTGTTACAGCTCGATAGGTGTGTTTCTATCCGTGCCACTTCATATCCTAGTTTTGTGTTTCTATTGATCCGGACTGACTTTCGTATCACTCGTGTGGGAGTGTACTATAGCCAGGACTTTACTAAATGAAGTGATTTGTTTTTATTTTCACTGCCCCATCACGAAACAAACAACAAACAAAATATTATGACCAAAAAAAAATCTATACAAATATGCAATCGGCATATATATATTAAATAAAGAATGGGATTTTCTCAAGATTGTAATCAGATTCACATTTCATGAAAGTCACGAAGAGGGTGGGGTTGAATCTATTGAAATGGATGCCGTCTTGCTCCCCCCCCCTCAACTTATCCCCACTGTCATGTATACAACAATGCCAACTGTTGACGGATCCACCATTATATTAAGTCTAAACCACTGATTTAAATAAACTTGAAAGGAATTAAAAGTTATTCCACTATGAAACTTAAGAAGAAAAAAAAGAGCAGGAAGTATTTCTGAAAGCGCATCTCTCTTTCAAAACAAACTATATATATATATATATATACAGAGCAGGAAAAAAAGTAATTTAAAAAGTAAACAGCGATTTTTTTTTCCGAAACAAACCAAAAATACTTTTTGACAAACATTTCCCACTACAAAATGAATAAAAATAGAACCATGGGGAAACAAGTGTTTTTACCAAGGTCCATGTAATGATTTATCATAATAGAAGCATCTACTTTTAAAGAGAAAGAAAGAAAAAATAATCTGACCATAATTTTGAATATCTCCCCAATGACCTCCTGGTGGTTCCATTTTTGAACTTTGGGCATCAGGGACTGGACAAACTCGTTGTGAATTTCATAGATGGTCTCAATGTTGCTGAAGATCATGGTCACGTCATCCTTGCTTATCACCGGCATTGAAGTCTGGCTGCTGGCTTCAAGACTGTGTTTATACTGGAAAAAAACAAAAAATATACCAAATTAAGCAAATCAATCTAAACGTACCTTGATGCAATACAGTCAAGTGTGTGGGTCAACAAACATTTGGAACTATTTGAACATATCTGTGTACGTATGACCCGGGCATCGGATGTCATCTTTTTTTTTAGAAGACAATTTTATCACATATCAATCAATACGTGCACATGATTGAGAACCTCCGATATGATTGACTACCATAGATCTCTGTTTCTTTCTTTCTTTCACTTCATCCTCAGCACATAACCAATCTAATAAAATAATAGCCATTTGGGTTCTGCGTTAAATCGAAAGTAAAGAATAAATAAAAACAGTATTCCAGTTTAAAACACAATCATGAAAAAAAAATCGGATCTGTCCGAAACCAAAAATAACCTAGCCTACCGACCAAGCCTAAGGGGATATAACTCTATGCAAAGTTTTTGCAGGGTACAGCTAGTAGATATATAATTCTCTGCATCCCAGTGATTTCAATTCCCTTTTTACTGCCAGACTAATTATCTCTAACGGTTTTTTTTTTTAAAGTTCTCATCCCATAAAAATTTCAGTAATCAGACACACTGAATCTGAATAAAATACCTTTATTTAGTGCATCTTACATATCTTGGGTGGAGTCGGGGCCCCCAAAACCCATTTCCTTCCCACATAACATTTGTTTGCATTGCAACCCATCACCCCGGAAGTTATTGTCCATGGGCGAGTATTCAAAGTAAAACTAAAATAATCGCGGTGATAAAAAGAGAATCAAGCGACGCCTCGCGGTAGTTTGTGTATAGTTTATGTTCCGATCAGAAGCGTGGGCCGACTGAATACAGCCACAGAACCAAAACATCAGCTCTCGTGCAACGGACACCAGCGAGATCGCAACGAAAGCCTGAATATTTCAACAGAACTTTTAGATCAGCTTATAGAGAGAAATATATACACATCAGTGACAAGCAACAACCTATTGACCATTTTACTTGACAAAGTTGGCAAGCCGTCAAAGAGCACAGGTGACACACATACACACACTTACACACTCATACAGCTGTCTCGTTTCTCAATCTCACGAGATAATGGTGAAAATCAATAAACATGCACGTGCGAGCAAAGGTTAGAAAATGAAAACAAAATAAATGGTTACGTGTGACCTGGATAACAGGCGGCTGCTATTGATTCAACATAAACCAATCAACAGAGGTGTTACATGATGTTTCACTTTTTTAACGATCTAATTTTTGGTTTCAGATTCCCACACATCCACAATATTCTAGCTTCTAAACTAGTGTACTCTCTCAAGGTGACGATGCCACGGACGAGGTTAATTCGCCCTTTTATTTACTTCCGCTAAATTAGAGTAATTATATTCAAGTTTGTTTGTGTACATTTTTTCATTATTACTGAAACGATTTATAATCATTCCTTTTACTGCGGATGAATATTGACTACTGTGGCGGAGAGTCAGTAGTGTGGTAAGGGTAGTGGCCTACATAGATCTTATATATCTATGGTGGCCTTTAAATGGCCTGCTGCTAATATAGTGCTAAATATGTACATAAAGTAAAATGAGCTGCTTACACACTGAACTTTAATAGCACTTCTATAAAACGGAAGAAACACTGACTGTTCAATCGATTTCTAACTATTTTGTGTCAATACCGTTGCGATTTTAAAAAAAAAGTATTATTGATTGTACATGTAGCATTGAAAGGCCACACCAACACTAGAAATGGACATAAAGAGTAGCTGCAATGGATTTAATTGTTATGCTAAATCTGGAGAAGCCAATTCTGTACCTTTAACTAATTTTTCATTTATGCGTAGGCCTATGCTGGTATGTTGGTGAAGATTATTGTAAACGATTGACTACAGCACTACAGCTATGATGTTTGGAAGTTTATTTAGAGTATTTGGAAGTGACCATTTAGAGTATGAAAAATGCTGAATTGAAATGATGGCAAAGATAAAAAATGGATAGAGAAGAGAGAAAGACGTGTGTGGGCACTACATATATTATAGGCAAAAGATGAAGGAAGTGCTCTTACACATTTTAATAAAAACATGAAATGTGTTTTTAGAGCATTTTCGAAAAAAAAAAATGCTCTATTGTTCCCGTTTTGTCTGTCTGTCTGTCAGTCTGTCCGTCATCACCCTAGATCTCAACAAACATAAGTCCTAGACCCATGATGTATATATCATTTTGTAGGTCTTGGCCTGCCATGTGTGCAGCAAAAGTCCATTTCGCGATCTGACCTTTGAGGGCCGAAAAAGGGGGCGTTTTAAGTACCTTTTTTTTACTATATAAGCTATATTAATAAAGGAGTGCCCTATATCTCAGCAACCATAAGTCCTAGACCCATGATGTATATATCATTGTGTAGGTCTTGGCCTGCCAAGTGTACATCAAAAGTTCATTTTGCGATAGGACCTCTGAGGGCCGAATATAAGAGTTTTTTTAGGTACCGTTTTTGCTTATATTTTAAATATAAATAATAAAAGCTAATCAAAGGGGCGTAATCATTATTTATTTTTGTAACAGTTATTCAACATGATTACTTCCCTCTCTATTTATCAAAACCCATACACGAGGAGCAAAAATCTATGGCTGTAACCCAGGAAAAAATACGGATTTCGTCCGGCGTAACCGTAGCCACTGCTTCCACGAAAATGCTATAAAATGTCCTTTGTCCGAAACGGAAAAGACTTAAATTGCTTGTTTTTATATATAGTTAATGGTTTCACAATTTTCAGAACGTTGGGAAAGGGGAGGGGGGGCAAAAAAAAACCCACCTCGCACAGGACTCCTCAATAGCTGGCTACAGCCGGATAGAAGATAATCATTTAAAAGCCTCATGCTGTTATATCTGAGGGTTGGATATGGGTTCCAGCTTTTGTTAAAGATCGTTATTTTATGGAATGAGACAAGTAGGTTATGTTACATTAGTCAAGAAGGGAAAAGGATCAGCGTCGAAACACGCATAAATATTTTTTTTCTTTCTAGAAGTTGTTGAGGTAAACTGTTACTGTTAAAGCAGTACAGTACATGTATAAGTAAGAAACGTAAAGGCCGGACCGGAAGACAGCGAGTAGGAGAGGGGTCTTACAGCCGGGCAGTGATTTCATTTAATAGAATACAGATGTATTCGATGTTGCGCAGATGTATTCAAAAGAATCAAGAGTATTAAGAGGGAGAAAATAAAAAAGAAGATGAGTTACACAGACAGAATTACAAACGTAGCTTATGAAGTAAAACATGAGTGAAAGAGGAAAAGGGGAGGGGGGGGGGGGTAATAAGAAAAATTAATGTTGACGAAAGGGAAGCAGGATTTAGAACTGACCTTTTTTTTTAATTTTATAAAAAAAAAGGTATTTCTTTCATCTTTTAGAGTTTAGACCATACCTTAACCTCGATGTGAATTTGAACCTCATTCAAAATTTCTGAAAAGCTCTGTATTTGGGAATTTGAACGTATTGATACATCCCCAGTTTGTGTCAAGGCTGTTACAATATTCTCTCTCCAATATATTTATATGCAAAACTTTAAACAAACCCTTCTCGATTGGAACGAGTTGATAAAATTATTTCAGTTTTTATAATGGAAGGAATACGGCGCCCTGGGGGGGGGGGGAGTTTTTAATCTCGTCAGAATCATTTTATCTGAGAGCGAGCTACTAATGTTTAAAATACAGAAAGTAAACAGAATATCACTGGTAAAAAAAAAAAAATCTCACAAAAAAAAATTGAACTGATTATGAATCCTTCGTTCGGATCGGACATGTGGACGCAAAGGGCCGTATGCGACCCGCCCAATCGGACATGCCCACTCGAGAATACGGGCGTGTCATTCACAAGAATATACACTTGACCCTCATCCGCCAGCTGATACACTTCCACCACCACCAGACACTCTCATATACTCACGTGTATCAGAATGTTACACTTCCACCACCACCAGACACTCTCATATACTCACGTGTATCAGAATGTTACACTTCCACCACCACCAGACACTCTCATATACTCACGTGTATCAGAATGTTACACTTCCACCACCACCAGACACTATCATATACTCACGTATATCAGAATGTTACACTTCCACCACCACCAGACACTCTCATATACTCACGTGTATCAAAATGTTACACTTCCACCACCACCAGACACTCTCATATACTCACGTGTATCAGAATGTTCAGCATCTCCAGGTACTCCTTCTCGCTGTCCAGAACTCCCTTGACCAGCAGCTGTCTCATCTTGAGTATCCCCTCCGTCGCCGAGTCCAGCTGGAAGCAGAAAGTATCCATTTGTTTAACGTGAGGTCGATAGAAGAAGAAATGGTAAAAGGTGTGGGGGCTAGACGATGACCAGTCATGAGGTCCACTCACAAACATTCATTCAGAGTTCTGCCAGACAATTTACAGCGTGATACACACACACATACACACGGACGGACGGACACACACACAAACGCACAAGTTGTAAAAAAAAAAAAGTTGCTGAAGATTCCACCTGGAATGCCAACCCTGCATTTCAAAAAGGTTCTACCTACAGCAGGAACTTGGAGTGGTTGAAGGGGGGCAGGGGGGAAAGGCTGTGGTACTTTAATTTCCTTTGACGTAAGACATTTTACGTTAATTTATTTTCGCGTAAAACGCCAAGCAAAAAAATGTCTTTATATTTGTGTAAATATAGGAACGGAAGGCTCCACTACACAACAAACAAACGAGGGAGTATTTCAAAGTCAAAAGTATTTTGTTCAAAACTTGGTATCATGCGAATCGCAAAGAGTGAGGTGTGTGACTATTAGAAAGAGTGAGGTATACTATTGGAAAGAGTGAGGAGTGTGACTATTGGAAAGAGTGAGGTGTGTCTACAGAAAGAGTGAGGCATGACTACTGGAAAGAGTACATTGTGACTATTGGAAAGAGTGAGGTATGACTATTGGAAAGAGTGAGGAGGTGTGACGTGTGACTACTGGAAAGAGTAAAGAGTGACTATTAGAAAGAGGAAGGTGTGTGACTATAGAAAGAGTGAGGTATGACGTGTGACTACTGGAAAGAGTAAAGAGTAACTATTAGAAAGAGGAAGGTGTGTGACTATAGAAAGAGTGAGGTATGACGTGTGACTACCGGAAAGAGTAAAGAGTGACTATTCTCCAAAAAAAAAGGCCCATCAATAACATTTGGGCAGAATAAAGGGGACAAAAATCAATAGAAATTGGGTTATAAAATGAAACCGCAATACTAAATAATGAAATAAAGGGCAAAGAAACATTAAAGAAAACTTCAAATGAAGAAACAAAAGAGAAAAAGAGAGGGAAGTGTTGACAGGTTAAACTTGCCTAGGGTGAACATTGTGAAAAAGAATTCGAATGAACATTAAATGAGTACAGAGTGAAATCAAAGTGGCACGTGACTCAGCTGTTATTTTGTATTCCATGTATCAACCAAAAAGAGAAGCTACTACCTCAATCCCTTTTCAGACTTAGGCGCAAGCAAGTATCGCAACCGTTTAAGACGTATTCGCAAGCAAGTATCGCAACCGTTTAAGACGTATTCGCAAGCAAGTATCGCAACCGTTTAAGACGTATTCGCATGCAAGTATCGCAACCGTTTAAGACGTATTCGCAAGCACGTATCGCAACCGCTTAAGACGTATTCGCAAGCGTAAATACCAAGGCTGCCTCGATAATTAGACAAGTGACCTTGAAATATTTTTTTTACTGAAATGGACTGAGGGATGGTGCATGGGGGAGGCTTAAAGGTGAACTAAACGCAAAGTGTGTGTGTGTGTGTGTACAAATCATCTTGCCGAGGTGCAAACCCTTTCATTCAATGTAATGGCTGCACACATAGTGGTGAATATGTATGTGACTATGTATGTGACTATGTATGTGACTGTATGTATGTGACTATGCATGTGTGCTGTAACCTAAAACTGTCAGTTCCCGCACCAACAACCTCCCATATAACCACTAACCCCCACCGTAGCCTGTGCAGAGAAACGATCCACAAAACTATCGGAGGATGGGAAATCAGACACACCACAGACATACCACCCTCATTCCAGAAATAAAAAAAATTCATGAGTTTTTTTTCCCCTAACATATTATAAACGTGGCCTCAAAACCATTCATCCGTGAAATGTTTGCGCACACACACACACACACACACATACACACACAGACAAACACAATTCAACTTTATAACCCTGTATTTTTTTATAAATGTATACACACACACTGGGATGATGGTAAACTGGTTTTAAACCTTGACATAAAAGTTAAATTGAGATTTGCTTTCCTTGCCCCCTAATAATAACAAGATTTTCGAAAAAAGCCTCTACTTTTAGTAATAAATTTCCCGAATAGCCACTACTTTAGTTGTGGCGTAATTGTGTAAGCAAAAGTAGAAGATAACGAGATGGCATCATTGTAAACATAAGTACAACAAGCGTTTTAAATGAGCTTTTCTTATGTCCCCCCCAAACATTTGTAATACAAAATTAAAACTCTAAATGTCCTACATCATAATATGATGTATTTTGTTGACATCATGAATACTGCAGACTTGTTTAAATTACTCTGAATACTTTTTTTTGCCTACATTTAAATTCTATAATCGAATGTTATGGTGTTATAAAAAAAAATATACTTTGACCTACATCTAAATTCTTTAATCGAATGTTATGGTGTTATAAAAATTATATTTTAACCTCCGTCTAAATTCTATAATCGAATGTTATGGTGTTTTAAAAAAAAATTATAGTTCTTTTCAGTATGCAACAGCCATAATGTTAAGTCTTCCACTATTTAATCAAGAACCGCGGTGTGTGTCTAAGACTTTAATAATGTGAAATTTCCGGGGTTGAAAGACACGTATTATGTCCGTATCTGCAAAGTTGTTCCGTGTTCAATGTTTGCTTTCTTCGATGACAGCCAATTTTTTTTTTTAAACCTTGACTTTCTGTTAACTCTGGCCACAGAGGCCTACCATAGTGCCAAAAGAGAAGAGTTGCCAACTTTGGAATGCAATATTTGTTGTTTTTTTATAGGAGTTGTCTTCGCAGCATCCGGCTATTCTTATCATGTATTTTGTGTCCTGGTTGTTATAATGTCAAGGTCACGTTACGAAAAATAAAATAAAAACATTTCGATAGCGTCTTTTGATAATTATTTAGTTGTAGCAGTTAATACATGTAAAAAAAAAACCAAACTTGTCGTACATAGAGTGTACAAGAAGGCTACATTGCATATAAAGTGTACAAAAGAGTAAATCGCATATAAAGTGTGCAAGAAGGCTTCATCGTATATAAAGGCTATTATCAATATGTTTTAAGCTATCACTAGACATTACCTCGTCGTGAGAGGTGTCCAAAGCAATCACCATGTCCTCCTCTCCACTGCTGTCCGTCACCCAGCTCCTCCTGTCCACGTCTTCAGGCTGGGCGCTATTATCATCCGGTCCGTAATCCGGGCTCGGACTCGGAGCGCGGCCGGGCTCATCGGGGCCGCTGTTGGCCTCTGGGTCCCTGGTGGTGGAGTACACAAAGCCAGAGTCTAAAAGGAGAGGAAAGAAACGCTATCAATGCCACCAGATGTAATAATGACAAAATTTAGTGACGATAACAACGTTAGATTGGGCCAACACCACAGCAGTTAGATTGGGCCTACATTACACTAGGAATGAGCGAAGCTCAACTCAAACCTATAAATTTCGCTTTCATTCCTTTCATTATGCGTACACATGTAGTATGTTAAAACTTAGTTTGCTTATGTAGTATTCTTTCTTTATTTTTTTTTTTTTAAGTTCAGAGAATCACTGGAGAAATGAACCCACAGGCACATGCACATTAGGAACGAAACGATTGGTTTTAATGACATCGCTTATTGATTGGCCAATTAAGGAGAAAACGAAATAATAAACAAACAATTTGTTGTAAACATCAATACAATATGGCAGCAAGTTCAGCATTTGCACAACAGATTAATAAATATATAATGTCAAAGGTTAGTGTGTGTGTGTGTGTGTTTGACCGTAAATACAGAATCAATGAACACACGAAGAGATGACGTCATATCCGCCGAGCCGGAAATGCTGAACATGTGCAGGGTAGTGAATAACACTGTACGCTAAACGCGTTCAGCAGCGTGTAACACAAATTTGCACAAATCTCCAGGAGGTCTCTCGCTTTTAATGTGATAACCCTTATGGCACGTCGACTAAAATCAATTCTTCTCTCAATCAAGTTACAACTATACAGAAATACTGTTATTCTTCTCTTGGCTCTGCATAATTGGCAGAAATATGTTAAATGGAGGTCTAACCGCAGGGCACATGGTGTAGAACATATTAAAAGAAATACTTTTGAAATCACCCTATAGCTAAAAATTCCGTTATGCCCCCTTTTTCCCTCACCCTAAATTTCGGTTTCTTTCAATTTCTCACAAAATCACCTTCATCCCCCAGTTTACTTTTTATTATTTTTTTTTAATCAGGAAACGCACAATCTAAATATCTTTTTTTTTTAAAAATAATATCCGGATACTAAACGTCACCACACCCCACCCCAGCTATGTAACTTTCCGTTTAACCAGAACCTCGTGTCTTGCAGCTCATACACTCGACGAATCTGGAAAGACGAGGGAGGGGTGGGGGGTCTGATCAAGTGATAAACATAGACAACAAAGACATTGACATCAAAATATTGTTTTCATCGGATCCAATCGGTTTTCCCCTCATCGCTTTTCGTTTCACGCAGTGACTCACATAGGGAAATTGTGGAAGGGGAGGGGGGGCAGTGAAACCTGTCGGTACAACGGGGTGACAGTATCAGCATGACAGTTATCGTCAATACATCAGATGTCTACGTGTGTGTGTAGGGGGGCAGGAACGTCGGTGCAACGGGGTGACAGTATCAGCATGACAGCTATCGTCAATACATAAGATGTCTATGTGTGTGTGTGTGTGTGTGTATGTGTGACTGTGTTGTAATTATATATGTGGATGTGTGCTGGCAAGTCCGTGTGTGTATAACACATAAAAAATAAATCAGCCATGGGGGTGAAGCAAGGCCCTGATAGAAGTTCAACACTTAGCAATATATATATATATATATATATATATATATATATATATATTTATATATATATATATATATATATATATATATATATATATATTACAAGTGAAACATACTCCAGTGTACAATTGGTACTAATGTAATCGAATGAAACATACTCTAGTGCACAATTTGTACAGATGTATTCAAATGCTTAAACCAAGGCATAACTGTGAGGTAGTTAAAAGATCTTGAGTTGCATGGAATATCAATTTTAAACCTTCAACTTGACTGACATATTCTTTGAAATGCATTCAGACAAAAAAAAAAACACACCAGTGCCACACAAACTTCTCAAAGCTTGAAAAAATAAAATTCCACAAAACGGAGAAAAGTTACTAAGAGAAAATTAATGAAGAGTTACATTAAATGAAAAAAAAAGTTCATCTTACATCGCATTGTGTGCATTCAACAGCAGTACACAAACACACACACGCACGTGTGTTTACCCAGGAATCGTCAATCAAAACAAAAGACGTGTTGAGTCAAATGAAAAAAAGAAAATTCTCCTCTCGGCCTTTTGTGCTTTTCAAAATACAAAAAACCGAAAACAAAATATATAACACATGAACGATAGAACTACAGCCACGATTCGTTGGAAATTTGAAATAAATATTTTAGAACTTCTGGGTTAACTCAGTCAAAATATCAGACCGCCACGCGTTCAGTAATACGGAAGACGTGTGAAAAAAACAGTTCCGCTGGCCACGTCCCCCCCCCCCTTTTCGCAATGCTGAGAAGCTTTTCCCCCAATTCTTAGGATTACAAAACACCCGTACTTTAGACTTTACCAGTGATGTAGTAATAACACAATCAACTCTTGAGAGCGCTACATATTTTCATGAAATACACCGCCCCCCCTTCTTCAATTAAGCCAGAAACATTACGATGATTAGGCCTAAATTCAGTGGCTTAACTGGAGAAGGGCAATAGAACGCCGCCGGGCGGCACTATGACGACACCTAAGGGCAGCACACGCCGTATATTTAGTACTTGTTGTCATGGAAACGGGGTGGCATTTTTCGGAGTTGGCTCAGGGCGTTACAATGCAAATTACGCCATTGTTTATATTATCGACCAATGCTTTAACCATGCTTGTATCATTAAGTCATGGCCGTCTCGTGAACGTCGTGGACCATGGGACACTTTTGCACCTAGAAGGGCTCCGGGAGACGGGGGCGGGCACGCTATAAAATAATTACGCTAATCCCTGATGGAAATCTTATTTTTTAGGCTTTCGTGAGCCCCAGTAGGTTTGTAGGCCCTAGATGCGACGCTCACTGTACGATAAGACGACCCTGCAAGCAGCAATGTGAGCTCTGCTTCACTGTTTTGGCTTAACACACACAAGACCAGGGGCGTGCTCATTAAGATGTGGGGGTGTGTGTGGGGTTGAAAGGACAGCCGAGATATTTTCCAGGCCCAGGTGCACACAATTCTGCACACATTATAGCGTGTAGTTTGGGGAAGCGGGCCGAGCTTCGTGGACTCTTCTGGGCGTCACGGGCCCCACAGTGATGCACTACCACTCATCGTGCCTTGAGGTTGATACATTCTTTAAAAAATAGAAGACTTCGTTTTATTCTAGCATATATGAAGAAGATTAAGGGCAGGAATTAGACAAAAAATCATTTTAGACAACAATAAAAAAAAAAATAATCGGCTCACAAACAATAACTGTCTTTCATTTGTAAATGCAGTTCGATGGCATAAAAACAACCGACCTGCCAACTAAGAGTTTCTGTTAACAATTGAAAGGTGAAATCAATCGTACTGACGCAACGAATACTCCCATAGCTATAGTATATTTTATTGCAGTCCCTGTCAACAGAGAATGACAAAATGGGAATATCATCAACCTCGGGTCATAAACTGATACCACATTGATTTTCTTTTTACTCCAAACAATCAAAACAGTTACATTGTTAATATGTGTTAAGCATCGTCTACATACACACACACGCACACACACACACACACACACACACATATAATATATATATATATATATATATCATTATATATTATACATTTCCAGTGTGCGTTAAATCGAAAGTAAAGAATGAATACAACAGTATTCCAGTTTAAAATACAACCATGAAAAAAATCGATCTGCCCGAACACAAAAAATAACCTAGCCTACTTGATCAAGCCTAATGGGATATAACTCTATGCAAAGGTTTTGCAGGGTAGCTAGTATATATATAATACTCATTTACTAATACAGAAAGTTAATAAAATTCATTGAAAATATCTGCTTTTCAAACGGTTCTCTTTAGTTTTGTTATTCTGTAGACTGTATGAGTAGAGTGCAGTAAATTGTATGAATAGAGAGAAATAGATTGTTTGAAAAGAGCTCAATAGATTGTGTGTCGCCTTAGTGGTGAGGAGAGTGGTCTTGCCCGTGACCAGACATGTAAATCAGAAGAACTTATTTTTATTCCGAAACAATGGAACACTACCCTGTACTATGCAAATGTATTGTTTTCAAGCCGTGTGTTAAATTGCACATAGCGTCTTCAGCTTTCGTGTATTATTTATCCCATACACAAGTCTATACAGAAGTACACGCAAATTATATTTTACGTCCCTGATCGATATTAGAGTTTAGTCGGTGTAACATTGGGTGAGTGGAGATTACATTACATACAGACCCGGCATAAACTCAATACAAAAGAAAGACAACAGTATCGCAGACGGCTCGTGCATTATGATGTACAACAGCAAGAAGGGGGGGGTATTAAGTGGACAGCAGAGATAAGATTGTAGGTCATAGCTCGATACATATTATAGACATACTGCTATGACACGATTCCTTCACTCAAAGCACTGGTAAGACTAGAACTGACAATATTTGCCACCAGAACATAAGTGTTGTTTTCGTTCACGAAAACTAAAACTAAAACCTTCGTTGACGAAAATGTTGACTTTTCGTCAACGAGAACTAAAACTAAAACTAAAATTAGAAGCAAGACTAAAACTAGACGAAAACTAAAATTATTACAGAAAAAACGAAATAAAAACTGAAACTAAAATATGACCTGGGACTAAAACAACACTACAGAACATTGGGGTAAAACATCAAAACCGCACTGCTGCAAAGGTGATTGCAGAGGACATAAGTTGCAGATGTTCGCTGTCCGATTCGAACCCCATACATGTCTATTTGAAGTAAAACCTCGCCCACAAACGCGAACAGTTTGCTAGAATGAACAACGACAAGATTCAAACATACAGGCATGCCAAACAGGATAAACAGAAAGCATGCTAACAGATACACTTCACATAAAACAAAGATAGCATTCAGCTGATATGTAAAATATCGATCCCATCCAGTTGATATAAAAAGTATCGATATCATTCAGCTGATATGGAAAGTATCGATACCATTCATCTAATATGGAAAGTATCGAAACAAACAAAACCATTAATTCATAATTTATCCGCACCCAGTGGCATTGAGACTATTGTGGCAACTATCTGTCTAAAAAAATTAACCTATTTTTTTTAAAAAAGGGTAAATTTGGTTTGTTTGGTGCTAGTCTTTGGTTTATTTGGCACATATAATTTACGACCCGACGTAACATAAAGAAAAAAGAAATGTACAGAAAATACAGCAATGGATGACTAAGGAAGTAAATTGATCGGACTAAAATCGACAACAGCAAACGCAGACATTCAAGTCTGACTTCTATAATAGGAAGAAAACAATTACTGTCAAGAGAAAAAAATGTTTGAAGTTAAGTTTAGTTTTAGTTTAGCAGCACGCGGCGTATATGGAGCGAATGTGTAATTTTTTAATGAGTGACGAGGGGGGGGGAGGAGGAGGGAAGAAACGGAAATTCCCCATCGTGACGTCATATTTAAAACAAAGTCGTCCCTGTAAGAAGTCATTCAAATGTTTATCTCCTCGAGTTGAATCAAATGTATTGTTCATAAAAATAACAAAAATAAGGCCAAAGTCAAAGAGGAATCACGAAGTAAACAGTGTACTGGCATTAAATACTACATGTAAAGAAGGTTCAATTGGTACATGGGATATAGTGTTCGAGGAGTCCATTCGGTCTCGATCAGAGATGAGCGGACCGCGGGCGCCGCCCCCCGCGGCGCAATCCCCGATCTTTTCCCCCCCCCCCCCCCGGGGGCCTCTCCTGGTGGTGTTGTTGCTCCCCCCCGCCCCCGGCTCTTTTTTTTCCTAAAATTCTTTTTTTAACCCCTTTTCCCCGGCGCGCGGCTGCCTCCGGACCATTTTTGTTTTGGGGGCGGGCGGCGGACCGCGTCATGTATTGAGATCTGTTGAGTGTATTTATTGGCTGGCGATATAACTCGCCACTGCAACTAGCACGCACAGTGCTTTGCATAAAAAATGTGTATGAAACAGCGAAAGAAGACATGGTTTCGGCATGTTTCACGCCATAATACGAAACTATAATGCATAACACACTTTATAAAACTATAATGCATAATACACTTTATGAAAATATGATGCATAATAATGAAAATAGAATGCATAATACAAACTTAGAACTTATAATGCATAATACACTTTAAGAAAATGTAATGCACAAAGCCCTAGAAGGAGCATGTCGGAGATGGCCATCCTATTTACAACTGGGCATGCAACATTTAAGAATGGGTAGGCCAAAATGAAGCGACCTTGCTGGCGACCTCAATTGAAAGAGAAGAATAGAGAGACGTTACCACAGCAGTGTCACACTGAGGGGGGCAAACTTATAAAGAATCAGAGGAATAAATGAATACATGTAGACTTCATATAACACGTACTTATCAACTGGATGGCATAGTGCAGTCAAAATACTACTTGTTTTATACAACAATAATACAGCAGGTCTATCCTTAATGTCCACTCAAAACTAGTGTATGTACATCACGATCATAAAGCCGAAAGCGTCTATTCAACTACTATGAACATCTAAAAACAAAACATCTCTATTTATATTTACTCCACCGATTTTGTCTATGGATGGTCGTGTTGTGAAGTGTTCGACTGTCGACCTGAGGGTCCCAGGTTCGATCCCCCGGTGAGCACCAATATATATTGCAGTTCATGGTGAAAATTCCCGCTATATCTCTCGTGGTGCCTCCATGGCCATTGCACTATCGGCTATGGTGGGGATGAAAGAAGTACACCATGAAAACGGTCACATGAGTGGTTAATAGAATCTAAGAGATATGATCTTATCCTTACAGGGACTTCACACGCCGATATGTCCAGATGGCTGACTTCAGTCTAGTCGCATACGTCCACAGTTAATGTGTGTAGGTTGATTCAGCATTAGTCTCTTCACCTCACGTGCTGGTCAGTTCCGGTTCATCTATCGTGGCCCCAAGGTGCCCCTTCAAGTCTTCTCGGTGTCCATTTTCATTAGTATACACAAATGAACGATACACCGGAGTTTTTACATAATATAGATACAAAGCGGAAGCGAACATTTGGTCTTGTATCACATGCGTATGTACAGAACAGTGGTGGCGAACCTATGGCACGCGTGACACATTCGGCACGCAGAGCCTCATCAGTCGGCACGCGACTAAAATATCACTTCCTTTAATTTTAATAGGAGCGTTGGCACTTTGCAATAAATGTTTTTTTTTTTTGGTTGAGTTTTGGGCACGCGGTCCCAAAAAAAGGTTCGCGCCACTGGTAAAGAACAATGATGAAGAGGTGTTAAAAGGTGTTGTTTTGAAATGTATAAATAATGTGACAAAAACGTTAAATGTCATGTTTATTGTAATGTTCAGCAGGGCCGCCCTCTCTAAGTTATCAGCCACACACACCAGCCCCTGTTTACAAATTGAGGCAATGTGTCAAAGTTTGTTTGACAGATGACGCTGCCTTGCAAGCGTCGCCTTTATGTTTTCAGATTGACGTCATTAAAAACTGTTATAAGAAAGTTAAAACACATATCCCGTTTTCAATGTGTTGTTCTTGTTGTTTTTTCGACTCTAGATTGATACTGTAAAGGATGAAGACTATTGTAGCCCCTTTTAATGTAAATAGCATAAGGTAACGAATTACTATTTGTGCTTCGATGCACAATACATATTTAAACAAAACAAAAATAAAAAAAACACAAAGGCCGAAATAGTTTGCCCTAGTTAATTAGGTACACATCCATTTGTAATCGCCAGCAGGATCTATGTCCCGTGACAGGAGAAGAGTGGACCCACAAAAAAATCGATCGGTTCCATGTTGTAACGGCGAATGGGAGAAAGGAGAAAGTGACGTATGACGAAAAGATTATTACCCCCCCCCCCAATTATCTTTACAAGCATCAAGTAACGACAATTATATACAGTAAATCACGCGCTAAGCATTGAGCTACTTCTAGCTTCTGAGTCGATTGCCTCGTTAAGGGACCGCCCCACCCCTTCCCATTCCCCGCCCGTGTCACCGTGATGCTATCAATAGCTGTACAAGTATCAGAGATGAGTGGCACACCGTCGCAAAATGGGGAATTTCTAGATTTTTAAAAACAACAAAAGAATCGGAAATTCCCGATGATGAACTCATTTTTTTTGTGCACGATTGATTGCCAACATATGAAGTGTGAAGTAAATCCATTTTATTATTAACTCCTAGATCTAGCACACGCTGAATTATATCAAGGGAAAAAATCCGTTTTCCCAATTACTTAAACAAGCTACGAGCACTCGAGCAGTTTATTCTTACAGGCAGTATATCGTTGTAGTGTTGATTCTGTAAATAGTAAATATATCAAGGGAGTTTCTGGCAAGCAACACACATCTAGTGAAAGAAATGATCGGGAGTTGCTTTGCTGCTCGGCAACTCAACGAACTTAATATGGAGCGCTTTAAGCCAGACTAGCCAAACTCACATCTTGGATTAGGCTATTATAACGCATATATAAATATATAAAAGCATTTGTGCTAGCCACACCACGCCTTAGTATACCGTGGCTACAGAAACATTTCATATTCCTCTACAGCTTTCAAGGGCTAAGGGTATATTTAGTTACCTTACTTTAATATATGAAGCGTTTAGAGCTTTAGTAGCTTAACCCAAGATGTGGCTGGTCTGGTTTAAAACGCTGCATATATTCATTAGACATGGTTAAATTATTAATGTATTTAAAGTAAATTTACAAATTAAAATATAAACATATTTAATAACTTATCATATGAAATAAATAAATTTTAGACGATACGGGCCAGCACCGCCCTAGATTGTATCAAAAGTAGACCCAAAAAAACAACTTCCGGTTAGACCAGACATGGACAAACCGACCCGCGCTCTGCTTCTCATATCAATAACGTTTACATATGATTTATATTATTTCATACAAACACTTCCCATCCATCTGCTCTTAGTCTGTCAAATTTAATAACCCAATATGGCCCGCGATTCGAAAAATTTGCCCACCCATGGACGATTAGTTTATTCTTGTTGTATTTCTATAGCTCTAGTTCTGCATCACATCATGTGCATACAATTAGCCTTAATATATTCCCTTCATGTTTTATCCCCATGTTGTCACTGAGATTTATTGTGGTCCAGATGTATCTATACTAACATAAATAAATCAACGCGCCAGGTTTCCTGTTAAATTTTTGTTTTTACTTTCCCTGTCCAGGACTGATAAGATGTAGTTAGCTTCCTTGTATTATTTATATAAATATATATTTTCGGTCTCAAGTATGTCTTCTGAAGATCGAAAGTAAGAATACTGTTTCCTGTAAAAAATAATGGCTAGTCGCCTGCGTCTCGATTCATGTTTTTTTTTTAATATACAGTTCTAAATAGTTTCTGTGGTTTTAAATATGAGATGTAAAAGTCTAAGATATTTCATAATTCCGTTCAAATGTTTGTTGCTTCCTTTTTTTTTAATTATTAAAAAATATTGCATTTTTAGATTTTTAAAAAAAATCATGAAAATATCGGATGTGTCCACATAAAAAAAATCTGAGTTTTGCTAAGGCCTAGGGGAAGTAGAACTATAATCTATCTTTTAATAATTAAAAGAAAAAAGGAAGTGTCCTATCCCCTGTAAGTGCTTGCAGGGTCAGGCATGCATGATGCAATCACCAGTGATGCAATCACCCCAGTGATGCAATCAATGATGCAATCAGTGATGCAATCACCCAGTGATGCAGTCACCCCAGTGATGCAATCAATGATGCAATCACCCCAGTGATGCAATCCATGATGCAATCAATGATGCAATCACCCCAGTGATGCAATTACACCAATGATGCTATATGAGGGGGTGATATATCCTATAAATAGGGAAGTTACCACGGTTGACAAGAGGGACGGAGACACACACACAAGAGAGAGAGACTAGAGACCCATGAAGGGGATACTAGATATAACACGTGGACTAAGTGGACAGTGCAGTCGAGAGTTATAATAGTTATAGATTCGTGTACTGGTTTATAGTGATAGCAGTTACTTGTGATTTATTGCCACATCTCTCATCTAATATTGATCTTAGTATTTATCGTGTGTGATAAAGTATAGAATTATACATGTGTTTTATTGATTCATCTTCTCAAGTGTTTATATTGGATTATCATATTCTCATCTGTATATATCATGCATTAAAAGTTCAGTTAATTCTTTTACAATACAAGGAGTTGTGTCGTCTGATTTAATTAGAGCACAAGTGGGATACGACAGGAAGCAACAAACATTTTAACGTGCGGTAAAGCGCTTGACTGTCGACCTGAAGGTACCTGGTTCGATCTCCGGTGAGGACCAAGGAAATTTTTCAGGTGTTGGTTCAAGTCCCCGATATATCTCCCGTGGTGCCTCCATGGTAATTGCACTATCGGCTATGGTGGGGATGAAAGAAGGGCATCATAAAAACCGTCCCATTAGTAGTTCATAGGATCTAAGAGATTTCCTCTCATCCTTACAGGGACTTCATACATCTCTATGCCAAGGTTTTTGCAGGGTACAGCACCCCATAGGGTACAGCTAGAATCTAATATTTCTTGTAATTTTCTCAACTCTCTACTTAATGATATTTACTAATGGCACAATGTGAGAGACTGATTGTATTATTATCTACTGTAGACAGATAACATTAAGTGAAAGACTAATTAAAGACATTTTTTTTTAAACCTGGTTATTATGCTGTATTTTATATTATTCATTATTTTTTTTATTTTTTTTCAAAATTTCGCGTGCGGTTGTCACTTTGCATTTTTTTTTATTTTTCAATTGTAAAGGCATTAAGAAAACAGAGACTTGGATTGGTAACCTCTGCAGACAGCCCACAATACCAACCGAGTGACCCCTTCCTCATCTATGGCCTTTATTGAAACCTGCCCACCTTCCCCTTTTGAGTTACGCGGAATCCAATTAGACTTAGAGAACGGCTGGTATAATTAAGTGAACGCAGTGGCCACTCAGACCAAAATGGGTGGATTGTCAACACGTAAAGGATTGAAACAACAGAGAGTAATGCAGACAAATGAGAAGACATCAATACAAATTTTAAAAAAAAAAAAAACTAAATTATTCGCAAATGATCAGGTAATATTAAATACGTGACTGAAGAATGTTGCCGGGGGGGGGGGGGGTAAAGGGTTTGGAGTTGGCAGACTAGCAGAGTGAACTCATTACGTGAAGAGACATTGGTTTGGCCTAATTTATAGAAGTGCATAATGTGTACTTGCTTATGTAATGTAACAAAGTGAACAAACCACATCATTTTTAGATGGGTTGTTTTTTTTTTGCACAAGGCATTAGGCTGAACACGGTTGGGGGGCACTACCCAGAGGTCACAGGTGTTTTTTTTTTAAAGAAAAAAAGTAAAAACTTTCACCGGTTCCGTGTGGAACATGCAGAATGGACAACCAAAAACGTTGATGTTTGCATTCCACCATGATCATAATATGCCCCCCCTGAAGGTCAATCGGTCATTCGATGTCCTGCCGTTCAGTGTCCCGGCTCACAAGCTGCAGTGGTAAATTGGGAAAAGATGAGAGCTCCAGGGGCAACGTACTGGTATGTCAAGGTCACCCATGTGGCCAACTATACAGTTAACATCCACCTACAATGTCAGAGGATCGTTTGGTGGGGGGGGGGGTATTACAAACTGTAGTTAAGACATCTTCCCGCGTAAACATCAACCCCCACCCCCTTTTCTTCCCGCGTTTAACACCCCCCCCCTTTCTCATACCCCCACCACAACCTCCTTGTTTATCTCTACACCCCCCTCTCACTATATTGGCATGCCCCGACTTGTCCGTAAAACCAATCCACCGTGAAGGTGGACACGTCTCCACCGGACATCCATCTTTCCCCCCCCCCATGAGATTAATTCCTCGGACCAGGCTAGATGATAACAGAACGTTGCGCCTTATCATATGGCACTGTTGGTTCTTACACCTGGACCTGACACGACGTTGATGTATGTTTTCAGAGTATGTTTCAACTGTATAAATTGAGATGAGTTTAGTAATCGGGGAGCAGTACACCCCCTTGCGGGGACGAGGAGCAGTACAGCCCCTTGCGGGGACTGGACTGGGCGCATTCCCCCCACTCCGAGGGGCCCACGTCATACGAGTCTGTTTGACTCCCGACTCTAAACTTCCTTTAGAGCTATTTGGATACTTATGATCTGCATATTGTAACTTAGCGGCCCAGCTAAGAGTTCTTTTTAGAACTAGATGTTTATATGTATCTGCTTTGAATAAAGTCTAAGTGTTGTTAATCGCACCCGACTTGAGTCGTTCTGTATTTACTCATCACGTGGCTGTACGCGAATATAAATTATTGACCTCACGTATCCAGTTCAGAACTAGATTACCCATAGAAACGGCCATCACAACAGCCCTACAAAGGCGAGATTGTGACGGGGGGGGGGGGGAATAACTGACAAAAATAAATGCAAATATCGGATGAGCTTAAAGGCCATCAAAATTTGTTACAATTTTAATTTATGATAGAGAAAGCTGAGAGTCCCGGGTTCGATCCTCGGTGAGAGCCAAGGGCGTTTCTCCATAAGAAATCGGGTGATAAGTCCCACAAATCCACCCAGCTCTAAAAAAAACTATATGACAATGTGTTGAATTGTCACAGGGAAATGTGACAGCGCACCAAATGTATTATTATGTTGAACGGAAGTGAGAGAAGTAGTGACGCACGGACGGTTGTTGTTCAAGAAAGAAGAAAGAAAATACATTGTTTTTGATAACCATTATTATTGTTGTTGGAGGAGTTATTATATATATATATACATATATATATATATATATATATATATATATATATTGTGATAACATTAGTTAAGGAAATAAAAGGCGGCTGGGCGTTGTGCTGAATATACCATCCCTTCATATGCCGTGGGTGACAGAAACAGATGAGTTCTACACTTCATCGACCCGATGGCCTTTAAGGATAACAAAACTAATTATGAAATTAAAAGCACAATGAATTGTACAGTATACAAAACAATACTGTGAGTGTCTGACATGACAGCATGTACTGCTTTTGGTACAATTGTACTTGTACATTTGTTTTTGTTGGGTTGTTTTGTTTTTTAGTGGAGCTCGAGTTGAGACAAACTCTGCTAATACACACATAGAGGATTATGGTGGAGATTTGTTGGAGTACATATGTATATATTAAAAGTACTACATTAGGTACCCAATGACACCGTGAACCGTCTGTAGACAGCCGACCTATCATATTTAAATACCTTGTCTACAGGGATGTAATATAACACACAAAATTTGTTGTTGTTTTTTAATACAGTTTTTAGCAGTCTGTTTTATTTGTTTTTGTTTTAAATCTTGAGCATTTCCGGCTTAGTGTGATAAGTTGACATTTTCAACTTAACTTTGTTAAGTAGGTTTGTTTAGTACATTAGTTATTTACATATAGATTTATTTTCTTTTTTTTTTTAAATATCGCGTAAGACAATTTAAAAAGAAACAGAGGTTTTCCCTTCTATCACAAATGGGTAACCGTTTTATAACGACTTTTGGTGTACGAAATACCGTGTGTCTCGATTACTTCACTTCATCGAATTATTTTTAACCGCACATCCTTTTAAAAGAAAGAAAAATATACGAAAACAATGGATCGACAAATGTATGAATTACACAAATTATTCAATAAACTTCTGCTGCCAACCTGTCTCATCTAAGGTCATGAAAGGGAACACAAACGTGAAAATGAGGGGCCAGTGGGCGGAATAGAGGGAGTCATACATTTGTCATTAATAAAAGGACTTCCATGAAGTGATACTATAGTGTTTGGGTCCCAACAGAGAGTTCCAATGGGAAAGTTGGGTGCGGTTTGCATTAATTAGTTTCTTTTAGAAAATATCGTGAACTCGTTTATTTTAGCATTTTACAAAAAAAAAAATGGCATGTGCAATATTAAAATATACTAGATTTAGGCTATGTGCATATGTGGCTGTTTATGTGCATATGTGGCTGTTTATGTGCATATGTGGCTGTTTATGAGTTCGAAGATGCCATACATGAAGTTAAGGTTAGATTTAGGACCAGTTAAGGTTAGATTTAGGACAAATTAATGTTAAATTTAGGACAAGTTAAGGTTAGATTCAGGACAAGGCCTCGCCGTGGCGTGATATAGAGAGGCTAATAATTGGGGTTGGGGGGGGGAGGAGGGGGGGTAAAGCACTCGACTGTCGGACTGAGGATCTCGGGTTCGATCTCCGGTGAGGACCAATAGATATTTAAGGCCATGGTGAAAGTCCCCACTATATCTCCCGTGTTGCCTCCATTGCACTATCGGCTCTGGCATAGATGAAAGAAGGGCACCATAAAAACCATAGTGGTTTGTATGAGCCAAGATATTTGATCTCATCCTTACATGGACTTCACACACACACACACACACATACACACAGGCTATTGACTCAGATGCATCATAAAGAAGGTGGCATTAGCATAAAAACATAGTATTTTAAAGAAAAGAAAAAAAAAGGTTTTGGCATCAATATGTGCACCATACTCAAAAAAAATCTACCGCACAAAACACATGTTGGTATGTAATAACCCGTCACGTGATACAGAAAGGCCTCAAAATGTTTCCCGACTTGTCATATTCATATAAGAAGGCAGTGGCGTCACTAAAGTTGGTGTCACCCGGTGCAGTCCGCACCCCCCCCCTTTCCCCGTGACGCCACAGAAAAAGTGGCACTAAAAAAAGTGACACAGTGAAGGCTCAATTGTGATATATATGTTACCGGCAAAGTGTGAAATCCGGTCATTCTATAGAATGCCTAGGCAATATATAGAATGCCTGAATTTTTCAATCCCATCCTGATGGGGGAATACAAAGTTTTAATGGTGTATCAATATCATCTCACCAAGTTCGTGGTTCTCAGGGCCCTGAAGACAAAGAGGGCAGAAGAAGTAGCCTACTAGCTCGTAGACATATTTACGTTGCTTGGTGCTTCAACAACAATTCTACAGTCCGATAACGGCAGAGAATTTGCAAACAGTGTGGTAAGCAGCTTAAAGGAGTACTGGCCCACCTTGAAGATCGTTCATGGTAAGCCGCACCACTCACAAAGCCAGGGGAGCGTCGAAAGAGCTAACCAGGATATCGAAATTATGTTGTGTGCTTGGATGCAAGATGAAAAAACTGACCGCTGGAGTGAGGGGTTACGTTTCGTCCAACTCATGAAGAACAGAGCTTTTCATTCTGGGGTTAAAAGATCACCATACGAAGCACTCTTTGGCTGCAAAGCTAAAGTAGGCCTCACAACGTCGTCCCTTCCTGACGATGTTTTACAAGATGTGGAAACAGAGGAAGACCTCGAAAAAAGAATACAGAGCATACAAACAACACAAGAGCAGATAGACAGAGATGAAGGAATGCAAGAGACAGCCCTTTCTGCAGAAGACATGCCTGAGGATGCAAACTATGATGGAAAAGTATGAACAATTTAAAATTTTCTACTTTGCCAAAACGACACTAGTCATATAGAATGCCTAGGACAAGTATGTACAATTTAAAAATTGTATACTTTGCCTAAAACCACCAGGCATTCTATACATTGCCTAGGCATTCTATAGAATACCGGAATTTCACACTTTGCCGGTAACATATATATATCATTAGGGGATGAACATTGAATGGAACACCGTGAGAAACCACTTGCTTTAAAGGTTTTAATCTTTAAGTCTGCCTGTTTTGGGTTAATTTGTGCAATGTTCGTCTTTGTGTAAAACTGTAAAGGGTATTTGTTAGCTACGCTTTCGTAATCAGGTTATGTTAGTCGAATAACGTTAAATCGATTAACATGTTTACATTTAGTTTGTATTGGGTGGTTATTGTTGTTGTTTTGAAGCTGTTAATATACAATGAGACTATGGACCGTGCGTAATACTTCAGTGTGTCGGTGTGTTGAGGCTGTTGTAATACTTGCAGTGTGTCAGTGTGTTGAGGTTGTAATAATTCAGTGTGTCATTGTGTTGAGGCTGTTGTAATACTTGCAGTGTGACAGTGTGTTAAGGCTGTTTTATTACGTCAGTGTGTTGAGGCTGTTGTATTACGTCAGTGTGTTGAGGCTGTTGTATCACTTCAGCGTGTCAGTGAGTTGAGGTTGTTGTAAAGCTTCAGTGTGTCAGTGTGTTGAGGCTGTTGTATAACTTCAGTGTGTCAGTGTGTTGAGGCCCTATGCGCGTGTAGAAAACAAACTCACGCCCACAGCGTTGAGAGATTAATGAATGTCTCAACACATCCCCGCAGCAGATGTAAACAACACACCTCTTGTGCATGAACTTTAGCGGACACAACAATCAAGCCCACTAATCTACTAGCAGACGAAGCGCTTGTTGTTTTTTTTAATGATGACGTCATAGGTCAGGGTTATTATTTTTTTTTACACAACAAAGCCCGAAGTATTAAAACGATGGGAGGAAGGGAGAGAATAGTACTGTTCTAAATACAGCCTACGAGGTCCGTTCTAAAAATACACAGCCAATAACTGCATTAGAAAACAACATATGATCTAATCTTGAAATGAAAGTAAGAGTAATGATTCATTCTAAAAACTTTAAAGGTGAAATGTATGGATGAAATTCAAAACGAGATAAGGGCGGATTTAAAAAAAAAAAGACAATTAGGCAGTGTTTCCCATAGTTTGGTACGTGTACCCCTGGGGGTATTCGAAAGAGTCTGCCGGGAGTACGCGCTGCATTGGGCTGAGAACACTTGGGTAAACAAACATGCACCGTGCACGGCTAAAGCAAAAACAAGGAAATGAGGGGGGAAACCAGATCCGTTAAAACAAAAGGCAATTTTGGTTATTGTTGTTTTGGTTATTGTTGTTTTCTGTTACTAAGGGTAACAGTAATACGGAACTCAAAAGGGTGTTACACAGATATCGAAAATTCGGGAATCACTGCTCTAGTCTAAACAGCTGAAACTGTGACAAAGGATGAGGGGGGAGGGGGGAGAACAAGGCGAAAGAGTCATTTATTTCGATGTGTCATCTTTACACAGCGCGCGGTGATGACCTCATTATTGTCGAGCGTGGCACCATCACGCTGCTACTATTAATAGACTACCACGGTAGTGTGCGTCAATAAAGATTTTTTAATTAGACGTATAATGATACAGCCACATATTAAACACACATGCATAGCTGAGGTCGTGACAGAGGTTACATTCAGTGTCATAGCAAGTTACATTCTATGGTGACGTCAAATCGCAAACTGAATTCATTATTAGTGCGTCTCAGAATGGTCAGATTATGTTTGTTCTGTTTGAAACGGCCAAAACGGAGTTAAATTATTAAAATGGGAGCGTCTATATCCTCATCTATGCCTTCCTTTTTGGAACTGTCCATTATTGTAGTGTTTGAATAAGTGTCAATAAAGGGGAAGTGTTGGTTTAGAATTTTCTTTGTTTTCAGTTGTTAAAACTTAAATGTTATTAATAAAAATGTATAATTCGGATTTAGCTGATATAAAAGTATTGAAATCCAGCATAACCCAACAAAAAAAGTATTTCTGTTATCCTAATATAAACCTATACCGGTATACCCCCTGGTATACACCTTCATTTGGACCCTGAAGCGAATTAGTGAATACATGGAAACTTCTGAACCATTTCGCTTATGTCTTAGGTCATAAAATTCACTTAAATTTCTGCACATCTATATTAGTGTCTTAACTTTCAAAAGTGCACATTAATTTCGGTACATACATAGCCTACGTTGTTGAAAAATTACGAAAACACGGTCTCTCATATGAAAGGAGGGGGGGGGGGAGGGTGAGAGGTCAACACATTTTGTGGGACATAGTACTTGAGTGTGCCGTTCAGTTCGGTGTGTTGATCTTGCAGACAGTTTAGATATAAGCTATAAATCTTATTTCAAAGCATCCCTTCCTCCTCCTCCTCCTCCCCCCCCCCACCCCCCCCCCGGGTCTAAACAAAAAAGCTTCACTGGCCGTGAATCAGCAACAAAAACAACTTTAAGGCGTTGGAATATAACTGGAATAAAACATATCATAAAGTTTAGTCATAGCGAAGGTATGGGGGTATTTAAAAGCAAATAAAATGTTTTATTCAAAGTTTCTGACATATATCTTACAGCGTAATACAGAAAAACGTGTATTATCAACAGATTTGAGATTTTGTTAACTATAGGGACACAAGACACTCTTTTATTGGTTTTTTTTTTTTGTTTTAAGGAAATGAGAGTTTTAGAAATATAACATCTCTAGATTTTGTTAGTATTATTATTTAAAAGTTGGACGCTAGTGATGTTAATCACATCATGTTAATTATAGTGTTGACAGAAGTGCGTATTTATGGCTTTGTTTATGCACTCCGTGTTACTGTTACACTGACATTGACATGCGAGTAAGTGTTGAAAGGCTTGATTTTTTTGTTTTAATCTAGCAATCGCTGTTGTTGTTGTTGTTTGTAGTCTATGAACAACTAAAAGTAGTTACAAAGAAACATTAACATTACTTACCAACAACTTCACCGTAATCCACAAATTTTATAGGCGGCTCATCCAGAGAATCACACTGGTCGCTGGCCTCTTCCTCACGTTCCTCCAGCTTCTTGATCACACTCAGGATACGCCCTGGGGGCAGGTCCCCGTCAAAGACGGAGTCGCCCTGATCAGCAGTGGTCTCGTCGCAAAGGCCCGAGTCTTTGCTCCCCGTGGGGGAGCTGTGGCGCTTGATGAAAGGGCTCGCCGCCGCAGGGGAAATCGAGGTCCCGTCCAGCTCATCGTCGTCACTGAGCGAGTCGACGTACATGGGGCTGATGGACGACGTCAGAGTCCGGTCTATCGTCCAGTTTTCGTAGCTGGGGATCCTGAACTTTTGCCTGCCGGCCTTCTCGCGGGAGTCGGGACCCTCGGGGAGCTCCATATCCTCGGAGCTGTGGTAAGTCAGGAGCGTGTCCAGGGTGCTCAGCGCCTCCTTGACGTCGAAGTCCGATGAGTAGCTCGTCTTGCGGTTGAACTCGGTGATGGTGTCCGAGCTGGTGCTGCTGCTCATGCGGCGAAAAGAGCCGCCGTGCTCGTCGGTTACGCCGCAGCCAGCTGTCACGATTTCCGGTTTCTCAGCCGGAGATCTCGGGGGTGGAACGGGCGTGGTGGACGATCGCTTGGGCACGAGCTTACACGAGTCGCCGCCCTGCTCTGACAGATTTTCGCTGTCCTGAAATTTGGCTCGGGCGAGACCGAAATTTGTTTTCATATTCTCCACTAGCCCTCCTACGCCAAACTTTACTTTCTGGCGACTGTCGTCAGCTGAAGATGGTTTGAATGATATCATGCCTAGTATCTCCTCTGATTTCGGTCTATTTAAAAACTCTGACTGCTTACCCTCACGGTAAACAGCTAAGTTGTCAAGGACGCCACAAGTGGTTACTTCCCTTCTAGCTCGCTCTTCTTGCAATTCGTTGGGCCAGCTGTTCTGTCGATCGACATATTTCGTTTTTAATTCGGCCACTAGTGGCGAAGGGGAAGGCACTTTAATCTGCTCCGTATGCACAGAATTTCGATCCTCGTTGTTATCTCGGCGGCTGTGGGTGTTATCCGACACACATGTTTTGGTTTCCGCGAAATCGGGAAAACCCTTTCTCTCCAGGCTGCCTCTTGCGGGCAAAGGGGGAGGGCATACGTCTGGCGAAGACTCCCCTGATTTGGGAAAAGCGATTTGCCCGGTAACGCCCGGGGACAGCTGATTCGAACTGGTGAGTTTTACCGGTTTTTTAGCCACAGGGGGCGGCACGGGTGACTTCTTGACACTCTGCTGTCGAAATGGAGTTGAGTCACCGCCAGAGTTCAAATCGTTGGCCGAATTCCTCGTTTCTGTTTCACAGCGGGTGCTGTTATAATAATCCGGTGAGTCGACGGGTTTGGGGTCTGAAAGCGCTAATGAATCACCTCGCGGCTCGTCCGGCGCTTTCTTCGTGTTTTCCACTGAGATTATCGACACCCCAGCACGTGATGTTGATGTTTTGAAGTTGGGTGACTCCGCACTGTTGCTAAATTTAGCCTCCACCGCCGCGTTGTGTTCGTCATTGGGATGATTATTCTCGACCGCTGACCCGTGACGGATAGGGTCGCTGATAGCCTGCGCTGGTTTGGTCGCTTTATCGTTGTCAGCGTCGGATTCAAAAACAAACTCGTGGCCCGGGGTCAGCTTCAGCATCTGGTAGTGCCGATTCAATTTCGGACTGCCACTGACCGCGTAGGAATTTTTCGCGTTCTCGTTCGTGAAAACGTGCTTGGCACTGACGGCCAGAAAGTTGTCTTTGGATCCGACTTTCTTGTGTCTGCCCGCCTCCTCGTCATGGCCGGCGCCACCTATGACGCTGACTTTGGGTTTACGGAACATGTCTTGATCAGGCACAGAATTAGAACGGCTAATTACGCTATCTACGCCTTTACCTGTTGGCACAGTGGCGCCCTCCTCCGTGTCATGGTGGGCGGTGGCGGCCCACGAGTTCCTGAAATGGGGCGGCTGCTCCCCCTGACGGTTCGCCCTGTTGTCCCCTGAAATTTCGATTTTGGAGATGAATTTCAGAGAATCTGGGCTGAGCTTCTCGAAAACATCCACACCTGAACCGAGTTTTCTGGGAACGGCACAAAGGCTGCAGGACTCGGCCAACGAATGAACACAATCACAGCCAGCGTATACAGATGAGAACAACACAGCACCACCTTTTACCACACGCGTGTTATCAGTTTGGCCCGATACCAGGCCTGGTTCGGGTCCCGTATCGTATTTCGCTCGTCTCTTGCCCGCTAGGGGCCGGGCGTCGACGGCTCCGTCGTTGTCTCCGTCGTTTACCTTCTCTTCTTCCTCCCGGAGCGCGGACAGTACTCGAGTTAAAAACCGTTTCACCAAATTTTCCTTGTCCAGCTCCTCGCAAAGTCTGGCTATCCTCTGATTGACACTATCCAAGCTGTTCGCTACGGCCGAAACGCTCGCCGATCCGTGTTGTAATCTATCACCTTCAAGCGAAATGTCTCGCACACACTGGGGCACAGGTGCTGGTATGGAGGGATATGCCCGTCTCCACTCGTCCACAAAGCGATCGTGTATGTGACACACGGACACGGTATTCATATTCGAAGCTGTGTGCTGAGGAGAGGAAAAACGGGGAGTCGATTATGAAAGTACAAAAATAAAAAAAAAACAACACCATAAAACGTTAAGTCTACAATACAAAACGCCGAAATAAGATTTTTTTTCCTCTGCCTTATAAAGGAAAGAGGGGGGAGGGGGGAGTTAGCGTTAAATCTAGGCCTAAGATCTCCGGTGACTAGATATATATGTGTATAAGTAGGAACACACCGTTGAAAAATGTAAATACAAGAAGAGAGCCCCAAGAGGAGGAAAAGGTAACAGTATCCGTGGTGGTTTGAAAAATGGCCAGCGCGCGAGGTGTTTATCTAGCCAAGTGGTGGTCTGAGCAATGCGGCCTGCTTGGTCACTCACGTTGTTGTTGTTGTTGTGTACCTGTGCAACAGACACCCCCTGCGCCAGCATGTGAAAGACCGAACAAAAAAAATCATTTGAGGATTTCATAACAGAAAAAAAACAACTTCGAGACGAGCACACTAATAAAACAAAGAAAGAATGTGGGGGGGGGGGGGTGTTGAAGAATAAACATGGGGGGAGGGGGGATAGTGTATGTGTGTGTGTGTGTGTGTGTGTGTGTGCACACAGCGATTGAACGACGGCGCGGTTCCAAACAGCTCTCTCTCGTCTACGGCGCCACAGTCAGTGCAGTTTGACTGACATGTCAGTGGTTGTCAGTGTCGAAGATGGCATAGTAGTTTGGGGGGTGGGGGGGTGCGGATAGAGTTGATTGTGATGACGGAGCTGACACACAAATGGATGAATTACTTTTATTTTTCTAGGAAAAGATGTTTGAATATTATGTTGGAAACAAAACAATTGATGAAAAGAAATGATTCAAGGGCAAAAAAAAATACATCAGACACTTAAAAAACAAACAAAATTAGTTAGCTGTTTCAATTATCACGATTTCCCAAAGAATGTAGTTAAGAAAGATATACACTGACTAAGGTGAAGTTATGTCAAAAACATGTGCAACGGGACGTGTCCACTGTCAACCTAAGGGGGGAAATGTTTCTGGACAATTCAATAATGACAATTCCACAGCAAGAGTGTCCACCACACCGGATAAAGTTTCTCCGCGAGACTTTCAAAAATAATTAATCAAACACACACGCCGCCCTTTCCAATTTACTTCTATATTTTTTTTTATCCTTCGTAGTCCTAGTTTACAACAAGCAAACTAACAGAGGAAAGTTAAGTGAATCCTCGTTGGGCTTGAGGTTAAAAGCCTTACAGCCAAAAGAAAGCGGCCAGACACCGGAACGGTCGGGCAGTAAATGTGGAGTTGTTTTCAAATTAAACCGGAACTGTCAGTGTTTGTGTTTAGCTAAATGTGTTTGGCGGATGGAGGGAGGGAGGGGGGGGGTCGTTACGTGTAGCTATTGTCCATTATTTAATATTAGTCCATATCGTTTTGTTTTACAATGGGGACACGCGAGGCGTGCCTCGGGCAGTGCCAACACACGACCTTGTAGCGGCGTATCCCTACATGGGAGGGGGAGGGGGGGAAGAAGCATGGCCCACACGGACTATTCGACTGTTAAGGAGGGCAGTTAGATAATGAGCTTTTAATATAATAACAAAAAAAAAAAAAACTTTCATCAAAATGTACACCCGTCTCCTGACGCTATTTACAGAGGGGGGAGGGGGTCCAAATTCGAAAGTCCCCCCGGGCCCCAGCTTGAGGGGGGGCCCCCAAATTATTTAATGACATTAAATATTAAGTACATTATCTCATGTCATGGTGTCGAATGTCAAAAGAGGCCAAGCCCCCGGGCCCCCAAATCCCTAGGTACGGCACTGGCTATTTACTTGTGTAATGTTGTCCCTCGTAGTTTACAACAAAACGAACATAGAAAGTTCGGTCAAGAGAGGGGAGTCGTGGGGGGGGGGGGGAGCGTCATCGATGTGCTTCTCCAATTCGAGCTCAGGTCCACAAGAAGGGGGGTAGCGATTTGATTGTCGATTGGGGCAATGTTTGAGAAACGCTGCGTTATAGAACAGGGCAAGGCGATGAAGGGTGTGGAGGGTCTACCGAAAAATACTCGCAGAAAGGGAAGCTCATGGATGGACACAGCATCAAAAGCAACGTCATCATCATCATCCTATGTCTACAGGGGCATCGTATTGCGGGTTGAGTAGGTGGCACGGTGGCTTTGAACCTTGATATCAGAAGTGGGGGAAAATGTCGGTTGAAGCCCTACGGCGCATTTAGACTATTGCCCCTCCCTCCCCCCCATTGGCTAATCGGGGGGGGGGGGGGCGTGAGCCTGACCGCCACAGCCAGATCAAGGGGGGGTCAACTCCCCGAAACAGCCATCTTTTAACAGTTTTTACAGGTTTCGTATCAGCTCATCCCAGCTAGAATGGGAGAGAGGGAGGGGGGGGGGAGGAGGGGGCAAAAGGGGGTCACAGGTAGAAGATGATTCGAACCAAGGAACTTAAGATTATCATTCAGTATCAGTCAACAGCATCGTGTCGACGAATTATGGAATGAACTGAAGAGTTGATGGGTTTGGTTTCAATAGCTGCGTGTTTGTTTTTTTTTCCATCGCGTTTGATTTCACTAGTAAATAAAACTTAGAAACCAAGGCTTGATAGGGAGAGTGTATCTTGTGGCAGCAAGATCAATTCTGAAGTAAGTTAAGCATTTACCCATTTTACAGTGCCATAATGAGACTAACTCGCGCCCGGAGCACATTACCGGAGCGCAACGCCCAGCCGCCTTTACTTCCCCAACTTAAGTCAGGTACCCATTTAAAGCTGGGTGGACTTGTGGGACGACTTTGCACCAAATTTCACCGAGGATCGAACCCAGGACTCTCAGGTCGACAGTCGAGTATCTACACCACTCGGCCATCCGTCCCACGCCATTACAACCACTTAAATTCATTTTCGATCATAGTTGCCTTAGGAGCTATTCCAACTAGAGAGTTGTTTTTACAGTGCGAATAGTATTCTGATGTTGTTTGTTTTTTAGCCGAGATTTATGTGATAATTACTCTCTGTTGTTCTGTCTGTCTCATCGTGTTTCACTTTGATAGTCAATATATGTGTGAGCGTACATCGTTTACTAAGGTGTTGTTGTGACTATTGTGACTGTGTAGTAACTGCGTCAATAGCTCACACAAAGAGAGAAAACGAGTGAAAAATGTCTCAGTACAAATAAAAGTAAAAAAAAACGTTAAAAATAACAAACATGACACACTCATGAAGCGTAGCAGTGTGAGCGACGGATGTGATAAGCACAATATGTCGAATGTTCGCAAAACTCTTAGAAAATAAAGCACAAAAAAAGGTTACCATGCAGGCCCGTAGCGTGCGGGGGGGCCTGGGCCCCCCCTCTGCTTGTTTGCTCTACTTGGTAACATTTATTTCCTGCCCCCCCCCCTCTGCTATTGGCCTGGCCCCTGGTGTAGAATGCCTGGCCCCCTACTGTAGAATTTTAATACAGGGGCTCCTACCTTTTAGATTCCATGTTAACTTCATACACATAAAAAAAGATTAAGATGAGCTAAGCATATAAATCATCTCTTTCTTTTCTTTTTTTTTCAAGAAAGGGTTTGGGGGGGGGGGTATTACCAAAGTCGGCAAAGTCACACAAGAAAATATCTCAAAATGTTAAAAAAAAAAATGTTTATCTTTTAAATGTCTCACTCTCGCGCGATTTCATGCAGGTGCAGAAGCAGGCTATTGCTTAAGTTAACAAGAACGGTTGCAAGTGATGTGTCTTAGACCTATCCTGAGGTGCGGCATTTGGGTCAAAAATAGGATCACATCTCAATAAGACAAGCAAGCAGGACATCGATACTAAAAAAAAAATATGGACAAATGCGGAAAACTGGTGGAAAGTACGGACAAGTACGGAGAAGGAGGTCGAAAATACGAACTGATACCCTAATAAGGCTAATTATGTGTGTCATGTATAATTATGCATAGATACATTTAGATAACTGTTTTCTGCCTGTTAACTGAAATATTGATAATTCACAATTAATAAACTAGCTCGGAAATGATGATTATAAATTAGAAAAAAAAATAGTGAAAAAAGAAAAATTAAGAAATATGATTAAGATGTATATACTACACCTACTAATATATATATAGTAATATTTTACAACTCCCGTTAAGCTGCCTAAGAATCCATAAAAAAAATCGCTTCAAATAAATTTACGCCAAAGTATCTCCAGAAGAACTCACCCGTTAATTACGAGAGTGAATTAATAATCAAATCAGAACATATCTAATTAAAAGCTCGACATTCATAGTCGAGTCCAGAATGAATTTACTGAAAAACAAATAAAACTTTGATTTTCCAGTCTAGAATGGTAAAGGCTATTTTGAAAAAAATCAAGCCCATCGTCTGCTAAAAGATTTGAAATAATTTGATATGTGTGCTCGTAATTCCATAGGTTATATATAGGGATATATAAATGGAAAAACAACAATTACAGATAAGTGTCCGGGATATTATTGAAAATACTTAGACATTTTTTCCATGATTATTGTGTAGACGTATTTATGTGGGGGTGCTGTATGTGTGTGTGTGTGTGCGTGTATGTTCACCTTCTAAAATTAAAATTTTGCGAAAATAAATAGACCGATTAAAAATGACATAACCAATCTCAAAAAAGTTGATAACAAACTTTTTTATTGACATAGAGTCCATATATTTTTAACTTCCCTGATGTGAATTCATGTAAGTTGGAGTGTGTGGGTGTTTGGTTTTTTGCAATGCGTTGTAGGTTGATGAATTCCAAATGGTTGTTCTTTGGTGAGTTTTTTCACAGTAGATGTAATCAAGTACACACAGAAAAACATTTTGCCAGAGGCGTTCTTACGGTGATTTAAAGGTAGTCCAACTGAAAGGGTACATTAGGAAAGGAATATTGGGGCCAGAACAAAAAAAAAACGGCTTACGAACATTGGGTATAAAGTATTTATAAATATCTGGGGGACTCTTTTACACCTGTAACTGTTGAAATGATTTTGATTGATCGTCAGGGGCAAATTGAGTTAACTATTGTGGCGCCCAAAGAGAGTTACATTTTTTGGAGCCTTCCTCCTCCAAATCTGAAAAGCTCATTCGGCACCACTTCCTAGTTCTAAAGTTTCTCCATGCGGCCGCATGAACCTGACGAGCAATTTTCGAACGCTAGAGGTACATCACGAAAGTAAAAAGTTAAAACCACGTCCCACGCTTGTAGCAGCCCTGTAGCGGAAAATTTATTGGGGCCCGCCAGGCAGTCTACAGCAGGGGCCAGGGCCAACAGCGGGGGGTGGGGGCAGGAAATAAATATGGCTAAGTAAAGCAAACAAGAGAGGGGGCCCAGCACAAATCGTGGAGGGGTTGTCCCCGGCCTTTGGCCTCCAAACGCATGCTACGGGCCGGGCCCCGTAGTGATGTGGGCCCGAGGGTGGTGGCTCACCTGGCTGCCCTAACAGCGGCCTGAACTTTTTGTACTTATCTTTTGCACGTTGGGTATTGACCTGTGAAGTTGGCATTCACCCACCCACCCCCTTTCCAGGTGTAAGGCTGGGATGTTTATCTTTTAGATCCTAATAAACTTATTACTGGGGACGACTTATATGCTTGCCCTTCTTTCCCCACATAACCCCTTCCTTCCCCCCTGCCCACCCCACGAGAGTGGAAATGGTTAGGAGATAATTAGGGGAACCTCCACCTTGACCCCGAAAGTCTCACCGGAGATCGATCCCCGGACAGGCGCGCACTTTGACACCACTCAGTAAATCCGACCCTTCCCCCTCCCCATTTCTCTCGCTAGAATTACTCATCTAGATTCAAATATATTAAGTTCATCGCTTAGTCATCGTTTTGAGTCTGAGTGAGGGATTTCCTTCAAAACCCTTCGCATGAGTTTCCGCCCCCCCCCCTGGCCACAGTACTATAAAATCTACTGGCTCCCCCACACACACACACACACAACAGCGGCGGCCTTAGTATTATTAGTATACGGTAAGCATGGAAGGAGGGGGGAGAGGCTTCGGGGGGCAAGGATGGCCATAGGGCGTGTATGCCAGTCGGAAGGGTTACCCTATAAAATGGATATTAATGAGCTGGCCACCACGCACAGATGGCTGACGTGGCCGTATTCCATTAGTTTTGTTTTGTTTTTTTCTATTCTAGTAAAAAAAATATATTTATCAAGGGGCCAAGAATCGTAGCTCAAATAAACGAAGATTTTGGCAAAAAAATATTTACGGCTTTAATTGTGTCAAATGAAGAAGATATAAAGATTTTTCAAAGGGCCAAGTAATGACAAACGGAACAAAGACGAGTGAATAATGTCATCAAAAAAAAACAAGTAATTCAGTTGTTCTAATCAGGAATTATAATTTGTTAGCATTTCTCATGTTATGAACAAGGTCAGGCTATGAAGTTTTTTCAGTAACATTTGTGAATTTTGAATGTTTGAGCAACTAATTGTGCAATAAGAGGACCAAAATATTATAAAGATTGTTTTCTTTTATATTTTGCAATTATTTTTGTGGTAAGCGAACTGCTGCAGGTTGTGGTTAGCCGAAACAGAATCACATCTTCAGGGAAAACATTAAAAACAAATGGGGGCTTTAATCGTCCTGAACTGGACACTGTTTGAATAGCTCTGACATTTTCGAATTAAAACTCTGAACACAAGCCAATAATTTCACGATTAAGTTTCTGAATAAAACGGAGAAAACTCATTGCAGCTTTTTCGTGGTTTCGCACTGAAATGAATCAAGTATTGAATCTGCAAGGTAGAAAATAAAGCCGATGAGATAATAGAGGTTTCTTCGAGCCCTGAAGCTCGGATCTCAGAGGTCCCAATGTAAAACGCGATCCTTTGATGTGGCGACACAAGGTAGTCAAACACCCACTAAACGACATATACATCATAGTCTGAGTAATCTATGGGTTTGTTACATATAGGTAAGTTCTTTGAATAAATATAGTTTTTTATAGGGAAACGCATTATAAGCCCCCTTACAATCTTCAGATAATGACCGTGGCAAAAATGAAATCCAAGCTGCACACATGGCAGCCACATCCCACAAAACGATTAGTGGCAATAATCAGCAACAGGACCGCAGTTGCCAGGATCTTTAAGGTGATATTATGTATCGACAGACAAACAAAACGCGTGATTAAACATACATTTTCGAAAACCATTAGCATTACCAATCCGTATCTATGAATAACTGGGGTGGCGCATAGGGCAATTTATAAAGCCTGGACATTCTGGTTATAACTCAACGTGATTTAGTCGTTTTGCACTCGAATTTCGTTTTGCCTTTAAATACCCGGATCGCGGTAATTCCAACCTTTTTCGCCATAACTGTGACGCCTATGGGGATAATCACCACGGTCCACGGAAGGTGTGTGTGTAGTGAGTTGAGGTATGTCGATTGTTTCATTAACACGCTGTTTTGATTCGACAATGCCATGTTGCCCGCACGCCTCCAGTCGAGGTTGAACTTTATCCTTGGAAAGTCGCATAATCCTGAGATAACCACTCCACAGTAAAATAAAAAAAGGATCCAAAGCGAATCTTGAGGTTATAGAATTACTCATCAAAGAGTCATCTGGCTTCTTTCGGGAATTCCTATCCAGTTTGTCTACAGTGCGCCTTTAGCAGTATACTTTAAGGGAAAATCATCGTCACCTCCTGACAGCTGGCTTTTCGGAAGCGCAGCTCTTTACGGCGTCTGAAGAATAAAGGCACATTGTTCGCTCGCCACACTGAAATCACCCTGCCGTTATGTGTGTCACTGTGTCATCGAAGAAACAGATGAAGATAATAACTAGCCACCTCAGTAAAAATGAGTTAAGGGAAATCAGAGGCGCACCAGGTGAGGGAAGATGGGGAAACAATTCAAATCCTCCTCAGCAGCCTAAACTTATTTAAAATTTCTAAATGTTCTTTTTTAAATTAACATAGGGGGCGACATCTCAAGCGTCACGTAGAGTCGTCAAAGCAGGGCTCCAGTATTTAAGCTCCTGGCCCCAAATCCTGAAGCCGGCATTGAGGGGCTTTTTGCTGCTGAGCTGAACATAGTTTCTGAAATCAGGGGTTCCAGCAACGGTACATAAACGCCTATATGGCCTCATACAAACAAAGTCTGAATAAGGGTCGTCGACACGGCCTATTGAAAAACTTGATATCTGTCGTTGCTTGTGAACAAGTGTCCCTGGAATCTTCCATATAGAAAACGCTCGCATCACATTTTTCTTGTTCGCCAATGGAGAACGAACTGGCCATTAAGCTTCCGAGATAATAATGATACCCAAGAATGTTTCGGGCGTTCAGTTCAACAAAGAGCCGGATGTTCTACGATAAAATGGTGGCAGTTAATTCAGTTCCTTCTCCTTCAACTCCCTTCAATGACCTTTCCTTCAATACGCATTCCATTTTTCCTTCACTCAAAATAGTGAAACCAAATCGAATATTTGAATTACAATTTTTCAATGCCTAATCCTCCATCACCTTCCTTCGTTACGGTATCGAATTTTTAATTTCATTTCCTTTTTTTAATTATTTTTTTTTTCTTTCCCACCTGTTTAACCTATTTTTTCCCAAGTTTTTTGATCCTAATCATTTTTAAAACTCCTTCGTCCCATTTCTCCATTTTCTAGAATTCCTCTTTTTTTTTAAATCGATTTCAACCCGCTAGTCTTTTCTTTCGTTCAGTTGATTTTTTCCCATTTTCTCGAACTTTAAGACAATTTTTTTCCGTTTGAACCATGCCGTTTTTTTTAGTGTATTAGAAAGAAACTTTAAACTCCATTGGTCGTCATAAGAAGTATAGGCTATTGTTCATAAACATTGTATTGTTCATAATTACTCCAAGTTCGTAAATTAAATCTATTGTTCAAATAATATTTCATTTATTCATAATACTTTGTCCATTAATATAATTTTCGGCTCTTAAATAGCATTTATTTAGTTCACCAAACTCATTTGTTCATAAATACTATTTGTTCATAAATATTAATTATTTGTTCGTAAACACCATTTTATCTAATTAATAAATATCGTTCAATGATATTAATAGTAAATACTAATTCAATTTGTTCTTAAGCCATTTTTGTTCTAAAACAGCATTTTGTTGACCCGTTGCGTCCGGATGAATTTGGTAATGTAATAATGAAACTGATGCCCATATTTGCCTGATCCGCCAGGACCTGTAATGACCGTTTTTTGACTACCATTTTCCGGTTTGTTGAGAAATATGAATCTGAAATGAACACAAAAAAGCACTACGATTTCGTTTCAACATCCTATTGATGTAGATATTGTCCTTTCCTCTACCTTCAGACCACGTGTCCATAAAAGTTGATCGAATCACTGTTCTAACGAAAAGTTTGTGAACAGTTAGCTCATCAAAAAAACAGTAGTAAGAGAAAATGAACGACCGGGAATGCCATCCAACCCTACTCGTCCTAGCACAGTTTGAAACCAATTTCTGACTCACTACAATCAAAGTTCTATCATCCTCACTGCCCACCCATATTAACCCATACTTCATGTTATAATAAACTTCCATCCTCTTCGGGATCCAAAGTTTGTTAATTTTCTCTCGCACTTCTCGAGAAAACAGTGGATCTCAGTCCCTGTAGCGAATATTATCAGCGCTATATCAGTTTCAAAAAACCTTAACTTATAAAAAACAAAGGCGAGATCGTATGGAAGATAGCCGAGAAAAAGCCTACGGTATAAATTATATTAATTCAATACTAATATTCGTAGTTTCAACCAGATTGGTATAAAGACCAATCAAGTTAAGGGCCATACAGATATATTAAAAATCTAATAACTTGAAAAGAGAAATATAATAAATCTTAAGAACTATATATTTTTGCAAATTTTTAGGAGCAGAAACCTTAAGTTAGATATCATATGATTTTGCATTGTTTTCCTGTATAATTTCAAAAAACTTTTTTTTTTCAATTAACTTTGAATAAAATGCCGGGGTAAGAACCGGTTGTTTGATTATATTGGTACCAACTGTAAAATATAAAATTTTTCGACACATCATTTGATTTTAAAAGTAATTGACCCCAGCATGAATGTGATTTTTTTTAATTAAACGCACTTTGTTACTCGGGACCCACTAGTGACCATTATAGTTTAGGTAAGTATAAGGAACATGACATATATACATTTTTTTTTTCAGAATTTTTTTTTCAGGACGAAAGTATAAAAGAAAGAAGTTAGGATAGTTAGGCTAGTGATTTAAATAGATACCAATTGGGTTAAAAATCCTGAAAAAAAATTAACGGGCTCAATCGTACATATGTTAGTAGTCGACCTCTTAGTGGGTCAGAGTAACAAGTAAGCCTTTGCACTGGACGGAAGGAAACTTTTTCGTAAAAAATAAAAGAACTATACAGAATTGTATCTTTCTTTTAAAGTAAGGGTCTCTGAATACAAGACTTTTTCGGTCTCAATTAATAAGACAAGCGATCTAGTCTTATATATCTATAGGTGCAACCAACTTCAACTTTACAGATCAAAAAACTCAAGACCTAAAAGAAAAGTGAGAAACAGAGTCGATTTGCGATTATTATTAACAGGGTCTGTACTGTTAATTTTATTCATAGGTTTGGTCCAAATATCCAGAGCCGGCTCTGGGCATAGGCGACATAGGCAGTTGGCTTAGGGCGCCAAATTGTTAAAGCGCCAAATTTTAGAAAAAACACTTTTCGCAGCAGCAAGGCGTCCTAATAGATGAACTGCCTAGGGCGCCAAACTGCCTGGGGACGCTCTGCTAATATCGGAAACGTAACTAGCGGCCCTGTGCAGACTTCAAAAAAAATGCTGTCCTTTGTCACGTGACAAGCAAAGAAAAGGAGCAAAAATGCTGCTCCTACTGGTAGTAAAGTTTGTAAGTCTCAGGGATGGGCCACCCTTTCGCCCCGACTGCGCGGTAGAATTTTATTGAAAGAGGAAATCAGCGCGGATTTATCGAGAGTACAATGTTCTGAATACCACACATTTAATTCAATGTACTGTTTTGGATTAAAAATTATTTATCTATATACCGATTTTACTTACACATTGTATTCAATATACTAAATGTACTCATTGACATTTAATACAATGTACTGATTGTATTAAATCACACATTTAATACAATATAATTGATTGTACTACACATTGTATTCCAATATACTGATTGTACCACATTAGATCTTTGTTTATACTAAATGTACTACACATTTAATAATAAATGTACTGATTGTACTACACATGATTAATTCAATGTACTGATTGTACTGGACATTTAATATAATGTACGATTGGTATCTACATTAATGTAATAAATGATTGCACTCCATTACATTTAATAGTGGCACAACTCATGTTGCATTTCACACTTAATAAAGTCTTGTAAAACTTGAGTTTCTGTGTAATAGTTATCTACGTTCTGTGCGGAGTTATGGTTTTTGTAGCCCTCCTCCCATTCTGTAAAGTGCACAATGAAAAAACAATTTCAACTGCGCTTTTCTTGGCGCCCCACCTGGCTCGGCCTCGTAAGTGATCAAGGTCAACTCCCTCCTTACGATCTAATCTATTCAAAATTGAATATAAAAAAAAGCAAAATGTATAAAAGTCATGAGGTTGAAACTGATATTAAGAGAAGTGAAGGTAATTTTTTCACTTTCTGGAAAGTTTATCTGATGTATCATGAAAGAAATACATTTATATATTTCCCCTCTTTTTCTTCATGTTTCTCCAGGCTAAAGGTTTGATTTAAATATATGCAGCACTTAGTCATCATTATGGCTATCATCAATGACAAATTGGCTTTTCTTTTTGTTTTATTTTTAGCTTCACTGCCAGATTTAGTTACAGAGTCAGGGTTCATTTTTGTTATTTGTATACCTGAGTCGTGACCCCTAGATTTTGCAGAGAATATTACAAGTGGCCATAAAAGGATAAACACGGCTCCGTTGCATTTCAAGTATAAATAAAATAAAATAAAAATTGTAAGATACAAAAAGTACTTTTTAAACCCCGTTTTAATGTGAGGAGGCCTTAGCAGCGTATGCGGTGTCCCAGTTGTTACTCCTAAGGCCGCT